>JAUMHI010000037.1:6191370-6258931 GCA_032359435.1 Enteromius unitaeniatus | reverse complement strand
ATGCATTTTAAAAAGAAACTTTTTTTATTGTCACAACAGAACAGAGGAACATCAAAATATATTAAAGTTCTGATAAATAAAAATGCATTTCTAAAATACAAGTAAAAATACAAACTAAAAGATATGAAACGTAAAGTCCTTTGAACAAAAACCCAAAAACAACAACCAAAGACTTGGTTTTAAAAGACTTGGTAGGCTTCATAAATATAATTTGAATAGGACTGAAGACACATTTTGTTAAGTTCTGATAAATAACAACAACAGCAAAATATATATATATTGCTTACAGTATATGAGGTAGTGTACTGAATCAGTCAATCCAAATTGTTAGCTGGGTTGTAACCTACCTCATAACTACAATGTCAGCTGGCTTATCCCTTTACTTGCACTTTTTAAATTCTTTCCACCAAGCTACATCAAACCATTTTCAATCTGCTATTATACTACTTAGCGATCTACAGTTAAATCCATTATGTGACTCATTAATGCTGCGGTTGAACAACTGTGTTCTGATGCAGCTAAATTCTCAATAAATGTTTTTATTGCTGTACCTTATCATGGCTTTAGGAACAGTGTGTTTGTTTGTGTGTGTTTTTTAAAATTAATAATGAATCCTTCATAAACAATAATTACGACACCAATACATATTTGCAGTAGAATATAAAAATCAGGTATAAAACATGAAACATAATGAATAGTCTAGTCATGTACAAAAGTGTAACTGTTACCATCAATGAGAAAGATATGTAGGGGAGGGACTTGTTGATAAGCCGATACCGATATATCGGAAAATGCCTAATATCGGCCGATAATATCGGCATGCCAATAAATCGGTCTGGCTCTAGTTTCAAACAGAAATGTCCACTGAGTGGCAGGTTTAATGAACACAGGTTCAATATGTAAACCCTTAAACATGTTTTATTACATTGATATATGTATTTATTTTGGCAGTTCAGAATTGAAAAATATGTGGACTGTTGCTAAACGTTAATGCTCTATCATGCTGGACACATGCCCTACACCAAATCCAACCCTTAACCGATCAGATAGTGTTAACAAATCCAAAACTAATATGAAAATATGCCATGAGAGCAGGTAGTTTATATTGCATAATGGATAAAGGAGAGGAGCAAAAATACTTCTGTTATATTGGCATTTAAATCATTAAGAAATGAGAGAGGATTTGCATACAAACATGTCACTTTAAATAAAAGCACCTGGAAAATATGTTGGAAATGGGATGTGTATTGTACAGGCTGAGAAAAGGAAAGTACCTTTACGGGCAGAGGGATTTCCTTGCATCTAAGGGAAAGCACTCTAGGATCTAATAAATCCCATCCTGCGTATCGTTTTCCATTTGAATGTGTTTCTAGGCCATATGTCAGTAGGCCTCCAGTAGTTCTGTATTTAATAATCTTGGGAAAGCTCTTCCAACTGTATTTACCTCCTGCAGGATTCCATGAAAGTGCTATCAGAGGTCTATTAGTGCAGACTAATGAGCATTAGCGTCTCTCATTAAGCAAAACTTTTTCTAATGTACTTTTCGAAAGAGCTATGAGTGTTTGTTTATTCATTATTGCTTACGCCATGTCTGAGACGGTTTAATAGAGTGATTAAATGCGACGATTGCAATAGATGGAATATTGAATGTGGTTGAATTCTGAAATGAGGCAAAGTCCTCTCTCAGGGTTTGGGTTTTTAGTCCAATGTAATTCATGTTCCACTTCCTGTTGAGGTTTACACAGTTTCTGAATTCCATTTACATTACACTTGTCAGCTGATGTTATACGGTTTATATTAACATACTATTTATTAGAACAACATTGCAACTTTAAAGGTACAGTTGTGTTTACTACTGTTGTTTTTTTGTTGAGTATTTATTCAGTTAATTTTGCAGTCAATTCTTATATTTCTGTTGGGTACACTTTATTTTAAGGTGTCCTTGTTATAGTGTATACATTTAAGTACAATGTAATTGCTATATTGTTAGGATTTGGGTTTGGTTTGGGGTTGCTTGCATATAATTATGCATAATTAATTTTATTATAATAGTACAGTATGTACATGTAACCTGTGACAAAGACATCCTAAAATAAAGTGTTACCTATTTCTTTTTTATTAAATTATTTATATATATATATATATGCATTAATGTTATTATCAAAGATATTATATTCTGCACTGCTTATGATATTTAACAAAATGTAAAATTAAACAAAGCTTTAGAAATTAATCTTTTTATATACTGTAAATTACCCATTTTTTTATCTAAATATTTTGTGGCAGTCGTCTACCTTTTTTCTGTAAAAAGAGAGAAAAGACAAGAAAAGAAAAAAACAAAAAAAACACATTTCTCATGGTTAAACATAGGCCACAAGCTGTCTGTACGAGCCTGTAAGAAAACAGTTTTTCATGGCTTTTAAGAGAGATCAGAGGTTGAGTGTTGATGTTTGTAATCCACCTGTATGAACTAGAGACACCTGTCTTCAGCAGCTGGAGCACATGTCACGGAGAAATGCAGTAATCCTGTTAAAATGCATTTGTCACACTGTGTCATATCCCGTGCTGTAATTTACCATGGCACTTATGTGTGCCAAACAAATTATGATTCCAGCGATCCCTGCACACTAACCACCTCCAAGTCATAAGGCTCAGCATGTGGCCGAGATGCTCCATATACCAGGCTGCTGAGGCAGAACATGTAATATGATAGTATGGACAATGTATGTGTGCGTGTGTTGAATCAGTAAGTAGGGCGTTTTGAACAGGCGATGATACAGTCTAATGCTGATGCTGGAGTCCTCGTTTTCGTCGTGTGTGAATCTGAGATGGAGGTTGGGAGTGCTGGAGGGGGAGGGGGTTTATAGTAACTGGCTTCCCATGTGGCTCTTCTGTCAGCATGGAGCAGCAGCTTTATGAATGTGCAGAGTAGATCAACACAAAGCCCTGGATAAAGATAATAATCCACCCATTTATTGCAAAACCCAATGCAAAATGCAAGAAACATGTAAGCACTGTATATGCACTTTTTTTTTTACATTTTTTAACATCCTCGTTTGCCCTATTTTTACAGTACCATTATCTTTGCTGTCATCTTTCATACTTTAACTTATGATTATTTACACTGTTATTTGTAATTTTAAAGAAATCTTCAAATGACTATCCATTTTTAATACCGTGCATTAGACATGTAGCATTTAAAAGTATAGATTTTGTAGTTTTTCTGTTTGTCACAGTCGTAATATTCGTAACCTAGTAGTAAATAAATCTATTTAGTTTCATGTTTCTAGGCTGCCAAAGGCCTAAATGGTTTAATTGTGAAGTCAGATCTTTTATGTGCATTTTGCAGTCAGTCCTCAAAATGTTATTCTGTTGCAAATACGTCTCACATATATCCCAAAATTCACATAATTATGTATGAAAACCTGGCTATTGTGTTGCTTCTAAAAAGACACTGAAGCATTTATCTCTAATGAATGAGCAGAAATATGTCTTTGAGCACTGATGTGCAACTAATTATTCTCTGACAGGAAAATGAATATGCATGTGATTTGCGAAACAAAAACGGGGTGTTCATCTGTTCATTTAACTGCTTAACTTTCAAAGTTTGAAGGTTTGAACAGACGTTGTCTTAGATTTACGCCTCAGGCTAATGACCACACAGTGCTATTGTGTTTCAGAGCGGTTTGGCCAAAATGCTCAACTAGATCTTCTTCAAAATACTACTTTGAGTTACTCAAACTTCCTTGCTGCCATCTTGGAAGTGACGCTTGTTGTCGGGAAGGAGAACACGCATAACATTTTGTTTGCCAAAATGTGTCCTCCATATAAAAACCCCCTGACAATTAGTTTTTAATAAGAATGAGTTAATAATGCAATATTGAAGTGTTGCTGTGATTTGTCAGAATAATAGTATCAAGCTTATTGAGGGCGATACCTGGAGCCTGTTATTCTCGATCTGCTCTCGGTCTGCCTATTTTTTTCTGTCTCTCCACATGTCATATTGTTTGTCATATTGTGTGAATTTCTCCCCAGTGAAACCTTCTGCCATGGCCACTGGGCAAACAATAAGAGTAGATTCACTAGAGCATATCTCCAAAAATGATAAATATTCCAAGGCAGAGGAGCTTCCTCTGTCCTATGGCTGCCCGTGTTCGTACCTGTGGCCACAGATAAGAGGAAATGCCTGCCAGACTCATTGGCTGTCACTGCAAACAAATCTTTTCATGTGCGAGCAGCCCAGGAACACAATATTACAACTTTTTTTTGTATTTCATTATATTATATTGCATTTTATTCATTTATTTATTTACATACATTTTTATTTGGCTTTTTTCATCTCCATATACAATTACTGTTTATCTCCAAAACTAAGCAAGCATTTAAATATGGAACTTAATATAAAAAGGTTTTTTGTCATGGGAAATAGACTTTTGACTGGCAGTATGCATAGTACCTTGTCCAAATTCATGCTGGAGACTGGTTTCAAAAGTGGGTGCATAATTGGATATTCTTTCCAGTAGCTGGTTTCTTGTTTTGTATCCCAGCAAGGTCTCTTTTCCTCACGGATACGAACAAACTGTGCACATCCATCCTTATCTGGTTCTACAAAGCTACAGACCCTCTGTGTGAAGTAACCTAGAGGACATTAGACCCTTCAGGGAGTCATGTGTTACACACTGACCTACAGAGAAAGGCTCCTCTTCTCATCTCCTGCCAACGAAGGGTCAACTATAAGGTTAAAGACAACCCCGCCAACCTAGCATGTGCAGGGAGACCTGGAGCGCAACGTTTAACACAAGAAACACTCACTTACACCTCCAACGGCTTCTAGCTCAGGCTCCATTGGCCTTTTAACAGCTCTGTTTAAACCCTAATGCCCCTTTGTGCTTTTAGGACACTTGTCACATACTGTGACGTTTCTAGGCTTCTAATCTTAGAGATTTTATATACTTGTGTCTAGCAGAGTGCATTATGGTATAGCTAACATGTAAACTGCTACTTGAAGATATTTGTATATATGCTAGTGATACCATATAATTGTATATTTGTTCTCTCAACAGTATCATATTTGAGCTTAGTTGATGGTAGAGGAGATATGATCACGGACAAAAACATGATATATTCATCCACAGCTCCTTTTCTCGAATTTAACACAACGCTTGTGTATGTATTTTTTGCTACCCAATCATATCACTTTATCCCACTGTGTGCTGTGAATCGCTGTATATTTACATCTTAAATATCGTTAAGATTCCTGTGGGTGGTATATCTTCCACCCACGGAGTAGTTATGACTTTGCACTCAGGGTTAATAACACGCTCTGCCATTCTGCATGTTTTTTTTTAGCCGTTTTCAAGGTGTTATTTTAAGGGCCTCATGGGGTGAACAGAGACAGGGCATTGATTTAAATGGAAAGAGGCAGAAGAGGTAAACTGCTACAATTTTCCGAATTATTACTTTTTTTTTCTTTAAGTAAAAGTATGTAAACAGCTCTAAACATGCATTTAAGCATTATGTAAGATATTATGTAAGATAAGATGTCAGATGTAATATACAGTAAACACACCTGTAAAAATGTATTGGTATATCATGCACTTACTGCATAATGCTCAAAATATTGTTTATACTGTGTTTTTGTAATTTTCTTTTTTCATATATTTTGTAGTAATAATAGTAATAATTAACTGAAAAATGTAACAGATATTTTGTAAAAGCTGAAGATAATGAGGAAATGACATCACTCCCTTTGGCAAGTGCATTTCAAGTGACTAAATAATGACACGCAGATGCCCTGCTCACTCAAGTCTCCACTAACAAGGGGATAAGGATGATCACTTTGATTTGGAAAATGCCTGTGAACTGTACTATACACGTATCGTTACACTCCTAGCATCAACCTATTGTTTTAATAACCTGTCTGCTGCACACAGTCATCTTTGCTATTTTTGTTTTGTTTCTGTCCATTGAAGCTGAATCAGTGTTCTATAAAGCTCTCTGAATATCATATCTAAAGGGATGTTCTTTTATGATATTTTTCTTATTTTGTGAAGAGTACTTTTCTTTCAGATCCCATGGAACACATATATTTCGATCTCTCTTTTCTCTCCATTTCATTTCCAGCCCCTCAAAAGTCTGCGGCATTGGCCAGACTCGAGTGTCTGAGGTATGATTGCATACCGCTGCAGTAATACGCAGCTCCTGATTTGATCAGTGTACTTGGAACCATAAAAGAAGCAAATTGCTCTTTCTTTGCTGGTGTATCACTTTCCAGCCTGGATGATTCCAACATGCTTTATCTCAAATGCACCTTGCTCGTGATTTCTAGAAGTTTTATTTATACTAAATGCCATTACACTGCTTCTTATCTATCTTAACCAGCAAGAAGTAGTTGGTAAACCAGCTTCACCGTGTCCACCAGTTGTGTGTACAGTCTTTCATAGATTTCACATTCTTTTTGTCCACTTTTTTATTTATTCATGATCTCTGAAGATTTTACTTTCCGTATTTGTAAGTGTTAAAATGATGCTGTCTGACTCGTGGTGTCCAGCTGACTTTGGCATATTGAAAGCTGGGAGTTTCTGAAGTGTTAAAAATCAGAGCCAGCTGAGTAAGGAAACAAGTGAGCAATTATGAGCTCTAATATATGATCCGTTGGGAACGGGACTGAAATATTTGGCAGTGTGAATGATCTATGCAGTATTTTGTCTTTGCCAAGTTGAGGAGGCTTGTACACTAAAACGTTTTGACTTTTATTCTCAGGGACTCCTGCCCTGTTAGATGTATTTCAGTTAATGTCTAGATGCCAGTGATAAAGTTTCTCTAATGCAGTCTGATGCAAGTCACCTGAAGTGGGTTTCTGTTTTTCGTCCTCGAAGATGTCAAGCTGATCTCAGTATAGTGCTCATCAATACTACGCCTGTGATGTTTCATTGACTTGCTTTTATAATGTCCTTGCTGCCATTTCTACTTTTATCATTTGTTGTGGGGCTAGTTCTGACAGGGTTTTTTTTTTTCTGAGTTTTTTATTTTTTTATTTTTATGGAAACCTACATTTAAAGTCTCTAGGTTTCAAAATCACTGTTGAGCTTTTCTACTTCTATTGCTCAGGTAGTCATCACACATACTGTAGATGAGCATGTTGCCATGCTGCAAGTTGTCACAGTTGAATCTGTCATTAAATAGGTTATTATAAGCTAAAATTTCAGCAAAATTTAGACAGACTCTTGTCCTGGGAACGCTATCACAGTTTTGGTGTAAAATGGCTGTTCTACAGACTGGCAGACACAGTGTTGACCTCACATCAGTTGGTTCATTTCATGGCTCAAAAAGTATTCGAATCAAATTTGACTTGAGAAAAAAAAAGAAAGTATGCACTGATGCTATTTGTTATCACAGCATTTTAGCTTGCTGGGAGTTTGGCAATTGGTGCATTTGGCAAATACGTTCCTGTTGTGTCCACAGGACTGCCAAGCCAATCATGCGTGGCATTTTTTCACAGCCAGTGCACCTGATCTGAACACCTGAAGTTCTATTTCAAAGACAGAAATGACATTTATGGAACGTCCACCAGCGTGCTAAATCTAAGAAGATGTCTTGGATGAGTTCCCTGCACCTTAATTGATTGTAAGAACAGCTTTGCTTGGCAGCAGTTAATAGGATTGTTTGAATCGTATTAGAAGTGGGATTGCTATCTCAAGTTAAAAGTAAAGAAGAGAATGCCGTTCTAAAGCTTGCTTTTCATTCACAACCTGTACAGAACCATGCACTCTCAAAAATAGTGGAAGACGTAAGTCAAGGGAGAAGAATGGTTGAGTAAATTGTTATTTTTGTTTTCTTGGCGCAAAAAAAAGTAACATCGCAAAACTGAAGTTGAGCCACAGATGTCATATGGACTGTTTTACCAATGTTTTTACTACTTTTTAAAAAAATTCTGGGATAATTTCAGTGGCGTTGCTGTATGAAAGGTCAGATGACTCTATAAATGTCATCAAAAATATCTTAATTTGTATTTCCAAGATGAACGAAGGACTTCTGGGTTTGGAACAAGGGTGAGTTATTAAAGGAGTTATACAAAGCCAATTTTCCACTAGCTTATATGATTATTTAGGGTCTTAATGGAAAGTTTGTAATATAGTTTGTTTTAAAATTTCTCAAAGATGGTGTAAAAAAATGCTCATATTAGTTTATAATTTAACTAATTAGTGTCCTAGTACAATTAAACCCCACAAATGCTCTTTTAATAAACACCTAGGGCTGTTAAAAATGAGCATTCACAGCTCTGTTGTTCAAAAGATGAAGTAATGACCAAATTTAAATGGGAGAGTGTTTCTTTTTGGTGTCCAGGAATCATTGTTTGTAGAATTGTTTTCCACAGAGAAACGAAATGAGAAGCTGTATGATGCAGATTATTTACCTGTTTAAACACTTATCTCATGACATTGTCACACCGCTTTGTCACTCGGTACGCCCTGTGTATCTCTGTATTCATCTACAAGTATGTGGTACAATAACATGAACTATCAAGAAGTCTATTATGATCATGAACATATATTTTTAGACTCACCAGCAGCAGAGGTGTTATCTTCCTTCTTCACACCGCACAGATGCCTGCAGCAGAGTCAATTTATATTCTGGTAAATCATCACATTTACATCTTCAAATCTTTTATATCTTCACAATGAACATCTTGGGGTTTGAAGAAATGAAGATGAAATGTAGCTCCACTATGTTGTTTTAATTTAACATCAAATAAAATCAAGAGACATCTGAGGTGCTAGTAATTTTTCTTACTCTCCAGTAGCGCTTGAGCCGCATCACACTCCATTAGGCAGGTTATGTCGAATCGATATATTGGCGCAACAGCAGAAGACAGATCGTGGCGATGGCATGCTCCTCAGACAGGGGAATGATTGTGTTTACTGCAGCAGATGAAACTAGTGGCCTACAGGGCATCGTGTCACAAAGACATTCCTCATGATACAAAAACAGTGTGCCACGTGAAGACTTAATGTCTTGGAGATGACGGCATGTATCCCAAGGGAGAGATACTACCGTCTGCGCTGGGTTTATATATAAGTCATGTGATGGTTTTATAGTAGTAGTGTTGTCTGAAAAAAGCAGACTGGTGTCTAGATGGTCATGTTCTCCTCCGTTGCCACTGAGGCGAAAAAACACAAGTAGCAAAAGTAAGACAAGATTAAAAGTTATTTTTTTAATTACTCACCCTGTTCTAAACCTGTAAGATATTTGTTAATCTTCAGAACACTATTTGAATCAAATCTGAGAGCTTTCTGAACCTGCATAGACCACAGTGGAACTACCACATTTAAAGCCCTGTTCAGACTACATGATTTTTATGTCTGTTGCAACAGTCACTATGTCAGATTATGCGATTTTTACTAAGAAATTCTTGTTGTGTCGTAAACCAAGCTGTCGAGCGTGATGTCATTAAAACAGCGTGTTTGGCCCGGAGTTGTCATTAGAAAACCCCCAAAAAGAAAGAGAACCTGGCGGCCACCAATTTGGATGGCATCAAGAGGTAGAGATCTGCGTTCTCGTGGCATTGCAGGACCCGACCAGATTATGCCCGCGTAGAGGTTGGTTGCTCTTAGGGGTGGGCGATATATACCGATTAACACGATTAACCGGTAGAAATTTGTCAACCGGTAGAGACGTTGCACGTAACGTAACCACGCAATTAACATTAACTTCGACAGTGTTGCCAACTTATCGACTTTGTCGTTTTCCCAGAGCGCGCACATCTCTCTGTGCTGCAGCGGTGAGTTCGCTTACACATGATGAAACCAACAACGAGGAGATTGTAAAGAAAAAAGGTGCATCGTCTGTGGTGTGGAATTGGTTTGGGTATAGGAAAAGTGATATGAATGAAATGAACAGGATTTACAAGGTATGCAAGAGCACTGTTTTAACAAGCGGTGGAAACTGGTGTACTAGCTGTCAGGCACTATATTACTGTTCTCTGTACACATTAACCTTACAATGCATTGCAGTAAACAGAATGCTTGTTTTTTTTTTACTTAAAGTATTGTTGCAGTTCAGTTTAAATAAAATTACATTATATAAAACCATTCCTTTGTGTTTGAATTTTTATTTGTGCATTTTCAGATACAAATTGCTATATCGTGATATATATTGTTATCGAGGTATAAATTGCTTCTACCATGATAGAAGATTTTGGTTATATCGCCCATCCCTAGTTGCTCTGCATATAATATTTTCTCTGCGAGACTTTTCCTACTTTAACTGAAAAAAAAAAATTAAATAGCTGGGCTATTTTTGTACAATATACACTTTTTTTTTCTCTCTCTGGGAGACATCTGTCCTGACGATAAGAAATTGAATTTGTAATTTAATGTTAAACAAATTTTGTGTCTTAGATAATTCATATTACATTGAAGTCAAAGACGAATAATATAAATACAATTTTGTTTAGACCACACTTATTTGTTAGCCCCTTTTTTTCTTTAAGTAGCTAGCGGGCATTTAAATGTTAAATGAGATTTGTTAACAAAATCTATTCTAGTCGCGTCGGGAAGAAATGTCCACAACACCCTACAACAAGCAGATTGTGGCAAAATCAGGCTAAAATTGTGTAGTCATCAAAAATATAATAATTTGTCTTGCACAGATAAACAAAGGTCTTATAGGTTTGGAACAACATGAGAATAAGTAATTATTGACAGATTTTTTTTTTATTTTTGGGTGAACGATCCCTTTAAAGTTGGTGGTAATAACATGAAAATAATTATCAGCTTATCACTATTGACCGACTTTATTTGATTAATTGGTAATACAGTACCCAAAAAATGTTCTTTGGTGATTTCCAAATGGGTTTTACTGTTTGAGAGTGTCACAGATCTCATTTGAGATGTGGCCTACAAAAAATGCATCTGCGCATGGGTTGAGATGACAGGCTAGAATTAGGAGGAAATTTGAACTGTCAGTCAACAAATTGGCACTTTTGGCAGTTGGAGTCTTTCCCAGAGAGCTCGAGGAGGCTTCATGCACAATAAAACACTGTTAATCAGACGCCTCTGTCTGTTGTGGAGTATTTTGCATCTGCTGTGATAGACGGTGTTAGGGTGTACTCACACTAGGCAGTTTGAACCGTGCCCGAGTGCGTTTGACCACCAAAGCGCGGTTCGTTTGATTAGTGTGAGTGCTCAGAAACATGCCCGGGAGCGGTACGTTTAGCCGTCCCTGGCCCAATTTGAAGAGGTGTGCCAGAGCACGGTTCAGTTGGACTCGTGTACGGTTCACATGTACACCATACTCTGGCCCGGTTCACGGCAACCATGCCTAGTGTGAGTACACAATTAGTCAGTGAACAACGGCAAGTGTGCTTATTCAATCCAGCATTATACAGAATCATTCGTCATACAGAAGGTTCCTCGAGAGGACATTCCAAAAATTGGTCAATTTAAATAATGCTCAAATCACAAACATTTGTTCTTCATTTTTTGTTGTGCCAGGGTTTATTCACTTTTTTTATTCAATTGGACTATTTTTCTAAGCTATCTTAGGTCAGTGTCTAAAAATATTCTTCAAGGAAGACTGTTCCAAAAAAAAGCACCCCATAGGAATGGCTCCTTATTTTTTTTAGCCATTGAAAGTGACAAATACCAAGCTGAGTTGTCACTGACAGGCTTGAGGAAAACAATCAAATGCATCTAAAGTCATGTCACGTACATTAATAATGTGGACATGTCTGTCAAGCCTGCCGAAAGATTTCTCTCTCTGTCAAGAATGACACAAAGGGGGGTAGCTAGGGAATGTGAGTGCATACAGGATGTGTTGTAGACGTACACACTCTCACAGTTATAGCACAATACTGGCAGTTGTTTGATGGCAGTTGAAAGGGTTGACTGCTTCAGGGGACAAAACTGGCGTCCTAAGGTCAGCCTGGGTCAGCCGAGATGTCCTAAGCAGGATTTGAACACTTTCGCTTGACGTCTTTGCTTTTGAAAATGCTGTTTGTGACATGCTGAATCTGTGCTCTGATCCGAATGTGATTTTTAGCAGTCTGTGTCACTCTCCCCTCATGTTTTATTCAGAGTCGTCACCATCTGCGTGCTCCCTCTCAGCTTCTTTTCCACATACATCTTTAAAATGAGTTTCTGCAGTGAACGCTTGTCACGTGAATACTATCAATAAAAGGATTCCCACTATGAAATGCATCCAACGCTGTTTACTGGATATATTTGGCTGGCTCGCTCTCTGCAGGCAGTGTGACTGCTTTTATTGCCATTGATTTTCTGATTCGATTCAGAAACTATTGACGTTGTTTAATTTGGATTTTTATTTGATATTGATCTATCTGGGAATATTTCATGTACGCTGTCAAAAGTCCTGTTTCAAAAGTACACCTGAGTTGAACATTTTATAAAGTGCAGAATTAGCTATCTGCAGTGGTTATTTCCCATGCATAGGTCATTTGTTAATCATATGTTACTTTATTGGCCTTTCAGTGCTCTGTTAATCTAATACATAATTACCTTGATTGTCTATTTAACCTTCCGTGCATTAAAAGGGGAGACCCAGAGTTGAATTTAAATGATTTAAGGATATTTTTCTGCCTCTACTCCTATAATGCTAGAGAACTCCCTTTGGAGGATGGGAAGGTCACAGGTTTGTTCTGCCCAATCTTTTTAAGGTTGAGTGAAGGCCAGTGTCAGCCCTTAAGGCTTTGGCTAACATTAACCGCCTGGGTGTGAAATGAATCAGAGGCGGGGCGTGAATGAGGAAATCCTTCGATCTTTCTTCTTCTGCCCTCATCTGACACCAGTGCTACACTTAAAGTTACATATTTTTATCCTAGTTTCTTGCTTGCACTCTTTTTATTTGTGTCGTTCTGACGCTGGCATATTATGACAGGTCTGCGTTAGCTCTCTTCAATATTTGGTGAGCTTATTCTTATGGCAGATCGCCTCTGGGTCTCCACATTATCTGGATCGGAAAGAATCAACTATTGTGAGGTTCTTCCTAATCTCATGTTGTCGTGAGGCTCGGAATGGAATTGACGCAAGGATTAAGTAAGTACTAAGGTAATGACAACGTCAGTGGAGGTCCTGAAATGTTTCACATCTTGGAGAGAGCATTTAGGCTTGACCTTTATACCCTTCCCTTAGTTGAGACATGTTCAGACCTGCACTCTAAAACGCTGCTGTTCTTGTAATAAGAGTACATCAGGCCTGTTATAAGGGAAGATTGACAAGTAGGCAAGATAAGCCTTTCAAAATGCCATGAGCTCATTCACAGTTAAAGAAGCAACATTGTGGATGAGTAAGTCACATTGCAATCTAGCTTAATCTGAAACTGGAAGAGGAGCATTCATACAGTTTCAGAGAGACCATGTTCTGACTGATATTTGATTTCAGACTGATACCTTGCTGTAGTCACAGTATAGAATATTTATTTGCTTCCTCAAAATTGTTTCCATAACTTCCATGCTGTGTGGTCCACACTGTACATCCAGCAGGCCAATAGTTTTATTTGTAACTAATAGGATTAGCAGCATTAAACATAGTTGAGTTGAATGGTATTATAAATTCAATCAAATCAAACCATTCCCTACTTATCATTTCCTGTCACCTCTCTTAAAATCAAATAATTAAGTTTTATGGCAGGTAATAAATATTCATAAAAGATACATTTACTAAGCTCACCTGCCACTGGCAAAAAATACAAAGAACAGCTTGAATCATGTCACCATATGCTAACACAATTAACTTTTGCTATAATAACTGTCCCCTAAAGCAACTTGGAGTTAAATATCTTGCTCATAGGCGATGGTGATCCTCCCTGCGAGGATAGAAACTGGAATCTGCAACCTTCCAGGTGCCAGTCATCAGGTCCAATGTAGGTTTTTTCACTTTAAGCAGAACTGAATGAGGAAGAGTCTAAAGCAGAAGGGAACTTGCTAAGGGCAGAACAAATGTAGACCTTGCAGATGTGATAAATTAGTAAAGTGAGAGCTTCATTCAACCGTGAAAGGGAGACTGGGCACTGGGAAAGAGGGTGGAACATTGAAGAAGGCTGAATTTACGTTTGTGTGGGCTGGTTTGTTTGTGAAGGTGTGAAATACTTGACTCAGCAATCCTGCATGACTTCTCAATACCTGAGTTCAAATAACTGAAAACACAACCGTTTAACCTGTCAGCATCCTCCTGTCTCTACTGAGAGGCTGTTTCAACCGTCTGAAGCATTTGCTCATAGCAGATGTAGTGTCTGGACAGCAATGGACTTGCTTCCAAAGAGGAGTTACCATATTGCAACAAACTGGCACAGTCCTGGTTCCAGAAAAAGCCTCAGGCAGTTCACGCTCAAATGGATGCGCAAGTGAGGATTTTAAGAAGTTCTGTCTGAATTGCTCACACACACACACACTCACAAACACTTTCAGTCTTACTTTCAGTCTGTCTTCCACTGAAGTAGGCCTAGTTCAATTTTAACAATGAAAAAACTGTCATCACATACTCCTACTCACATATTAGAAACTGCACTGGCCTCTGTTTTTTGTGTGTGACATAAATAAGAGAAAACTTTTTCTAATTATTCCATAAAATTGAACACACAGTATTTTAAAGTGTTTAGGAGTAATTCAAAATTTAAGTTCATTCAGAAATTCAAATGAATCCAATGAAACCAATTCCTATGAAAAGATCTTAAAGGGTTAATTTACTCACCCTAATGTTGTTCCAAATCCGTAATACCTTCATTCATCTTCGGAACACTTTGGAAGCTTTCTGACCCTGTATGGACAGCAGCACAACTACCACATTCAAGGCCCAGAAAGGAAGTGAAAGACATTGTTAAAATAGTCATCAAAAATCTTCATTTGTGTTCTGAAGATGAACAAAGGTCTTGCAGGGCTGGAACGATGTGAGGGTGAGAAATTAATGAAACGTTTTGGGTAAGAAAATATTCACTGTTCACTTTGATTTAATCAAATCAGTTTTGAGAACTTGAATAAACCATTTTGTTCTGATTTTTTAAAAAAATGATTTATTCACATACAACAATCAGACATAGCTTTGTTTGGTACATTCATTAACAAAATAGCAAAGAAGAAACAAAACAGTTAAAAAAAATATATATATATAATGTATGTGGGTGAACTGTTCCTTTAAGGGAAGTCATCATGCAGTCATTAAAAATGACTACTATTCCAGCTCTGGACCTACCAAGGCATTTACCATACAAATGGAATTGAGCCAAAGAAGGAATAAGACACAAAGTTATATTTTGGGTTTGTGAGCTGGACAGGAGAAAGAGTGACTGCAGCAAATGCTTGGCTCTGACTAGGTGCAGAGACGCTAAGAGCTTGGCACAGGCTCAGTGTTTAAACCTGGCTCTTACTGCAGTGGTTTATCTGAAAACAATCTCAGGAGAGACTCACACCTCGAACACACACTATTACTCCTTGACGCTTCACGTTACAGCTCTTACTCCAAAGTACCAGATGGAATATTATGAAATACAGTGAATTAGTCCTGATTATACCATCTCCTAGTCATAGTCTTAATTACAGTGCACTTACCTCATGAATAATAATAGTTACTGCATTGTGAGTTTCACGTCTCCAAAAAAAAAACGAAATTATTTTGTAAAGGAACTCTTCTCATGCTGATTCATCCTGGGTAGTCACCCTTCTAGAGAATACTGCCTCTGTTCTGCAGTTTTGCAAGAGCAGCTGCCCTGAATCCAAACTCAGTCTTCCGCTGAGGACGCAGGATGTCTAATTACAGGTATGGCGACCACATAGCTAATTAAAGCCCCACCCGCTAGCTAGATTGCGTCTGGATTTTTGTATTTCCTGAAACAATAACGAATCTGTTGAATGTGCATTGATTGCCTCAGGTGGCAGACAGATTGGATAAACAAGTCTGGGTCTTCAAATTGTGGGAGCTGTGAATTCCCAGGATACATCACTCCCTGATGAGAAAGCATGTGTTTTCTCATCAGTAGATAATCAGCGTGGCAATGTCCTATTTGATGGGAAGTTTAGATCCTATCTGTATGGACCTTATTCTAATTTGTGAAATTATTTTTGACAGCCTCTTCTAAAAATAGACTGTTTTGACAGTCTTTGAGGATTTTTGAGAGTCACGCAGTGAGCTCTAGTAAAGCTGCAAATGGGCTGTCATAGTAGTAGTTGTAACAATGATACTCATATTTAAGCTATGTCAAAACCATATGTTTTCCGCTAGATCTGACCACCTTTTTCTCTTTTCCTCCTACCAGAACCACATAGACGAACCAAATGATGCATATGTAAACCTTAACATGTGAAAAGATGGCCACAACTGCTCAATGAAAACCGCGGCATTTAACCTCCTACTACATGCTTTTCATGAGACAAACCTCAGACAAAGAAAGCACCCCGCTGTGTCGCACAAAAACAGCCTCAACACCACATAAAAAGGCACCTACGGATGACCAGTGAGCCTTCTGTGAAGGCTTTTATTCTTTCTTGATGTGTTTTAGACCATCAACTATCCAATCACAATGAGATAAACAGGGTGATTCCATAGGGTGAAGACTCAGAGGGTGTTTTTGATCAGATTGGCCATCTCCACTACTAAGAGGAAAATACAGACATGGACAATTTTTCCCCATGTCAAGGCAGTAGAATGACATACGCACAATGTCTCTCGGGAGTTCTGTAATCGCCCTGGGGTGTCGAGGCACACACCCCTACTGAATGAATAAGTTACTGACACGCGCTTGGGTGTCACTGTTGGCCAACTGCTCAATTAACAAGTCCCCTAGCCCCGTTAATGCTATTAGCCACTGATCCAGGCAGCACCGGCTGGCTATGCTGATGTAGGTGGTGAATTTGAGAGTGCTTTAATCTTCTCAGCTTTTTGTCAGTACCACGCGAGCTACACGTGACCACAGTGCCCCTTCCGTCTTGTGAAATTATCACAATGAAATTTCACGAGAGCCCCTCAAGTGTTTCCATCCACACCCCTCTGGTGCACCGTTGCTTTGTTGATTCTTGTGCAGATAAACACTCATGCTTATTTTAAAAATCCCCGCCCCCATTCCAACTCTGAAATGAGACAGTCATAGCCCAAGGATTCCTCACCTTGCTGCCAGTTCCTTTGAACTTTGTGGCTTTCTCACTTCCCTGTGTGTTTTCCCCCGCCCTTGCTCTCTCTCTCTCTCTTGTTCTTAGTCTGTGTACACTCTTCCTTACCTACACGTGCATGCAAGCATGCACAAAGAGCCATTCAACTGAGGACCCTTCTACACACGGGTTTCTTAAAGGAGACGGGTGCACTGGAGAAGACTGATATTTGACCCATCCTCTCCAGCTGACTGCGATCCGCTGCTTCCCCCCGCACCCCTCCTTCTCTCCCTCTCCGCCTCTGTCTCGCTCTTTCTCTTTCTCTCTCTGAGATCTTTCAGAGCCGTGCTCTTTGTGAAACAGAACGCGCACCTTCACACACATACGCACGCTGGCTGAGTGCAGTGGTCTGCGCCTGTATCAGTGGGACTGCACGCGGTGGGCAGGCATGGAGCGCTTTCTTGGCTTTGTCAAACAGATCCGGAGGTCCAGGAGACGCAAGGGCAAAAAGTACCGTCCAGAAGAGGATTATCATGAGGGCTACGAGGATGTCTATTACTACGCTTCCGAGCACCTGCACCGTAAGTGCTTCCGCTAGCTAGTTGGAAAGGGAGATAAAAAGAGGGGGGGATTACATCTTGGGTATCAGTCATTGTTTTACTATGGCATAAATCACTAGCCTAGGGCGGACATCATGAGCAAGTCATGTTTGAGGGATGAATGAACGGTTTATCTGCAGACCGTAAACTCCTAGAGGGACTTCAGCATGCGGCAGTTGAGGTTAATTGTCAGTACGAGTGTTTATAAGGGTGTGGGTGTGTATTCGCCCCACTACCCTTGTCTGATGGATGGCCTCAGTCGGTCACCATTTGTTTCTATTGATTTAGAATGTGTTTAATGCTGCATTGGCCGTTAAATGCGCACTAGAGTGGACATTTATGGTCATACTGGTGTACACTGCTGAGCTGCTGTTGTTTGAGTGGTACTTGGTGTGTTTGGATAGCACACTGCCCTTTAATCGCAGGTGAGAAGTTCGAGTGTGTGCCTGCGCGTGTGTGTGTGTGATATGAGGCATCGTTTTCAACAGCATAGCGCTCTCAGGTAGCTGTAGTGCTAGGTTTCAAGAACACAAGCACTGACTAGCATCTTTCTCAACCTTTGTTTATTATGCATACCTTCCATGCACACTGTGTACATTCTGGTGTTGTTCTTCCAGCGGTATGCTGCCCTTTGTTGTCTCATAGTTTCCCTGTATACGGTATGATGATTAGCATTGTGCTCTCTTGGCACTCTCCTGTCTGTTTTGAAGTTTACAGGTTCCCTTTCACAACATGCCCCCAGGGTAGAATGGGTAATGACAGGGTAGAGGAGCAGGAGTCCTGTAATCCTCATTCCATGGCTGTCCTGGTGAAAGATGGACAGTCTAAAAGTGGGTGAATGCAGGTGTTAGCAATGCTTCATTGCGGTATGGGATTTTGCATTATTGTGTATTTAGAGAATTAAGAATTTATGGACTTTGTATAAAAGTTTTGAATCAAGGTAAATGGGATTGAAAATAGAGGGTAATGTTTACGTTTCTAGAGTATGCTAATGTAGCTCAAACATTTTCTGTGTGTGTGTGTTGGTCAGGTTTTGTCTAAAGTGAATGGATTACATTTCTCAAACAAGGGTAGTACTAAATAAAACTTGAACACACCAGGCAAAGATCCCTATTTGGAAAATGGATTAATTAATAAATAATGCGATTTCTGTGTTTAGGGTTGAAATAGGAGTTGCAGTAGAAACCCTTATTAGCTTAGCATAAGTGTAGTTTCATTAAATGTAGGTTCAGTTTTCTTTGTATGTCAGGAAATTCTACAGTGCTGAATCAGTGGCCTGTAAGTCAGACAAAGCATTACCCAAGATACTCACTCATCACGATTAGCAATAGTGATGTAGTCATCACCGCCCCGCATGAAAGCACTGATTTGCACGAACAACCTTTGTGAGAATTTAAACCTGCAGACCTGCGGTATTCTCAGACGCTGCTGGTTCGAATTGAGAATGACTGGTGGAATTAATTGTGTGACTGAAGCCATGTTTCTTTCCCACGTTTGCTTCAGTTTGGTTTTTGCAGGGAGATGTTAATGAAATGAAATAGTTTTTGATCAGCGAGTTGTTATGATTGTGATGTCAGCTGAACGCTGCAACCTGTTCTCTAAATGGCTTCTTTCTTTCAAGCATTATTTCAAATGTCAGGTATTCACTTTGATATGCAGTAGAGTTCGGTGCAAAATATAGAATTAGACACCTAATTGGCCCAGCTGGAGTCCGACTGAGTCATTCAGAGAAATTGAGGAGTAAATGCCATTTGGAATATTTTTAGATTAGAGGGAAATGTAGAGATGTCGTTTGCATTTCCTGTTTGGTTTAATGTTTCAGGTGTGTGTGTTAAATGTAAATGAACTTTGAGCTAGCAATGCTGCTTTTTAAAACGGAACGGCAGCTTGGCATGCACAAAGGGATCAACTGCTAATTAACCCGTAGCAAAAGCCTGGAAATGTCACACGTCACACAACCGCTCCCCCCTTCGATTTGCTAGGGTCCCTCGTTTCGCCTCTGCCTCTCTTTCTGCCTTCCTCATGTATAATTCACCGTCAGGTTTTAGTATGTCCATTCACGTTCATTTATCAAATTCTCCCTCATGTGGCCTGCCATCACTCCTTCTATGATACACTTCATTTTTATACCACTGGGCTCACTGCAGGACCCACACTAGGAAGGAGGACTACATTTTGAAAAATGGATCATATCTCCATAACAAAGAGTAATGTAGAGACAGAATATGTTTGTTTGATGTATTCAGGGACTGTAGGACATTTTAGTGGAGGTGACCCAGTGTAATGTGCCTACGGTTGACAATCCTGTTTTATTTGCTAAATCTTTTTTTTTTTTTTTTTTACACACAGTTTGGATATAAATGCATTTACATTTAGAGAGTGAAGTGATTAACGTGTAGAAGCTTAAGATTTTCCAGTTTGAAAGTCACATGTTAACGAATGCTGTAAATCTCAAACTGATTATGAAGCTAGCCTGGGATGCTTCAAACCCTCTTTGCATTTAGTTTCTACATAAATAGCTGCATTTGCAAACCCCTTTCCTCTGCAAACTGGTATTTTCCGTAGCGTAATAGATGATGTATTTAAATGCTGACTATTCTTCTTGTAGAGACTCCCTAAATGAAACATTAGCCACCTTCTCTTGGCTCAGGGCAAGTGGCCTTTCCCTGCTGTGAGGTTCCCAGAAACCTAATGCACAGCATCCATTTTGCTTATTTATTTTTCTCTTGTTCACAGGAGTATACTCTCAAGTATCGGTGCAGTTCCAGTTGTTATAAAATGCAGTGGAGCACCAGTCAAAATAACCATGACATCATAATTGATGCTATTTACTACCATAAACCTACAAACTATATACTATACAAACTGGTTTGAAGTGACTTTTATCTTACATCACTGAGCACCTTCTTTCATTTTTCAGACCTTTCCTGACATATTTTGTTTAAAAATATGCATCATCTATTATCCATCATAATCAATATGTTGTAGCAATGTAAAATTGCTTGTGAAAGCATGTTTGCGTCACATAGACATAGCATCATGTCTATACCATTTTCTCGCTCTAGTCTGGGGAAATAAATGAATAGCTGGTTGCAGGTTAAATTACAGTAGGCTATATATGCAAAATAGCTGTCGTTGAAATATTGTTTTATTAATAATATAGATTGAAGTTGCAAATAAACCTTTTTGCTTGGTAAAGAGGAATACCTCTTGTGTGATTTACAGGTTTTGCTTCATTCCATCAAAACAGCCACCAAGACTGCTGTGACAGAATGTGTTTGGTTCCCAAAAAGTAAGTGGCAGCACTTCTAAGAGACATCTCAAAGGAGCTGGGAGCTAAATCAAGGATCTGCCTGATATCAAAGCAAAGATTCCTCTAGTAGGTCACATGAATCCCTGAAGGAAAAAAGAAGTGCATACCAAATGTCTTCATTTTGACAGTTAAAGAGAAACAAAATGTTTCCGTCTGATAAAATGTTAATTTGTTTTGTCCAAACTATAATCGAGGTAGACTGTCTGAAATCCAACAAAAGATTTTTCACACCGGAAACAAAAGAATCCATAACTCTTTGTATCCAATATGCAGTGCTGTCTGTTGGTGCAACCGCTTACCGAATTGTATCACAAGATTTTGCTTTCCAAAGACACATTCAAGCAAGCACAACTGAAAGATGCTCTATGCGATGTTGCAGGATTTTAGCTCGATTTCATTTTTATCTCAAATCGTATGCATCACCCCTTGATCGTCTTGCTGTCTGAATACACTGGGGAAAAAACCTGGTCTCGAAAGACAACACAGAGGCTGCAATACCAAAACAAACACTATGGGCACAGGATGTGCACCACAACAAAAACAAACTTCGGCCAAGCAATCGGCAAGAAGAGGTGGGGTTTGTTTTTGTTGTGGGGTGATGCATACGTTTTGAGATAAAAATGACTTTGAGCTAAAATCCAGGACATCGCATAGAGCACCTTTAAAATCCGCCCATAACCCTCTCAAAATCCTTCTAGAAAGATGGCAAATATTCATGAAATATGGTTATGGGGCATGTCTGTTGCGCAGCGGCAGCTGTTTTAGGCCTGCGGTTGCTAAAGAAAGATGGAGTCTGGTATTTTAACGAGCTGCTCACAGTTAGTAGGTGATAATGAAGCCTGACGGTCCCTCCACAATCATCTCTCCTCCCCAGTCACCATTCACAGTCAGCTGATCTTTCTCTACGCATTAGCAATTACGCCAAAAAGAGATAGTTACCTAAGGCCTTCTGCTGAATGGCATGAGGATACTGTCTCATCATTCTCATTTGGGATAAAATGAGATGAAAGTACTTGGCACACTTTCTGGATCCATCTTTTTTGTTTTCTTTCTCCTTTTTTTTTTTTTTGCAGTTACACTTCACACACTACTCTCTCTCTCTCTTGGTGTTTTGCTCACAGGATATTCTTTTCTAGTTTCATTAGCCACTTAACACTGTTTGTCCTTGCACTGGATCAGGTCACAGCTAGTCATGGTTAAACTCTGCATTGTAAAAGTAATTAACTAACATTTTCTTTTCTTTTTTTGAACATGATGATCTAAACCTAATGTATTTATTTATTTTTAGAACAAAAGCATCCTGGCCACTCAGTTCACTTTGATTCTGATCTTTTGAAAGAGTTTTGAATAGTCGAGTTCATAAAACCGATAAGGGCTGCTTTTCCCAAAAGCACTGCATGCCAAAGTAGATTGTAGAGACTTTTGGTGCCAGTAGTTCCTACAATGTACTTAGGTTTATGCTTTGGGGAAATGCAGCCTTGAATGATTTGTTCAGATATCGAGCTGATGCAGTTTTCACTGACTTAGTCACTCACAATGAATAATAGCCCACTGGAATTCCACACACAAAGCTATCATATTTTTGCAGACTTGAAAGATAGCACGCATTAGGTTGTAAAAAATATATTTTATTTATTTATTTTTTTTAATCCACAGC
The DNA here is from genome assembly GCA_032359435.1 of Enteromius unitaeniatus. Lineage (NCBI taxonomy): Eukaryota > Metazoa > Chordata > Actinopteri > Cypriniformes > Cyprinidae > Enteromius > Enteromius unitaeniatus. The sequence continues at coordinate 6,236,267 of JAUMHI010000037.1, read as the reverse complement.
ATGACGTCTCCAGTCCTCATTGGTATTTCTTAATTAATTATGGAAAAGAACAAATATTATTTAGAATTTTTCATTTTGTGTTCCAGAAAAAAAGTTCGATTTGGATCAGTATGACGGGGAATAAATAATAGCAAACCATTTTTAGAGGATCTGTCCCTTGTTAGTTTCAGCAGTGCACCAGTACCTTCCATGAGCTCTAGCTTAAGCTTACACCACCTAATTTGTCCTTATTAGGACATATCCCTTGTTCACCATGACCTTTTTTGTAGAGAAGTGCTGAGGAAAGTGACTTGCTCTTGAAAATGTGAGCACTGTCTGTTAATGCTTGAATTGCAGCGACTTCATCTTCAACTGATCTTCAACTTTAACTGCCCACAAACCTCAAGCCCATCCCATCACACTCGGGCTGTCACATCACGTCACTGCACTTCTCCATTTACAGTGGGTTTAATACTCCCTCCTTAAACTGTGTACTGTAAGGCCACCTCATCCTCCCGCTGGAAATGTCCTCGCTGAAAGCAAAAGCGTAACCTATTATCTCCCCCTTTTCTCTGCATGCGATAGAGCCTTCAGCATCAAAGAGGCATGATGAATTCTGATGCGTTGTGTAAGAGCCATTAAGGAATGCATTAAGCATTAATTTTCAATGACAGTGCCATATCACCAATCCCCCCCCCACCCCCCTGCCCTCCCTATGAGTATCACACTCATCTCGGGGTGAGTTTAACGTGTTCCAGGTCTCTAAAGTCATGGAATCCTTTTTTTTTTCCTTCATTTTTTGAATTGATAAGGACAGCACTGTTTGTCATTTGGACTGACATTTTCGGATTTGCTGAGTAAACAACAGCAATATTAACTGCTCGTCTGGTAATGACATCTTAACCCCAGCAATCATAGAGCTCTCCACTGCAGACACCAAAGCCCCCTGAGAATACATCCGCCTTTATTACTGTGTCAGATAAACTATCGTGTTATTGTTCAGTTTACTGTCTGTGAGTGCAGCTCGGCTTGCAGCAAAACAGTGAAATAAACAAATCTTGTTCTGGTTTCCGCGCTCGTGTGTATAGCAATAGCAATTTTATATTTGCTGGAAACATTTATATTTGTAATTATATTTATATTAGTTCATTACCATTTTTTCTCCTTATACAAAATTAAAAGTGCTGCAATCTGTAAATTATGCAGCTATAATGTAGCTATAAACTCATTAGCACAATTTTGCTGAAAACCAGTGATGTATGATGCAAAATGTTACTGATTACTTGCTTGGTGGGTGATAAAAAAGAAGGCGAAAATCCCTGTAAACATAAACTAAAATAAGGGCTCAAGCGATGTTGGGATTATTCCTGATAATCAGAAAAAGGAATTACTTGGATTAAGATGTTTACATGGCATGGGCAAACCTCTTTAGTCCCTTTTACACGCTACATGTCATTGCTTTTTGATTAAATGCTAAGAAATGTGGTTTGTTTATCACTTCATTTGTATCACAAAGGCATTCAGTTTAAATGCAATAGGGTTGTTTACTGTTGCCTGCTTAATGCATTTCTGAGGGAACCGGGCTCCCTTATTTTGTGGGAAACGTGCCCAAAATGTGTTTAAAAAAGTGTTTGCTTGCCTCTATAGTGCAAAATGGTAGAACTTAACATTTTACAGTGATTATGGTGGTTCAAATTATGAGCATAATCACACAAGTTAAGGGCAACAATCACAGTCTTAATCGCATAATAAGGATGTCACAATTTATCATTTTCTCATTTATGAGCACTTGACCTTAAATTTTTTTTCGCTTTGTAATTTTTTAAGCTCTTAGTCCTATATTTTTGTTTCTTTTATGCATTTTACTTTTAAAATTTGTACAAAAATATTTCATTATACTGTACATTGCCCTTGAATTTTTGACAAACGTTTCATGCTGCTATATATATTGTGCAAATGCGTGCATGGTCTGGTTAGATCAGGGACATGTGACCAGGATCCATGATTGTGGCATACTATTCAGCACTCAGTAAATGGCTGTGCGCATTCTATCACAGCTTTCATCATCAAGCACTGGACCCTCCTAATGGTCTATTCTGCCCACAGCCTCAGACATATACGGGATGTCTAGAAAGATCCCCTCCCTCCGTCTTCCACTTTTGCACTCCCTTTCGCTTGATCAAACTCCTCTTTTATTTCCATCTCTTTCTGCCTCCATTTCTCTGATTTTGCCATTCTTATCCATCAGCTCTGATGAGATCAGGATCAGAATGCTTGTGCATACAGCACAGCTAGTTTTTTCTTGTCAGTATTTGATGCAGTATTTTAGTGTATGTTGACTGTGGCAGCACATCTCTGCAGAATTCATCTAAATAACTAGCGTAAAACCAGTCATCTTTTTTTTTTTGTTGTGTGTGTCGTCTTCCATTAAGGCTTATTATTATTTCTGCCTTGGTTTATTTCAAAACTACTTCGGTGGAAGTCTTAAGATATGTGTTAAGCCCTGCTTAGCCCGATTGCTCATGGTATATGGATAAATGTCAAAGTAGAGTGAATTACTCTTGAATTATTGCTTTTGAAAAGCACATTATCTAGAGACTGTTCAAGTAGCTGCCAGCTTTAGGTGACCCACACGATGTGGTCAGTTAAGGGTGATGTGCAAATTTACTAAGAGTAAAATTCTTGTAATTTGTTGAATTGGAACGTTTGAGTTTCGACGGGGTACAAAAAATCATTTAAAAAAGTGAAATCTTTTGAAAATGCATCTTATTATTTTATGCAATCTTAAGGAGATGCTTAAGGACAAAGATGTTAAAGGACACTAAAATGTTTGTATTGCAAAAGACACAAATAGCCAACTGATTAATAAAATGTTTTATTCTGCGGTGTAGTTAAAGATCATTAGAACTAATTTTATGTAAGTTTATGAATAATTGCATAATACCACTTGATTGCTCTTTATTTCAGACCTCTCTTGTTGATTTATGAGCTCTCAAAGCGTCTTGTCTTAGACACCCACGTTTGTGCAAATTGAGTACTGCCTCATAAAACTGTTTGCTTTTAGTATAATCATTTGTGTCACCCTGCATCACACCAACATCGACACTTTTTGCTCTATTAGCTTTTCTATTGGAATGTTAGTCACAGGCTGCATTTGCAAAATCTAATTGAGTTATCTCAGCACCACAACAGACACAAAGTGTCTCAAAATCACCCCTAATACGATTAATCAGAGCAGAACTGTAATGGTTCATGAGCTTGCTTTTAGTCAAGCTGATATTTCAAAAAGAGAGAAAAGGAGATGTTTCAGGAACAGTGTAGGTGTGTTTTAATAAGGAGGTTTCTGAGGATGGTCTTTTTGAATGCGATTGCTTCTCAGCTCTACTGTCCACTTGTTGCATACTTCTGAATCTCACCAAGCCACCTGGGTATTTACTTATTAAGCAGCTTTTTTCCATTCTTTATATGCATATTTTCTGTATACACAGAGAAGGTTTCTATTAAGACGATCTGAGCAACTTTGATCCCTGCATTGAAGCTTGTGCCAGAGTTGCACCAGTTTGTGTCTGTGTACCTTGTTCTCCCATACATGCTGTTGTTTACTTAATATTACAAAGCTTCCTCAAAGCTAGCACACTTTAAATTTGTGCCTGAGGTTGTGGAGCTTTGCATAGAAGCAATTTATGTAAACTTGAGTTGAGTTAACCGATTACAACAGCTGAAGAGTAGATATTAAAGGCTTATTTGTCTATGAAACTTTCAGTGCTGTTCCAAAATGTAAGTTAGCACCTAAACCAAAATAGACCCTCATAAAATACTGATTTGGAATGCTCTACATAAGCAACAACAACTCTCAGTCACTCAAATGCACTGCATTTCACATACTGTAAAGTGTGCAAGACTCTCCTATTGTTTACTGATGACAATAATAGCTTATTGATGCATTGGCATGTTGTTAAGCTTGGAATGCAATATATTCTATTTGAATAAAGCTTAAACTTACTTGGGCAAAAGTCCTTGTTTTTAATCATAGCTCTTTGGTTTCTCTCTGTAGCCACCGATTACATTGAGCTTCTTAACTTTGCCCATTATGTTTTGACTACTATTATGCAGTGACTTTGCAGATACAAGGTGATTTATTGCAGGTCAAACCCTTATGACATTGAATAAATGAGAATCCTTTACTTCTTTTGTCTGAGCACTGCAAATGTCGTTCAATATGAAGCAGTTGACGTTTGCTCCCTCATTACAACTGCTAAGCGCCGTCATTCGAAGCTACATTGAATAGCATTGTAAAGCAGTCCATAAACCGATCCTGGGGGCCATGTTAGCACAAGGGAAGCGAGTCTCTAGGGTATTCTTTTTTAGTGATAACATCACAGCACAGCGGTGCTATGCTAATATCTATTCCTGTAGTGTATGCCGTTTACACGCTAAATCAGTTTTCACTCTGAGCTGAGCAGCCCAACCGTGAGTCATTGCTTCAAAGTTTCTCAACTTCAGTCACTATTGTGTCCTGACATACAAGTGCGCAATTCATCCAGCCAAAATAATATCATGAGGTGCAGGCTTTTTTTTTTGCAAGATCTCTCTGAACTTTTTTTTTTTTTAAACAGCCAAGTAATTCATTAGAGGAAATTAGCTCTGAGGAAAAACAGGACAGGACAGGAGTTCTGCTGTGAAGCTGAGCATAAAAGGGCTGCACTGCACTGTGGTAACAAGCTGGCCTAATACCCATCCTGCTCCTAGCTTGATATCCGTTTGTCTCAAACACATGCTTTAGAGAACTGCTTTGAATTCATCTTTTGAGAATCACTGGAAAATGAGGTGATATTAAATGCATGTTTTGAGAAAGCATTGTTTGATCTTGCATGCATGTCAATCAATCGTAGGAGACGGCCAAAATAATATTGGGGGAAATATGACATAATAGGGTCACTTTAACTAATGCTGGCAGATAAAGCCTTTGATTTTAAAAAATATATATATTTTGGTAAATGTTGTAGTTAACTAAGATAAATTAAAGTTTATATTTTAGTTCAACTAATGTATAATTAAGGAAATTTAAACTTACTATTTAATCTAAAATAAATACACTTTATTTATTTTTTGTCTTGTATTTATAGTCTTGTTTCCAGCCAAAATACATTAACAATTCTTAAATCAAGAAGGATTTTCTAGACAACAAAGAGTTGTGTTGTTCTCAGAATAAACAAGTCAAAACTAACTGTCTTTTTGCCTAGATCAAGCAAAATGATCAAATTTCAAACAAAAAACTGGCAGACTGCTTGTTTAAAGTAAAAACCCACTTAATTTTAGCTCGTTTTTTTTTTTCAAAAAATAAGACAATATTTTTTCTTGTATAGAAAATCCTTTTTTCCTTCAGTTTTTTTGCAGTGTAAAACACCTAGAATCATCATTCTAAATAGTACATCAACTAGGTAGTAATAGTATATACTGTAGTATAAATAAAAAAGAATTAAAAATATATATAAATGTGTAAAATGAAATTCTAAATTCTTGTTTTTACAGGTATAAACTTTTAACATCATGGCAAATGTAACAACTTGAAATGATGATAATAATAAATAAATATTAGCCAGTAATCAATATAGATGCATCTTGCTGTTTTTTTTTTGTTTTTTTTTACCCCTTTCTCATATGCCCATGATCAAAAGAGAAGACGGTCCTAGAATGCAAGGCAGCAAGCTAAGTAAAAAATTAACACAAATGGAACTAACACAGAAATGTGGAATTCAAGTATCAGCCATCCATCATTTAAACCGCTTGTCCAATGTAGGGTTCAAGGGATGTGACTATACAGTATCAGACATTGTCATTTTTAGGTTGATGTAACTATATTACTATATATGCTGTTAGTGTGTTATCTGTGCTTATTAGTGTATCATTCCATTAGCTGATGCATGTTCCTATGCAGAGCATTCCATGATGGCTAGATTGCAGTTTTAGAAAGCAGTAGTACGTAGTAGTTAACAAGCTCTCTCTCACAAACAGACTTAGCCCGCCATGTTTCATAGTGTCCTTTAATGCACCAATTCTGTCTCATCTTGGTGGCTCAATGTGCTTGAAAGCGTTGTGTGCGTGCATGTCTCATTGCTAGTGCACTTTGTGTGAGTGCTCCGGCTTCTACCCAGAATTGCCTTGGAAAACGTCCCCAACAGTCATGCTGCTTTGTCCATCGGCAGCCTCTAACCCTACTTCCACGTCTAAAAATCATATCCCTTAGTTAACAGAGGCAGGAGTTTAACTGGCAACCAAAAGAGTAGGCTTGAGGAGCTTTTGGCAATTGCAAGGAGAAAAAAAAATCCTTTCGCTCTAGTGCAACTCTGAAAAGCCATTGTTGTCTTGTGCCTAGAGCAGTCAGGGATGGGCTGTATAATGCCAATGCTATCAGAAGTGCTTAGTGAATTCAAGGCTCCACAATAAGGATTTTTTTTCTTCTTTGGTTTAAGTGACGGGTCTGTCAACTGGCACGAAACCTTTGCATGCTGGCCCTGGGCCAGTGGACTATACTAATTGTTGAGTCCTAAAGTTTTTCCTTCTTACGGTTCCACTGTGGAAAGGGGTATAGGACAGAGCGGCTGTAAATTAGACTTATGAGACAGCTGGGTTTGGTCCAAAATGAGATGGCAATTGATTGGAATTAGAAGCTTCACTGCTCTTTATTTAATAGTGTGAGTTTTATAACAGTACTGTGTGTGTGTAACAACTTACATTGCTTTTAATACCACAGTGCCCATACATGCATCCTAGTTTTCAAATAAATGATTTTGCAGAGGAGGAATGGAGGTCGGAACTGGATGGGTAAAGGGTTAATGGCTGCAAAGTGTGTATTTATGGCGGAGCTTTTAAATGTGACAGCCTGTGCGTATTTCATATCGACTATGAATCCAGGGAGACAAGTTTACAGAGTAATTATGTTCTGCAGATGAAAGCCTGAATCCTGGGTGGATGAATCATAATGCAATTCAATACGGGCCACTTTCTCAATGCACAAAGCTGGCAGGACTACAATACCCAGAATGCACTTAGAAGCGCTGAATACATTCACATCTTTGTGTTATGGTTTCAGATGGGATGTTTTTCTGTCTCTAATTGTCTAATACTGTTATTGGGATGTGAAATTATAAGTGAAGGGATCTCTAATCCCCCAGCAATGGTAAAAAAGCTATTTTAAAATCTGTTAAATGCCATTATATCCTATGCTTTTTAAAGCAAATAGAATATAATACAGTGTTTGAAACTCAAGGCAGCGAGAAGGTTGTTTGTTCAGACTCCACAACAAACGATCCATAACCATCGACATAATCAAGCTATTTATTTCCAGGTCACACAAGTGAGATTGTCCTAATAGTGGCACCATTATTTCACATGAAAGTTGCTGAAAAATGTCCCACTGACCTTTGTTATTGAGGAGATATGATACAAATTCCTAAATTCTCAATAGAGCTTATGACTTGCTATATTTTAAATGGGTTTGGATCATATCATGCATTATCTATCTGTAGTTTTAGGGATTCTTAAGCACTTCCAGTATTCAAATTCTGTTCTGCACTATCCTCACCATGTATGGCTTTCAGAATGCACAAATTAACAACCAAAAACGCATTAAACAGCAGTTTATTATTGACGTGCCCACTTACAATGTGGCAGTTACAAACCATTGCTTTATTATAGGAAAGCTCACAATGTATTTACCAAGTTTATCTCCCCCTCTCTCTTTCTCTCTGAACATGTATGGTTGATTGCCTTCCCACTAGCTCATTACCGTATTTCTCTGCTGATTGAAAAGTTAAGTGGCGAAACACTCTCAACTGCGAGAAAAATGAATGACTGCCAGAAAATAAGTCCACCCGAACCTGCCTCAGACTGGCAGCGACTTTTAGCCGCAGCATGTGGGATCCTGTTCGTAAAACATTATGCTTTTATGGTGTGATCTCCTGTTATTAGAATTTTCTCAAAAGAAGCCAATGCACTTCAAGCGATGGTGCTAAATAAATATGTATAACTGTTTATAACTGACTCTTTCTTGGCTTGTCTGCAGTGTGAATATTGTTCCAATCTGCCAGACTGCAAATCGCCACATTGTTCTTTCACAGCATAGGCAAATATGTGCGCAGTGTGTGAGTACGTGTGGAGATCAAGACAAATTGACCACAGCATGGTCTCTACGAGTGAGATTTGGGAATAACGTCCTCTTAACTGTGTCATAAACTGGTCTTGATGGATGGCAGCTGTGTTTTGGGAACATTGTCTTTCCCTATTCTAGACTAGTTTGCTTTTCTACTCACTCTATGCTATTGCCTTTTCTCAGTGTTCACTGTTGACTGAAACTTTTTTGATGGCATACAGGAAAATGAGTCTTAATGATCTCTGTTATTTCTGCAGGAGATGTGTGACATTGGCTGGCAGATCAACAGTAGTTCTTGTGCCAATGCTTCCTGCCAGTTTTGAGCACCCAGTCTGCCTCTACCTAATACACTTGTCGTAAGCAGGTAGTGATTGCTGTAAAGGGAGGAAGATTAATTGCGTTGCATTATTGAACGCCCCAAGTACGAATCAATCATTTCTTTGCTTAGCATTTGGAGGTGCATTGCGGCGATGGAGAGTTACTGAGCATGTTTGCTATGCAGGCAAGCTGGCACAGACTGGCATGCTGTACAACTGAAAGATGTTACTACAGTGCGTCTGGAGTAGAACTAGTACCCTCACTTTGTGTTGCTGTTTTCTTTTCTCTGAGTGTCAGATTGCATTTACAAGGTCTGCTGGTCCACTTTACTTTCTTCCTAATGGAATTTGTCCTGTCTTGCCAAGAAGAATCAAAGAATGCGTTTTCTGGCCGTGCTCTAACCTCCTTATTTGAGATTCACGTTGATGCAGAAAGGTGCGCATTGACTGAACAGAACCTGAGGGTTTTGGAGCTAGTAAGAGAAAACCTGTTTGTCATTTAAGTGGACATGTGGAAATATCCACAGGCGATCCAGATTAATGTAGTGTGGTGTTACAAATCTACAGTGCCAAGCCACTTCAAAACCTTCATTTGCTTCTGACTACCAACTTTTGTGATAATCCCTTTTTTGTGATAATTGTGGAGTATTTTTTTTGTGTGTAATAGTCTTCATAGTAAAGGTTAACAATACAAGCCCCATTTGGTGGGTTTAAAGACCGTGGCATTTGGCGGCGCACGCCAGGGGCACGGAGCAGGAAGTTAATTGTTAATTTCCACACCAAAGTTAATTATCGCAGACAGCCTTTATTGCCATTAAATCTTTTCATTAATTATCATTAGTGTTGTTAAAGGACGTTTTCCTGCTGACCAAACACAAATGGGAAGGTGCATTTGGGATTGTGAATGAAGTCTCAACCGCGTCCTTGCAGCATACACGCACATTGTAATTTCCTTCCATTGATTTGCAAAGGAGACGCACATCATGCTGTTAAATGCCTGGTCAGTCACACTGAGGTTTCAAGGACAGTCGAGTCAAAGACAGCACTCTAGTTAAAGCCTGGTCAAATGCATTCACTTGCAAGCAGCGCCTCTAACTGCTGATTTTAAATCAGTTTTCCTGGCATTATTCTTAATCTTAACCCGAAGCGGCGAGCCAATGTTGCCAGATCAAGCGAGACAAGGTCTTGCTGATATGAGCTGCACTTTCAGACTAAAAAGCATCTGAGAGTTACACGATTGTTTACAGCGAATTCATTTTTATTTAAAATGCCCCAAAGAGTGTTTTTGTGTAGACTTTGCTCTTAGCATTACCTCAGAGCCCTGATCAGAGATGTGTTTTTCACAATTGTTTGCTTCACAAGACCGTATATTGCATTCTCTTTCAGATGTAATACTCTGAACCTTCACTACTCATCCAGACTGTCAAAAAGAAACCTGCACCTTTGAGAAATATAATGCATAGCGTTATGGGGCTTGTCATCTCATCTTTATGTTCTCAGCGTTTTTGAGTCTATAGAGACTTTACAAGACAAAGCCTTAGCTGTGGATTTGAATTACAATTATTAAGATGTGAGAGTAAAATTGGTTTACGACAGCAGCACTTTTTACAAATGCGATTTGTCAGCTTGGCATGCATTTAAATTCGGTTTGATATCTACCGGGTCATCTTAGGGAATAGATGAGAACAAAGAGAAACAACATACAGTGGATGGAGGGGAATACTGTTTCTGAAATTCATGCCAAATGAACACTGACAAGCTGTGCATCTAACTCTTTTCAATTAAGGTTCTAAACAATGTACTGATAGCCTGAGGAATAAACACGGTTACACACAAGAAAAAAGAATGACTTCGACCTTGAAGGATAACTGGCGAACCAGTTTTTTGAGATGTTCAGAAGAGTCGGAAATTAGTCAGACCTTATGATGAACCTTTGATTTGTAAACATACACGTATTTATAAATCCTTCCTCTGTCTCTGTCTTAGTGAATTCATTGCTCTGACTGTGCAATCACTGTGCAATTTGCACTCAGTTGGTCCATTCTATCAAACATTGATTAAAAGTATCCATGCATTCCCTGACAGCGTCTCTTACTGTCTGTAGACTGCTGTACCAGAAAGCCACCCTCTTCTCTTCGCCCCCTCTTTTCTTCTCTTCGCTGTCCCAGTAGATTTCCGAGACCCTCAGGCAGTGGCCTCATTTTGCTTTCTTATCTCCTCGCTCTGTGTTTGGTCTTCTGAGAGCCCATCTCCCCCTCCAGAGAAACTCACGGTTTCTAAATCAATTCACATTGAGTCTTCCTTCTCTCTTATTTCTAAGCGACTGTCAGAGCCATCTGTAATTACTATCGCTGCTCCTGAATGAACTCTGATGCACATGGCCTGTTTTGATTCGTTACTGCAGTCTCTGACATCACTGGGTCTGGGCTTTAATGGATGTGGGGCTTGGATGACATCTGTTTATTGCTACTTGTTAGTACTTTAAAGGGATAGTTCATCCAAAACCTGTTAGTTCTGCCAGTAATTACTCACCTTCATGTCATAACAACCCTGCAAGACCTTCATTCATCTTCTGAGCACAAATTAAGATATCTTGGATAATGGGTCAATCACTGATCTCACACCTCGTTATTTTAACAATGCTCTTACTACCTTTCTGAGCCTTGACCGTGGTTCATTTTTCATTTTTTATTCTTTTTTTTGTTTGTGAACTATCCAAATATTGTAAACTCTTGTGGTTTTCTTCGCCATTTTTTTAATTTCTTCGCTTTACCAATTTAAAACTGAAATGAACTGATTGGCAGCTGAACTCTAAGTTAAATGTTTTCTTTTACAGCACCATATGTTACAAAGTGAAGTTCCTAACTATATTAAGGTATGCCTCTGGTCTCGGATACCTCTCTAAATTCCAACTTCTGACTACTTCTGCCAAAAGACTACCTTTTCAAATTATACCATATTACGCCACACACAATTGTTTTTAATTAGCCCACTTCAAAGCCGGAGAGAGTAATGATTCTCTTTTGGAAGAAAATGAGACGTGCTTTCAAAGCATGAAGGTTAGCCAAATCATGCTACAAACTTGGCTGTCAAATCAACCCATTTGTGCTAATAAAGGCTAATGTTCCAACAAACTGCGTGGGCTACCCTTGAAAAGAGGTCTTAAGCATGTGAAGCAAAGGGTCAGACGAAACCATTAGCATCTCTGCTCTCTTGTGATTCACTGATTTCATACATATTTATAAGCAAACATGAAGTTGACAAATGCTCTGTTGACTAAATGTGTCTGGTAATTGGGTTTTAGTAAATGGTGCATCTGCGTTTTCTACACTTTGTGGCTTGAGGAGTCTGTGGCAGGTGGAAGGAGGTCAATACAGGAGGTCCTCATCTGTAACACTATAAACTTTCAGCATGATATTTTCACACCATGACTCTGTCCTTACAGTGATATCGCAGTTGGAATTGCAAAATACTCCCTAAAACCATCTCTAGAATTTGCTAACTTAAGCATCTCTCACCTATTATTGGTTCTTGTTATATCATACCTATCTCTAATGCAAAGAGACTGGATTTATTTTTGTTACTTTTTTAAAAGACATTTTTAATACAATGCAAATAATTATTTTAGAATATATAAATAAGTAAATGATTTTTATATTTAGAACAAAATTCGACCAAATCTAAGTCAGGGTAATGGAAAGAATTAATTTCAGAACATCAAAGCTGGCTAAATAAATAAATAAACGGAACAGGAAATGCAGAGTGCCGACAGTCATCAAGCGTTTCCAATTCAACCTCATTATTTTACTAATTCAATTGGATGGAGAGGCAATGGCAGGAAAAAAAAGATAATTACTATGACTTTGGCCATGCTTGAAACCCCCGTATGCATTTGGGTATTAAATGGGATTTGTTGAGGCGTGCATTATTCAGAAAAAAAACCTGCGCTAGACACCTTTGTGATTTTCACCCTGACTTCAGTACAGTAGTTCAAATATGTAGGTCTCATAAAAAGCAGACGGCAAATGAAGGGGTTGGAAATTGTTTGTTGATATGTGCTCTCTGTTTTGGTTTTGTTTTATGTTTGTCCTACAAAATAGTTTTATTAAGGCGGTGTACAGTTCCTTGTGGCTTTTTACAGTACTCTCGTATGGGTGACTTTGAACTTCTCATCCAGGCCAAATAGAGGGTTTAAGATGGGGAAAAAAGCATCAGGGCCTTTCTGAAGCAAAACCAATTTGTAGTGCATTTCCTACATGCCTGGATGGCTTCAATCAGCCCACAGAAAAAGGTGTGAGTCAGCAGCCTTCTGTGGAGCCTTTGTGAGGGAAGTGCTTCATACTGCGCTTCCATAGAGAGGCTGGAGCTTTACAGGAGGAGGGGAATTGAAGGTACAGTTCACCGAAAAATCATTTATTCACTCTAATACCTGTATGCATTTTTATTCTGCAGAACACAAAATATATTTTGAATAGTGTTACAAATATTGTCACCTGTACAGTAAAAATCAATGGGGTCCAAACTAACACCACCATTTGAATAAAGTCAGTCATACAGGTTTGGAATGACATGAGTAAATGATGCTGATTTACATTTTTTGGTGAACTAGCCTATTCCTTTAAGAGGTTTTTGAGATGGATACATGCAGTTGTGTGATTTATCTTTTGAAGGCTTGTTCCAGGAAGCTCATTACATTCACCAGAACATTCCTGAAAATGCAAATACTTTTTTGCTTCTATTTGTGACTTGTTTTTGGAGTACTGTAGGTTTAAAATAATTGACCACCCAGTTTTTTTTTTGTTTGTTTTTTTCAAAAAACTGCTTGATTTTTCTCGGCAGCGCTATGGGAAATGTTCTCAGGAAGTGCTTCGGTCTACTTGAATGCTGAAATTGTTTTCAGTGAAAAACATCCACTTTGCAGTGAAGTAGCACAGAGAGTACTGCTTATGCTCATATTGTTCCAAACATCTATGAGTTTCGTTCTTTCTTCTGCCGAGAGCATTAGGTGAAGGTTTGAATAATGTTCACGCTGCTCCATAAATATATGATCTTTTAAAACAGCAGCGGCTCTCCAGTTCCCAACAAGCAATGTGTTTCCAGTATTTATGCATTGAATAATCTCGAGCAAATTAACAACAAGTCGTGTTAACCCCCCACAGACATTCCAGCACACACTTTACACTCAGAAATAGATTCACAGAGAGTGGATGAAAGGACAGGATAAGCTCTGTGAAAGACTGACATGAAGGAAATGAGGTCTGAAAGAGACGGGGAGCGTGAAGTGATGAGAGCGATAGAGGGAAAGAAGTGACTGATCGAGCCAGGGAAAAAAACAACATAAATCGGGTTATTTCATCTTAATAGGCTCCCCTCAATCCCCCCCATCTGCAGTCAGGCCTAATATTTTTAACAACAGACAGCACATTACTGGACAGGATTTGACTTTTAGGAAGCATCCAGTTACAATACAAGCTGCTGTGCTACATGATGTTACATATACTTTTAAACCAATAAAGTAAAAGTAGCAATAGGTTGCAGCAAACATTTAATAGTTTAAAAGCACTCTACAAATACACTTTTAAGAGTGCTTAGGCAATTATATATTGTAGTATTATACTATATTATATGCATCCAAAATAAAGATTTTTGTTTACGTAATATATGAGTGTGTACTATATATATATACACACACACAGTATATATTGTGGAAAAATGTATATGTATGTACATAAGATATATTTAACATACAATCATATTTTTATTAAATATATACATGCATGTGTGATATATACATAATAAATATTAACAGTGCGCACACATTATGAAAATGTTATTAAGTAAAATGTTATACAGGGTGGGCCATTTATATGGATACACCTTAATGAAATGGGAATGGTTGGTGATATTAACTTCCTGTTTGTGGCACATCAGTATATGTGAGGGGGGACACTTTTCAAGATGGGTGGTGACCATGGTGGCCATTTTAAAATTGATTTATTAAGGTGTAGCCATATAAATGGCCCACCCTGTAGATCACAGCAAAGTGTACACAATTTTACTATTTTACTCAACTTTTGTAATGTAATATAATATAATATATGCATTATCTTCACTGTCATGCTTAGTCATGCTTTGTGGGATTAAATTCAAGTTTCTTTATATAGCACTTTTTACGATACAAATCATTGCAAAGCATGTGCGTGATGCATTTTTCTTGACATATTTTTCAAGATGTATTTTTCACAAGTGTTGTGTGAAAAACAGTACTAGCTTACAATTCTGAAGCTAGTGCAGGATGATTGGTAGATAGCAGTGTAAAAAATGAAAAGCAGGCACTCCATGGAGGTGACGTGATGGCACGGGGGACGACAAAGCGCCGCATTCGCTGTAGAGGCGGATTAAAGGTCACTGCACTCGGCCGTGATATTAATCGGAGAGACTCATTGATAATTTAGCTTCATGGGCAGCTCTTGGGTCATGGACATCATCAGGTTGTGTAGACTCCAGTCACGCACTCTTTCTCCCAAACAGCCACACACACTTTCTCTCACCCGCTGACATTCATTTGTTTTTCATTGTTTCAATTTTTCCCTCTCATACATGCACACCTTCCAATGCTCACAATAAACCTGTGGATCATAATGCAGCATTGCACCAGAATAGAGAAACTGGAGACAGGACATTAATCTAGAGTCACATTCTCCCGTCCTACACTTCCTGTTTCAAAAGCCGAACATAGAAACAAGCCTATTTTAAGACTTCATTGCTTACCTGAGGCCTAAACCTTTTACATTAGATTCCATTTGTGCTTGTGGCTGCTACCTCTCTTCCCATATTACATGAGTCATTTGACAGCATAGCTGCTGGCTTATTGACACATGGGCCTTTCAAACCCTCTTACCATGTGCTCAGTGATTTTAGGACTGGTTGTACAAAACACATATATATGTGATTTTAGAGGTCACCATTACTTCAGGCTTTTCTGTTAACCATGTGCTTGTTTTGGGCCTTTGCGAAGAGGGTTATACAGTACTGCAAAAAAAAAAGCTCTAGTCTTGTTTCCAGCCAAAATATCTAGAAATTCTTAATCCAGGTGAAAATTATAGTCTTGTTTTTGCTTGGAAAATGCAAAATAATCTGCAAATAATCATATTTCATTATTTTGCTTACCCCAATGCAAGATTATTTTGCTTGCTACTTATTTATTTTTGACTTGTTTTTCAGGTCATCTCTTCTTTAAACTCTCTCCAGCCTAAAACTTTTACTGATAACCTGCTGGTTAAGTGCAGATTGAACCAGAAACTCTGTCAAGGCAAAGATGGATGTTTTTCATTAAAAAGCGTTAGAGGTTTTCTTATTTTAGTGCCATTTGATTTTTTGCCATTTCCTTTTCACCTTTGTTGCTTCTCAGAGCTTTCCGGTGTTGTGCGAGATTCAATCCCAAGTAGCTTTGTTTAATGCCTGATCAGAAGTGTCTGCCACCCACATCTTTTCATATAATTACAGGGGAGTAGTTAATAACCTTTTTTAACGGATCCACAAGATTTTAGATGTATGAACAAGTTAAAGTGTTTTTCAACATGCTTAATCAACTTTTCTTTACTTGCTCATTTTGAATCATGTGGTGTGACAAATAGCTTTTTAAAAGTAATTAAGAACTTGTAGCAACGTCGCAATAATTATGATTAGAAAAATACTATTTTTCACAAGAGTTAAAAAACATAGTTTGGATGACACATGCAAGAATATATTATGTATACAATATTTTATATTTTAAATAGTTAACAAAAATATGATGTTGTCATTACTAAAATTAGTATTCCTTTATTTACATTAAGAATATGGTGTAGGAATTGAATAAGAAGCTTTAAAGGTATTGAAAGACTGAATCCAGCTTGGAGAAGCCAGCCTTTCCCTCTTCGGTCTGATTTTTAATGTACCTTGATATTTTTATCACGTCTCTGCCACTGCTGTTCTTGCCATTCTCGTTTTTCACCAGGGCTGGTGCGGAGCTGTCAAAGAACAACCCGTCACTCGCTCCTCAAAAACGCTCTTCACCTCCAGCCATTTTCTCTGTGCAGGAACATCAAGCCCCGCTTGCCTTCTCAGACTCCTTCCTTTTTGTTTCTTTTTCCCTCTGTCTTCAGTCAGTTTTTGGCAGTCTTTAAACTCCCACTCTGGCCTCCGTGTTCAGTCGATGTTTCTGTGCTTTGAATTGGTCTGTCGGTCGTCACTTCATTGAGTCCTCATTCTTTCTATCTATACATCTATTGTTCTATTTGTCATTCTATTTGTTAATATTATATTTAAGATAGATAGATAGACAGATATGTTTTTAACAATTCAGTATTCTTGTTTTTTAGTTAGTGTTTTAACAAATGAAAATTTTCACTACACATTGTTTGTAATGTACCTCCCAGCCTGTAGATGTCACTGAGTTTCTACATGTAATTGATTTTTTCAATTATTTTTATGTTGCATTATTGTGCATTTGGTTTAGTATATTAATGTCCACACTTTTCTATGTATATAAATCTATTTCTATATATATTTAAATCGGATCCCCAGTCCTATTGGATAAGCCTGCAGTGCCTAAAGCACTGTCTTTTTTAGTTTCCCTGCTCACCTCATTGATAACCGCTGCTCTGTAGCAGTTTTCGGTCTCTTTCTCCTCTCTAGCTCTTACTATTTGCACGGTAAACAACTCTTCTCCCCTATTATCTCTGTCTGCACAGCTCTTGGTAGCAGTAGGCCCACGTCTGTAATTATGCTAGGTTGTACACAGACATGAGGACGTGAGGGCGGCTATTGATAAGAACTCAGAGTCATTGTCACAGCTGCCCTTTAACTGCCTGTCGGAGACCATTACGGGGTCTGTCCACAGCAAGGGAACGGAACAAAAATGTTTCAGGTTGTTACCACCCCCTCAGGCGCTGGGGAGAATTCTTGCCTCTCTATACAACAGAGGCTGTTAAGTGGGCTTGCTGCATCTCTGTGTGTGGCTGAAGCGCTATAAGGGCCCTCCACTTGCCACAGGTTAGGCTGCTGAAAAGATACTTACTCACTCACTGCTGTAAACATGCGGACACAGTTTGAGCCTACTCACTAACTTTTTTTTGGGGCGTGTGAATTCAGCGAAAATGTTGCAGGCTGTGACTCCGAGAAAAATAAACTCTTGACTTTGCTTGAAAGAGGGTAATGAATAAATCTAGGTGTGCGTGGGTTTTAGAATGGCCTACACACCAGCGCTGCAGCTGATTTTAGGAGTGCTTAGATGCTAGTTGTAGTTTTGTGTTAAAACCATAACACCGCCGGGCACTTGAAGTTTTGACAATGGATTATAATTGTGGCATTAACCAGAGATTTTGTGTTATTTACGGTGTTATTTTTGTGTTATTTAATTTTAATTTAAAATACTGAGAGAACTTGGGAATCATTTAATGTACGATGACCACTTGAAACCTAACTAGCATAGTGCAGTTAACTAGTTCACAACTGCTTCCCAAAACCATTACTTTGTACAGTTACTTTGTGAAACATCTGCCATTCCAACCATGTTGGTTTAACAATGTAGACATAATCTAAACATAGGTAGTTCAGTAATAACTAACTGATTTGAGATTGTTCTCCATTGTTTTGTTTGGTAGAAGCACATATTGCTTTTTCCATATTCCATATGTCGCGTTCTAGGGTTCCAACCAAATCTCATGGAAATTCATACTTTACACATTTCATAATTCAGACGTATTTTACTATAATTTGTATGAATTTTTAAGTTATGTGAAACATCTTGCATATTGTACGAGGTGGCCAACCCTAACCCTAACCAATGCCGACATGCGGAAAAAAAAGTATCGGCCTTATATATTGGCCTTGGAGATGTATGGGCTGACCACCACCCCAACCCAGCCCCTAGACCTACCCCTCAGAGAAATCAAATTCATACGAATTTGCCACCTCATAAAATACCCACAAATTGATTGTTATATTGCATTGGGTGGCTTTTCAAAATGGTGCTTTCATTCTTAAACTAAAAGTCATAGATTGGTAATAATATGAGTAGAACGGCAGATATAAATTTTACTACAAGTTAGCATACTTATTTTCACGATCTAGAGTATGGTTTAAAGTCTGTGTCATACTAACAAGAAACTATGTCTCTAGCCACAATTTGAGAGCTGTGGTTTTAACTTTGCAATGCATAGTTCCATTAGAACTGGCTTCAAGAAGTGTTGATAATGACAGAATTTGCAATCATAGCTTGCTAACAGTGGTTGATTAGCATGCTGGGCAGGGAATGCACAATGGAATGTCAACTTAGTAGGCTAATAAGTTAGCATACTAAGTAAAAGTCCAATTGTTTTGATTATTCAATTGCTGTAAATATCATATGATGAGAGTCAAAAATTATTTGCTGTAATGCACATTAATGCATATTTCCTACTCAGAACGATACTGTCAGTCTTAAGATCTACATGCTCCTTGAGAAACATTAACTTATGTCAACGACTCTTGTGACACTTCTCTTTTGTTGCTCTCGTGATTTAAAAAAAAATTAACATAGCCTTGCGTAGCTGCCAGTCGTTTAATGCTAGTGGAAGTGCTGCTATCTCAGCTGCTTAGTCACAACAGTGTGAGCTATTTTCATGAAAGGCATGTGTTTTTGTGTGTGCAATTGTATGTTTGCAATTTTAAGAGGACAGCTGTCCTTTTTCGCTGTGCAGTATGTAATTTTCAAGGCTGTAAATAGAGGATGCATGTGGGTTTTTAACAAGGACCCAGAAAAGACAGGGTGAGAAGAGGCGAGGAGAAGTGCAGGGCGAGCTACACACAAAAGTTTGTTGATATCTCTAAGCAATAGCAATGCTGTTGTAACCTTTTAAGCTGATCTGCCAGATAGTTAGACATCTGCGATTACTGAACAGTTAACCATGTTTTGTGGCTTTTTGAACTTGAATGAATCAACTGAAAGCAATAAAAAACATAGTTAGCTTGTTCCTCTAATGAGAGCTGCAGTTAGCCCTTAGTATATCTCATAGCAGTGCTCCGTTTAGAGCCGACTTCCTTTTTTTATGTATTTATAACATCAGTTGTCAACAGACACTTGAAACCCTCCAAGCTGTGCGTGTTCAACAGGTTGTGTAAATGCAGATTTTGCAAAGAGCCAAGTGTTAATCTCGCTAACTAGCTCTTGAATGAGCCCTTGTTTTTCGAGGATAATGATAAAGCATGTGCACATTTACCACCAGGTGTTACTCATCTTTCATCTTCTCCTTTTTGTTCCTGCATCTCTCGCATCTATGGTGACCACCATCCCCTAGCTATTTGTCTCTTCCCGTCTCATTCTCCTAGTGGGTGTTTGATAATGGAGCTGCCATGTTAGCTACAGTACATCTGCTCAATCTTTGAGTGCTCCTTAGATTACATACTCTGGAAGCCCGTAGGAAGCCCTGATGAGTCGGTGGCATGATAATGTTAGATCCCCAGGCAGATCCGTGGCCTCCGGCGTCAGCTGGAATTGTGGACTTTGTGCCATACGCCTTCAGAAGTGCCAAGCCACAACACTTGATACTTCGAAGACCTTGTTTGTCATAATCCAAATGTGTAAAGTACATGTTTGTAATGGTGTTCGGCTTGTAAACACTGGGTTCAAATATGCTTCGAATATTTATCGTTTTATTGCAATTATGGTAGGGATATCTGGAGGATGTTAGAACAGCTGCATAGTTATTGAGCTCAGATGTTATCTGCTGGCCTGGGTTTAATTGCATTGCTTTGTATCAGGTCGCTTATCATAATTAGACTCGTAAGTCAATTCAATTTCTGATGTAGTGACCTTAATGTTACATTATTTATTATTTCCTTATCTTTTAGGTTATGACATATCTTACTGAAGTAGCGGTGAGATGATATTAAACCGGTACGCTATGGAAAAAAAGGTTGTGTGTCTCCAGGGCTACATTGACCTTAGCTTGAGTTGTTAAGTCTAAAATGGCAACAGCCGTCAAAAACTGTCTCAGCTATGCTGTGTGGTCCCTCCTGACCCAAGTTTACACCTTTGACCTACAGCAAGTGTCTACATGTAGGTCAAATCCTTGTTTTAGCACAGCTTTAGTTTTGAGTCACACATGATGTGAAGAGTATGTCAGACCTTGCCTTATATGCTGTTAGAAGACTTTTCAAATCATGCATGCATTCATAGTTTTGCTGTGTGAAAATATAGATATTTTCCAAAAAACAGGTTGAAGTTTGAGACCACTAGGGGATGTTGTTGTCCAGGTTTTGTAACGATACATGAATTAAGCATATTTGAAAGTACATATTCGATGGAATATTGATTGAAATGTCTGTTAAGTTTAATATTTTCTCTCATGTTGGTTAAACTATATTTTGGAGCACTTTGACATCCATAATTCATAATCTTGATGTATCATTTTTTGTGTGGTGCATCACAGTATGACTTGTATTTCAGTATGAACTGTTCAGTGTTACATTTAGAAAGAAATTTGTGAAGAAATCAAGTGTATGCTGAGATCATTCAGTGGTCATTTATTATGTAAAAGTTTGCCACTGGGAATAGAGAGACCCTGCTGGCCCTTTGATGTTGGCCTTGATTCAGCCGAGAAGAGGAGGGGATGTGCTGTTACCATCATGCATTTCACCTTTCCCAGCATTTGTGCTGTATTTTCTTATAAAAAATCCTAAAGTGTTTCTGTAGATTAGATGTGGACTGGAAACATGGTTATTTACATGCAGTAATCCAGCCAGCCAACAATGTCTAATTTAAGCCTGAACTTAAACTTTAAACATTTAAACTTTTTGAATATTGTCAGTATCGTATGTCAATACTGCATTGTGGCTGGTTTTTGATTTGCTTTTGCATTTTGTCTGTTGTATATAACTAAAGATTGCAAAAGGAAGTTCTCACAGTGATGCCATAAAAAGAATTTTGGTTTCCCAGAAGAACATTTAAATATTCAATATTCTTAAAATAACCGTTTTTTAAAAAACTCGTTAGTTAAAGTGTGAGGAATATTTTAATAATCCAAAGCTCTTTTCCACCACAAAAGACCTTTTTTGCAGTGGAAAGTGTCCATGAATATGAAAGGTTCTTCATGGAACCATAGCCAATAAAAAAAGCCCAATTTTTTTTAAGAGTGTATGCCTGGAAAAAGGACAGATTTACAAGATACTAAGTTTATACAGCAAATGTATTGAAGGATTAATTAATTACTGGATTGAAAAACACTTCTCTAATGTTTGTCAAACATTAGTGGCATCAAATATTTCCAAACATTTCTGAGATTTGTTTGAGGCAAATTAAATTTGTGTGAAATATATGCACGTGCACAAATCACGTTGACTGTGATTGGCTGCACTACGTGTCAGTCAGAATATCTCTCCTGGTTCTAAAAGGTGATACTTTGGCAGAATAAGCCTTCACTCATAAAATGTTAAACACATTTCATTCTGGATGCAAGATCTCCTATTGTTCCTATTTAGCATGTGCTCTGCAATATTTGCTCTAGGAAGTATCTTGAGATCAGTCATGCATTTCCTCTGAAATGGGCTGTCGATGCTGTAATATGGATGCACATGATTGCAGTCGTGGCTCAAGTGCAAGCAGAGGATCAGATTTAATTAACATCTAGCCCCCCGGCATCTCTCCTGAGTTCAATAGTGAGTGGCTAGCACGTTCTCGTTCCCTCTCTCCCTCACTGTAGTCTGGTTAACATGCAAGCAGAGGAACTGGAGAGCCTTTCTCTCTTCTCTTCATTGAGATGCGCAGCCACATCGCAAAGCCAGAGGGCTCGTCTGTGTTCTCTCCATCCATCCCTCGTACACGCACACTCACACACAGAAGAGCAAGCTAATGTGCCACACACAAGCAGTTGTTTGTAGATTTGTATCACAGTTGTCATTCGCTTTAGTTAAAGTTGTGTTTGTGTCTCTGGGGAAACTGCGACTTTGCATTGATGGTCTAGAGGTTCTTGTACATTGTGGCTGAATCCGAAGTTGCATAGTTTCCTTAGAGACAGCCAAAATACGGTACACCAGTGAGTATTATGTGCAAATTCACAGTATTCATGTACTGTAGGTGAACCTACTCTTTCAGGTGAGATTTTAAATTTGGCATCCTGTGAACACTTTACTGCCCCTGCAAAAGACAAAAAGAAGATTCTGGACCATAACGTTACTGCTATTTTAGGTTTACTCCTGATTGAATTCATATTAGACACATTCATAATACATAAAAAAAAATGTTAAACTCTTTTTGATTTCATGCATCTTCATGAGAAACAACTTTTCATGCATCATATAGCTGTATGCTATAGTTTTATATTTACACAACAGATCTCTCTGGTTCTTGAATCTGATTGACTGTAATCGGAGTGCGGTATACTAGTGACATCAGAACTCCAACCATTTATCACTGTGTGTGATTTTTCTCACAACGAGTGTCATGGCAGATGTTTAAATCTATCAGAAGTTAATAAATAATGCTGTTTTTGTCAGAAAATGTGTTGTCAGTACTTCTAATCTAGTTTTTTTCTTTTTAAGTCTATTTGAGAATTTGCTTCGTGAGCTCCAGGGCACCAGTTCAGTGCTCATGAACCCACTGAGAGCAGCCTTACCTCAGCCAGATCTTCTGGAATTTGCCACTGGCTCTGATATATGTGTTTATACAAAATCATAGATCTCAGACCTTTAGACCCCATTGCATGTACAAATGATGCACAGCAACCATGTAAACCGGCCTGTGAAGCAATAAGTCGGACAAGTGTTATTGTTTTTTCTTTCCCTAACAGTACCTTTTGTTTTCCCTGGACAGTAGAAGTTAGCCGTGCTGGATTAATCGCTCAGATTGAAGAGCAAGCCAGAGTTTACTGAAGGGGAAAATTAATTCAGGACAAAGAGTCTTAGCCATCTCTACTGGCAGAACAATACCCCTCTGCGATAAACAAGCATCAGCATGACAACTCGGGATGAGACATCAAAAACTAAACATTGTCACCAAGTAAAACAGCTCAGCCCAGCAGTCTTTCAAGGACTGCATTTACCCTTGCTTAACTGTACTCCTCAAAGGAAATTGAGGGCTTGTGGGCTTTCATTTAACAGAGGAGTGCTGGATTTACTGGCCACCTACTATACTACATTACATCCTGTTTCATTGCACCTTAACTAACAGAAATGCCTCTGAAGGTCTGCAGAAGTTTATGGAGCTGAAAGGGTTTTAGTAGTTTAGTTGTCTCTCTCTTTCTCTCTCTGAATGACACTCTATGCTGTTGTTTCTTTAAAAGCTCTGCCTTTTACACACATTTCAGTTCTCAGCACAAGGTGTGTTAGAGGAAAACTTTGAATTTGAGATGTAAAAATGCTTATGCATCCATAACGGGTCTACAGTATCAATGCAAATTCAAATAATTTTGTTATTGTGTTTCGTTTTATTTTATTATTTGAAACACTTTAAAATAAGATTCCAGTAGTTGACATTAGTTATTGCATGAATAATAAATAATAGGTAATGAGCAGTAGCAATTGTTTATTATACAGTATTTATTAAGCAATCATAACATTAGTTAAAAAAATACAAATGTTCAGTGTTACTTTGTTTCATCATGTCCCGTTTAAAAAACATTAACACACAACTTTGTATGGTAATTGTTAGCAAATGTTGATATTAACAGCAACTAACAATAATGAATGCTTCAGAAGTATATTTCATTGTTAGTCGAAGTAATGTGGTTAACCAATGTTAAACGCCTTGGTGTAAAGTGTTGCATACTGTTATTTTATTTTATGCATATTTTATGTATATTTTACACAATTTATTTTATATATATATATATTCTCCATTTCTGGTTATGATTGAGATGTGATTACAAAGTGACAAGGTCCGACTGATTGCAATATGGAGTTTGAGCACTAGCTGTCGTGTCATGTAAATAAGATTGCGCTGCTATTAAAGAGCATTTTATCCTCAGTTTGTTTGAAGCATTAGCGTCATTCTCGCCGAAGCGGGTGAGAGATGACATCAGCTATCATGTCTCAATATTGAGTCATCCGCCGTTCCATCTTTAGCCGAGCCTCTCTTACCTCTCTGCAGCGTGTACAGGGTAAGCAAGCTAAAGCTGCAGTTCGGTCACATTAGGCCATGATTACACTGTTTTTTTATGAGTTATGCAGTCATTAAAACGGGCCGCATTATGGGCGGCTCAAGAAGTGCTTTCCCACTGACCCAGAGCTAATTTTCTTCCCCGCATGCATGCTGTATTTGATTTGTTGGTGCTTGTGGATGCAGATTGGAAAGATGCAAATTTGATTGTCAAATCATATGCCGTTTTTCCCCCTCCTTACTTTAGCCTTTTCAGCCGCGGGCACTGAAGTCGCTGGGGTAGAAAAACATTTTGAAAGATGTAAATTGTTACTATTTTTTCCCCTTTGGGAGGGTTGGAGATGGTGTTTAGGGTGTCCTGTGCTTCGGGATGGAAAGCTATTAGATGTTAGAGTCATTCCAGCAGAAAGTTTCCCATTATTTGCGGTGGGATGATGATGATATGAATGTACCTCAGAGGTCACACACACATTCTGAATGTGTAAAGATGCAACTCAACTCTTTTCTTCCTTATATGCCATTATGCCTCTTTTCTGAAAGCTTATTGATTATGTTTTGATAGTATGTCTTTTCCTGTTGACATTTATGGGTGGTTATATTTCATTAAAGTTTCAAATTTGCCTGCAGTATTCTTCCTTAGGGAAATAAAAAGACATAAATAAGAAAAATAAATGGGGATTGCATAGCTCTGATCATTTAGTCTTCAGAAATCTGACTTTTGCTGGTTCTTAGTAGACATTTCTTCTGAAACATTGGTAGAAAAGGATAACTGATTGAGATATTAAACAGATCTACTTGTGATATTTCTTCTGGGAAGCTATACAAGTTTATGCATATTATGATGATTGTGCACTAATATAATGTTTCTTTCTTTCTCTCCTTCTCTTGCTGCCATTGCTGCCTCTGCACCATTTAGGTGAGTCTCTAATATTTCAGATGTATCATTGTTTGAATTAGAGCCCTTTTTTATGACGACCTGATGGCATCAACAGTATGGACTCCATATTTACATGAAGTTAAATGGTCACGCTGATGTCATTGATTTGATGGGCTGTGTATATCAGTGCATGTATATTTCAGTATTAATGAAATCCGTCATCATTTATTCAACCTCATGGCATTGTAATGCTTAATTTGACCTACTTTCTTCTGTGCAACACAAAAAGTAAATGGTTTTAAAAATAATAAACCTAATAATTAATCTGTCTTCACAAAACTAGTCTAAATATCCTAAATGTATTCTGAGCTGGGGAGGTTCTGTGAAGTCTGAAATCGTTTGCCGTGGAGTTGGCTGGGTCTTAATAAGATCTGGGGGTTGGAAAGGAGAGGCGTGCATAGCAGCCCTGAAAATTACCGCATCCCCCTCGCACAGGAAGTGCTTATCAGCATATCCCAGGGGGGTGGCAGGACTGCATAATGCCAGTCTTACTCTCTGCTTGGCTTGCCCTGTCAAAGCCTGATGGCTTTAAGAAAAAACCAGCGAGAGAGATGCCGACTGCACCCATAATGCACCATTTGCACTGATTGTGTTTCTTACACCAAGACAGCTGCTGTACAGTAAAGAGGTCATCGAGCTCTTTTGTGTCACTTGTGTCAGTCAGCTGGGACAAACCAGTGGAGGCATGATTTACTTTGCTGGAGGCCCGCTAGCAATTACCTGCAGCCCTAAGGCTTATGGAAATAGTGTCTCACTGAACAAAGAACCTGAGAGCTTAGAGACTGTTGTATTCTGGGCGTTACATTTTCTGAAGTAATTCAAAACCATCTTAAGAAATGCAGGCAAGTGACACGTTTTAGTATTGGTTATTACTGCTTGCCAGGACTCCTTTGCTGTTGAAGTGCAGACAAGTCTGTCAGCTTTGTGTAATATGATGTTCACAATCCATTTTACTCCCATATTATGAAGTATTTATGGGTATAAAATGTAAATGAGGAAAACCTTGTAGAGTTGTGCAGAGAACAGTACTTGATTTTAGCTATGGATCATAAAAAGTTTCTCAATCCACTTTTGAGGAGGCTTTTTGACTTGGCTGAAGGGCAAAGTTAACCTCAAGTTTATCTTCATTTCCTCCTCGTCATCAACAAGTGTCAGAAATCTCTGTTTTTATTCAGGGGTGAATTCTGTTTACAGTATAAAATCTTTAATGGCTTAGAATAAAAATGAGTTTAATACAGACCTATGAAATTTTTTTTTGCTTTTAAAGTGTTTATTGTGCCCTGAGGCCTGCTTAATATCTGATGTGATGTTATTGATTTACAGTAAACATTAATGTTAACCAAAAACATTCAATTGCCGAGTCAAAACTGCAGTCAACCATAAGAGATTATGCTCTATTACTTACTTTTAATTTATGTATGTCTACTGACTTTTTAAATAAACTTTTGTTTTTGTTTTAAATATTTAATTTTTTATTTTATGTAATGCTGTTACAGTTTCAGTTGGAGTTCGTTCAGTGTTTAAAGTGATAGTTCACCTTTAGTTGCTGAAAAAACACTATGCAAGTCAATGGGCACCAACTGAAGGTGTTTTCTCTTTAGAGAGGTGCTGGAGTTGGTTAGCAGCAGGTGTGTGTGGGATAATACAGCAGTAGCACATTTGGGTGATGTGTAGCAGCAGAGGTCAAATGTTGTCAGGGCTCTTATCGGCTTAGATGTTCAAGGCTGCGCGGGGTGTATTGAACTCGCAGCCTCTCTTTGTCCCTGTCTCTTTCGCTCTCACACACACACACACACCCTCTGGCTGGCCTTGATACTGATTAAATGCAGATATGCTGATAGCTGTGCCGAGTGTTCTGTAATAACATTGATGAAGATTGATGGACCCTGTCTGTCATTCCTTTATTATGGCAATGCTCGTCTCGATACAAACAGTGTTTCCACTGCCATCCTTCTTACTGGGCCATATTGTATATTGAAAATTTACAATATAGGACTTAGTTTACTTTATATATAAATAATATATACTCTAAAGCAGTATTGGAACATTGGCCATTAAGTTTCCAGCAACCAGTGTGCTTATGCTTAGAAATAGATTTAGATATGAATTTGTCAATAATAAAATTGTATATAGCCTACTGTATTAATATTTAATATTAATATTTATTTATTGATTTATTTGTACTATTATTATTGTTATAATTCAAAATAATGTTTTCTTTTCTTATATATTTTAAAGTATTATTAATTCCTGGGATAGCAAAGCAGATTTTTCAGGCTTCATTATCCTTCAGAAATTATTCTAATATGCTGATTTGCTGCTCAAAAAATACTTCTTATGATGAATGTTGTTATTTTTTTACACTTTCTTTTTTATATATAATTTATATTTAAGTAGAAATAAAAAACAACAAACAAACATAAAGATAATCCAAATAATTAACATTTTTGTGTTAAGTGAATAATATAATATATGAAAGGTTCATTTGCAAAAACAGAACTCGATTTTTAACTATTTTTAAAAATCATCCTCCAGTTAATCTCAATCAAACTGCAGTTGGGTTATTTTGACTTGGGGAAAAAATTTAATAAATGTAAAAATACAGCTAACTAACACAATAAAACAATTAAAACATGATACATTAAATAAAAAAAAAATCTTCTGAGGGTAATTTGACAGAAGTCTCATTACCCGTGAGAACTTACCCGGTAAATGGCTCCCTCCTCTGGCCATCGTCAGCTCTACATCTCCTCTGATGATTTACAAAGCACCTCCTCTATAAAAATGTCAGCTACACATCCATTAGCCGCAGCCATCTCGGCATCATTAAGAGCTTGATTGATCAAAGTCAACACTGGCCTGTTTAATTGTGCCCGACCCGCAATGACCTCCCCTTTCTCTCTGACGGTGTCCCTCCACTGCAGCGGTTCATTGTGTTCTGGTGTTATATACAGGAAGCGTTCTGGGTCAACTGACCTTTAAATGAAGTGTTTAGATTAGCAGCAGTCAACTGTGATGGGAAGGGTCAATGAGACACACACACACACTACCTAGTGCATTAACAGCTCTGAGTGCGTTTGCTGAGTCAGATGAGTCTGAGTGCTCATCTTCCTTCTAAATCCATATAGTGCAGATATACTAAGCCACCCTGCGGAGGAATCATTCATATTCATAATATTCATGTGCTGCTTTGCATATTGTTACCCTGCACTTTGCATGCGGTTATATTCTCTATTCAAAGCTGTCACGCACAGAATTGCTCAAAAAGAGGAGTTTTGGTCCCATATTTCGCCAGTGGCTCTCACTCTGCCCACTTCCTGTCAACTCCTGTAAAGCGCGCGCTGTTGTTCTCAGATCCACCCTTATTAGACCCACCGCACTATTTCCATGGCAACCACCTTCGCCGAAGCCCCCCTCCACCTGCGTTTGCTATACACGTTGGCGCCCTCTTGTGGAGCAAAGAGAGATGTGACACGGGTGTAATGGTTTTAGGTCATCAATTAGCTTTGTTTTAGGAGAGCAGAGGGTCGATCAGAGAGGCGCAGAGGTTGAGGCACTGTTCTCACGGGTCAGAGACGGAGAATCAGAGGCAGGATGCAACGGCTGATGCACAGCTGGGCCAGGGTCACGCTCTCCTGGAGACCTTGTCACTCTGCTCTGTCTCCGGAGGAGGAACCGGCAGGTACGGAAGAGGAGGGGGAGGAAGTTGTCCATCAAGGTGAGAACGAGATGCAGGGAAAGCCGATACGCCTGTTATTTAATGTACAGCAGATTTTGAAAGTGAGGGTTTTGGAGGTGGTTATATGAAGGGAAAGGTGTATGTTTGCACTTTAGTTTGGAGACCAATTCTCACTATTAACTACCACTTTCTCAGTTAGCTCCTAAGTTGCTGATTATTAATACTTAGTATTAATACTAAGGTAGTTGTAAAGTTAGGAATTGTGTTAGATTAGAGATCTAAAATAGGGTCATGCAGAATAAGGCATTAATGTGTGCTTTGGTTGGAATAATAAACAGCCTAGCAGTATGCTAATAAGCAACTAGTTAATAGCAAGAGTTGGTCCTTTAACTAAAGTGTCACTCAAGTGTGTGTGTGTGTGCGGGTTTATGACGACACAAATTTGTATAATGACATGGGTATGACATAGGTATTACAATATGTAGGTGTTTTATGAGGACATTTTCAGTGTCCCTGTGATTCAAAAGGCTTAAAAAACATACTAAATCATACAAAATCCAAAATGCACAGTTTCCTGTAAGGGGTAGGTTTAGTTGTAGAGTCAGTGTACAGTTTGTACAGTATAAAAACCATTACACCTATGAAGAGTCCCCATAAATCACAAAAACCGTGTGTGTTATTCTTTATACAGTATACCATTGTGTGCAAATATGCTCAGAACCTACATTCAGAATCAGCACTTTCTGTGTTGGAAAACCACAGAAATGCCACCTTTTCTTTCTGATATTTTAATACGATACTAACACGTATAGAAATAAGTACCCTTGAAATGTGTTTGTTAAGTGCAGGGTTTTTATTTTTATTTATTTTGGCCATTTGTGCACACTTTGAGTTCTAGACACATTTTGTTTTTGGGTTTGGCTTAAATAAACTGATGTATTTTAATTATATTTTTCTTTGTTTGCTCGTATATTATTTTAGTTGATTTACTTTAGTTTGTTAATTTTAACCCCAGGTTTAGTGTCAGTTTTGGATTTTAATTATATTTTTGTAAAATTTTTTTACAGTGACAGTTTTGGCAGACTTTGTATTTTTTCGTAATATTGTTTATGAAGATATATTATTTAAGCACCAGTTTTGCCAGAATGTATGCATTTATTAATAAAAATGAGTTATAATAATATATTTAAAATATAGTTATTTTTTATTTTGCCAGATTGTATGGTTTTAATAATAATAATAATAATAATAATAAACTATTTATATATGTAAATGCGATTTTCTTTGTCTCCCCCATTATATATCCCCATTTCTTATTTTGAACCCATTTTTGGCACTGGTTCAAAACCTAGCCTTCTAGTTTTAGCCAGGGGAAATTGTGCATTTTTAATATGCGACTTGATTAAACTAACCATGTGAATGTGTGGTTTCTGTCAGCTTTTTTGAGGCAAACCATTTTAGTTCTACCCAACAATAATGAAACTTTTCAAAGATATAAAGTTGTATTCAAAAGCCGCTTGGATCAAAGAATGGGCAGGATGCTTCCGCAAGTGTTTGTGGGTTTTTTTTTTCAGAAGAAGTGAGAGACTGCTTGAGCAAACGACGTTTGATGTGGCCTTCAAAGTAAAGGGGTGGTGGAGGTTCTTTTGTTAACTCTTTTTGCCAGCTTCCTGTTGGAAACAAGGCCGTGTTTCTTTGAGAAATCACCATCATCTGTGTTTCATCAGACTTGGTATACAATCCGTCTGAAACAAAGAAACTGATTGCGAGCGACATTCTGAACCAGCGGTTTCATTTTGCTCTCTTGTGTGGCGACACTGTATTAAATCACTATCAGTCTTCTTTCCTTGGCGCTCTTTTTATCTGGAAAAAGCCACTTTATTCAGTTCTGTATGACGATGATGCATCACTAGTCATATTAATCGCTCGACTTGCACCTTGGCTGGAAGACAAACATGTCTGACAGGGACATCTGTGGGCTTTTGGTCTTTCTAAATAATACTTTCAGTCAAATGCAGGCCACTTATGCTGTAAACCATAGATGCACTGGAGCGTCTATCTGACGGGAGACACCGAGTGGTCTGTTTGTCTCTTCTTGGCACCTGTCCTGAGTAGCAAATGGTCCCCTTTGGAAGAGCTTCACTCAAGGCCAAGTGTTTTTTTTCTTTGGGATAAGGTGGAGTTGGCAACGCAAACCATGAAAGTGTCCAATCATGTCCGCCGGGAGATGCCAGGGTCTCAGCTTTGCCAGTCTTGCAATGCAAACCAAGTGTCTTTTTAGAGACGTTTGGGGAAGCTCGAACCAAGCACTGAGTTGACTAAACAGTGTCGCGGTGCTGTTTGTGAAACTTCCCAAATTCCTGAGCTCTTCCATCTGTTGTTAACGATATACACAAACTGTTATGAGAGGATATTATGGGAGTCTTGCTTTATTATAGTATTAAGTGCCGTGTTTCATGGCATCAGGTGGTGAATACTATATGTTTATTTGCAAGAAGTGACTCTTTTTCTTGTTTATCCTTTTTTTCCCAGTAAAAAAGGACTCTTAAGTATTGTTTTGAGAGGCAAAAGCGGGCCAGTGTGTATCATTACTGCACTTCTGTTTGGCTAATTTGTAGTTTGCCCAGCACTATCAGTGGGTTGCAAAGTAAACCAAGTAAACAAGATTGTGCGCTGTCTATCGGGTTGCTCAGATAATTGGGGTCACCACGCAGAGTTGAGTAATGCCATAGCTTCACACATTTAAAAGCTTTTGGCTCTTCGTAACTATAGTAAGACCAGCTCTGTGACTATGAGGAAGCATTAATGCAAGAAGGATGTTGGCATATATATGTGACCCTGGACAACAAAACCAGTCCTAAGTGTTAATTTTCAGAAATTAAGATTTATACATGATCTGAAAGCTGAATAAATAAGCGTCCCATTGATGTATGATTTGAACGGATAGGGCAATATTTAACCGAGATACAACTATATGAAAATCTGGAATCTGAGGGTACAGAAAAAACTAAATGCTGAGAAAATCACCTTTAAAGTTGTCCAAATGAAGATCTTATCAATGCATATTACTCATCAAAAATTAAGTTTTAATATGTTTTTGGTAAGAAATTGACTAAATACCTTTATGGAACATGATCTTAACTTTCTATCCTAAGGATTTTTGGCAAATAAGAAAAAAATAAATATACCCATACAATGTATTTTTGGCTATTGCTAGAAATATACCCCAGTGACTTAAGACTGGTTTTCTGATCCAGGGTCACATATTTACATCTAGATATATTTCTATTCATATTGATTCTATTATATATAAATATATAAACATACATTTTGTTCTTAAATATTAACATGCTTGTGTGTATTTATATAGGTATAATATATATTTCAATACACAAGCATTATTCACGATTAATCATTTGACTGCACTAAAATGTATATGCATGCTTACTAATATGTAGTTCTAATATGCTTTTCTTGTTGTTATTAATGATAGCTGAGCTAAGTGTCTATTTTAATTACAAATATTTTTTCTGTTATATAGATTACATTATCATATATATATATATATATATATATATTGCACTGATAAATTATTATTACCAGAAGAAAATGTCTAAAACATAATTACATATATTTTCAGCTAGAATAAATAATAATAATAATAATAATATTAACAATATTCAATCATTATGATTATAAAAATACAAAAATAACACAAAAAATGTATATAGTTTTTCTCTTGTTCAAATGTTGACATATCATTTGTTACCCTTCTTCATATTATTATTATTTTTTATATATATTTTTTTGCAATATTTGTTATTTACAGACGTAATGCCAAATGCAGCATTAAAGTGCCTCATTTGCATGAGATTGTGACACATTCCCTGCACGTAATGGCCAGGGCTTCAGTCCGACCCTTCCATTTGCTTCCATTAGGCTAAATCAATACAGAGCTTTCTATAAACTACAAGAGTGAAAGAACAAGAGAGATAGCCATGTGTCTGCTTTATTGTGCCTGCTATGTTGTCAATTAATATAGAACTTAATTAGATGCAGATTAGCCAAACATTAAAACAAACATGATTTAAATAAGTAAATGTTAATGAAAGAGGGGGAAAAAATAAAGTTTTTAGTGCATATGTTTCAAGGCGGTTAAATATATTTATTTTTAACATTTTGAGCCATGCTTTATGTGAAAGATTTTAGTAGTTCAAGTTAATTGACTACAATCAGCAGACGACTGTGTCAGATTGAGGCTACATTGATCAGCAAAATGTATTATTGGAGATTGGAAAAGTATAAACTGCTCAAATCTCTGAATCTCAATATCAAATGTCAGTGTCTTGTTTCTCAGCAGGAATGATTTTAGCACACATTACACCCTCAATACGAATGAATCACCATGTATCCCCCTACTCGGTTTTAAATAGGCACTTCCTGCAGAATGCTGTGCCCTGACACTAAGTACACATCATTTCAAGCTGCTCTCACAAACTAGCAGTGATGTTTGTTTACTGTAATGGCCCACACAGCCCCAGATTTCGGTCCAGCCGAGTGGGATGAGGTGCAAAAAGATGCAAACTATTTATGTGGGCTGAAAAGTGATAATTATATTTGTAACAGATTTTGCATTTAAATGCCCTGATTTGTTTGAACACATAGAATATATGGCCTTTAATTCAGTTTAAGCCATTTTGATTGATAGTGCAGTTCGACGCATTCACCGCCAGAGGCCGCTGAAGTCGTACACGACAGAAAACTACTGTCCTCGCCATTTCAGCACCAGTGCTGCTGGACAGCTCCCGCCATTGTCCCAGCTGCTCTTTATAGGCTGAAGGCTTTTTACTGCTCATTTATAATAGTTCAGTGCTTTTGCTCTTTGTGGGGAAAATGTTCCCAGTCTGCCTCCAGCTTGCTTGTCAAAAACACGGTGGTTCAATTTTTCATGGTCTGCTTAATCCCATCCTCAAGATATACTGAATTCATGAAGATGAGAGCTAAGCTATATCCTCTTTTAGTAGAGTGACATTTCCTTGCTTTTAATAATACTGGTTTTATGAAAGTGTGTTCTCAATTCTTTGAGAAATTTGTCTCATTTGAGAGAGCCATTGAGAGAATTCATCCTCCAAGACCTCCAAGTCAGCAGGTCAAAGTGGCGTCTTAGCAGTTGAATAGACTGTTTTGACGTGTATTTTCCATCTGTCTCACTGTAGTTTGCATAAACGCTCTCAGCATCTAATGACTAGACTTGCAAGGACCCCCCAACCCAGCAAGTTCACAGCTATACAATTTGGGTTAATAACAGACCTCTGCATCAGTATGTCACATTGATGTGACAGGCTACATGCATCTGTGCACAACACCACCCACCAATTACTTGACTTCACATGCACGCACATCTAAAACTCTGCAACCCTTATGGAACGGTTTCCCATTCAAGTCAGCTGTCACCTTCAGAGCTGTTATGAGAAAGCATAAAGCATCCTACTGCTTTGATTGACAGTGCCGCCTCGCGCATCCTGGGAAATTGATTGCATCGTCCCAGGAGACGAACAAGAGACTTGATTCACGTTATTTAAGAATGTTTCGCACATATGTGCAGTCTCAGTAATTGAGATTGAGGGAGTGATCATGGACCTTCAGGATGTTGATTTGTCAGTGAGCTTGGACAGAAAAACACATTGACTCTGTTTCAGTATATATATTGCATCTGTGAGTGTGAGCATGGATATCATACAATTTTATTTAATTTGTTTATTATTTTGAAAATTATATTTTAAAATAATATTTTCCTTTTTGTGTGTGTGTGTTTATATATTTTTATATATATAAAATGTCACAAATAAAATAAAAAAACCTTGTTTAATAAACTAATTTTACAATTTTCCCCCCATTATTTTATATGTATATTGTATGTTTATTTAAAATTACATTTAAGTGTTATGTAAATATTTATGTTTAACCTTTAAATCATAATCAACATATAATATATATTTTTCATACTTTTTACTTGTGCTGTCAAACGATTAATCACAATTAATAGCATTCAAAATAAGTTTGTGTTTACATATGATATATATATATATATATATATATATATATATATACACACAAATGCATGTATACATTTAAAAATGTTATGTTTATGTATTAAATAGGTTAATATATAATATAAAATGCAAGAATATAAATGTATATACATGTGAATATTTTCATTGTAAATGCATATGCATAATTAATGCACTCAGTACATGTATTACATATATTATGTAAAAAATACAAAAACAACATTTTTTTATTTTGGATGTGATCAATCGCAATTAATAATTAGACAGCACTACTTCGTCTATTTACACAAGTAAATTTAATAACTATACAAAATATCTTTAAAAACATATCTAACTGTTTTATGTAAATATTAATATATTTAACAATTTCAAACAGAGATTGCGACATGGCAAGCTCTTCAATTCGTCCTGCATGTCAACAAAGAATTAAAATTCACTTGTCAATCCATTTTATGCAATCTTCAAACTGATGCCTTGCTGATTAAATATTATATGCAAATGTACATCCCAAGCAGGAAACATTTGTCTTGTGTGTTTCTCATGTGGGATCCATAAATTAGAGCGTGCACTGGGTATTTGGGATAGACTCAATCTGGATTTAAAGTTTTATTTGCCGCTGAATTTTTTAATTTAAAAGTTAATTTTTAATCTTTGGCCACGGTGGAAATGACTATGGTTTGCTCAAATTATATCTCATGTTGGACTACTTTCTTTTAATACGAGCACATAGAGGATGGCCGTATGTTGCACTGGTGGCTCTTAAACAGCTGGAGAGAGTGTTCTTAGTTCACCGATGTCTCCATGAAATTTGCACAGAGCTGACATAACGCTCCCATCTCCTCCCGCTCCAGTGGATTTCCCTTTGTGCCAGCGCACTTCCTTCAAACAACAGTGTGCAGATCAAATTAACCGCATAACAGACATGCTTTGCAATGCTCTTGCATGTTCTGCCCACTGAGTACCACATGCATGGCATCCCAAAATGCATCTCTCCTCTTGACATGGTGACAGTCCAGCGCATTATTTATCCAAGTGGACAGACAAATCCCTGTATGTGTGTAATCTGATCAGTATGCTTAATCCTAGTACTAAACCTCATCTCTCTCTCCAGGAACATTGATCTACTCCACTGGACTGTCAACCTGGATGCTTGACAAAATTAAAGGATATATAAAAAAAACGAGGGGGGTTTAAAAGAGAGATTAGACCACTTTGATCTCAGACACGCAGTTGGGCTCAGACTCTTCTTATGAGCGTCAGGGGACGAATGGAGTATGGTGGCGATGACCTTAATACTTTCATTCACGTTAAAGACTCATTGGCGTATTTCGTACACAGAGATAGACCCCTTTAATACATGTTCCCTTGTCACTGGGCTTATCGTGCCTCCAAATGTCTGATAATACACAGAGATACCGCCACTGACCTAAATGCATGCTATCTGTGTTATAAAAAGAACTGCCGCTCGGCACCAAACACAGCAGCACTGGCCTGTAAATTACCCCAGTTCACTTTTCATTGGAATTAGGGAGGTATGATTGGCGTTATGCAAATTTAAGAAGTAAATAAACAGACACTTCGGGCTAATTAAGTGTGTTTTTGAAAGAAGAAAACAGTCTTATTGTTGCATATTCAAAAGCGAGCTTTTTGCTGCATTTGAAGTGACAGAAATGCTTTGTTATTTTAGTTAGTCCTAATGAAAATGATCTGCCTTCCTGTCAGGGGAATTGATAGGCTTTTAATTGTGCTCTTATATAAGGTTAACTTTGATTCCCCTCTCAAATAAGCATCTTAATGAAAAAGGCAAAGATGATGATAACATCCTTCTATCCCACATGCTGGTACAATAGGTGTATTAATATTATAAATATTGCATTGCATAATATAATATAAAGCAAATATGCCACCCAAATGTGTGGAAATTAATTTTTCTGATTGTCTAACATTTTCATTGTTTCTTTATATGTTTCCAGTTGTTTCTGATCCCATTTCATAGAAAATTGAGCTGTTGTTACGATTACGTCAGTTTGTACAGTAGGCCAACAGAGGATGCTAATTTTCCATTGGCTCCTGGATTTATTAAACATTTTATTATACGAGTAAACTTATTTTATTTAATACAAAACAGCTATTCGAGAACCCATAATGGCTGAGATGTGCCAATACGTTTCTAATGGACTGTAAACTGCATCTCTATTAGTAATAAATTCGAGGTCTAATTATTCAGATTGCGAATTTATATTAATGGATTGACTGAATTGAAAATATGCCCTCGTAATTGATAAAGTCCGTTCACTTAATGGAAAAGTTGATTTCTGAGACTTCTTGCTGTGCAGAGGTAGCAGCTACTACTGAATACACCAAGCATGCAACTTTAAAAGCCCATTCAGATCAGACCGAGTCTCGGATCAGACGCATCATCCGCGCTCTGCGTGTTCTTCCTCTGCGCGCTTTCCGATGGATCTTATATGGTGGGGGGAAAAAATATAAAGCACGGATCCCAGCGCTGCAGGGACACGTAGTGCATGATTGGAGCTCTGCACCGCGTACGGAGTCTGCCTTTCTCCGGTGGGACACACGGCGCCTGTGCTATGCGTGCGCAAGGAATCGCTTTTATCGGAGCCCTTGGATGAGCACTTCGGCTGAGCTAGTATGATAGCCGTCTCTTTTAAATGCCGATGCCAGATACTGCGGAGAGTGAACAAAGGTACGGTCTCGGGTGTTTTCATCCTTCGCTAAACCTTATATGCAGCCCTCCCCGGTACGCGAACGCGTTCTTGCATGATAGACGGACGCTTACGCAGGGCATTTAAAGACGCAGAGCGGGGTCACCGGACCTAATGGAGCGCAGCTATGGTCATCAAGCCTCGCGCCTTTGTTTTGAAATGTTCTCGCATCAAGCCCGGGGCATGAAAAGACGCACTGAAGTATCGCTCGCCCGCCCCCCCTTCAACAATATTTAACGGTGGAGTGCCGTAGTTTGGTGGTCTGCTTAGTGCAGTAGTAAGAGAACAATGCTGCTGTCTTTTTCTGTTTGCATTTGCCTGACAGCTTTCCCCCTGTTAATTATTTACCTGAAGGCACACTTGCTTCGTGCTGTGGTTTGGGAATAGTGTCTGTCTGTGGGATGAGAAGCTCTCCTGATCCTGGTGTGAAACACCGGCTTGGTTTGTTTAAAGCATCTCTAGTGGAAACTTAACTGAATCGTGATGAGTTGCGTGTCATGTTGTATTTTGACTGGTGGGTTTCTTTGACTGAGGGCTGTTTTTTGTTTGTTTCAATGAGCATAAATAGTGTTTTCTATGAGATGACTGCTACAGCAGGGAAATTTTTTTTCCAGACGAGTTGTGGTTTGCGTGAGCCAACTTGGCATTGCTTAAGAGATGCGAAATGGAGTTGTCATAAATACTGCAAGTTGTCCTCCCTCAGAGGAAAACACTTGACCTCAATAAGATGAGGAAATACCCAGTTGGCTTTGTTTATAAAAAAAAATTAAATAAAAAAAATGCCTTTCATCTGTGGACAAACCGGTTTCTGACTGGATGCTGATTTCTGGTCTCATACAGGTGTCTGAGATAAACTTGGGGCAGGATGTGTTCTCGTCTGATTTCCCATGATGCTGTTGTGCAGCAGTCATATAGTTTCCCCTATGGAGTGTCTCTCCTGGGGTTTATTGCATCTACAATACGGTTGAATGTGTCCCAAATATGGCTTTTTGTAAAAGATATGACACAGAGTTGTTGTGGATGACAGTGTGAACCGTACGGAAATCACTGACATTTTCAGTTCAAATCTGATACACTTTCAAAATGTGGAGAGAAAATGGGATTTTTTTACAGGTTTAAGGTCAGGCATGACTATCTATCTATCTATACACTGTTGATATATATAATAGATTGAGTAGTATTATGATTTTATGTAATATTATTGACTGTTGTGTTATGTGCCTGCTGTTTTTCGCAATTAGCATTTGTTCAAGCCCCCTGCAGTCTGGTGCAGTTTGTTATGCTCTGTTTAGAGTCCTAAAAATTAGTTTTTTTAATAATTGTTTTGATAAGCCAATGTTTTGTAGGTTTTAAAAATATGTAGTCTTCCTTCCATTCGACGTGTTTTGAACTGTAAAATGTAATATCGTATTTTAGATTTGGACAATTGATGTCCTGTTGAATATTCTAGAATAGGCTGTTTTGGGTCATTTTAGGAATGGGACATGTTTAGACTTGTGTCTTATATGACGCACGTTTAAAAGGTCGTGTAAAGATCCTTACAAAAAAAATTTTTGCTTACATTGTGAATGTAGCCTTTCAATTGGACTCTATGTGTGTGTATGTGTGTGGTAGACACTTAGGTAGAGCCATTTGACTCATGATGAGTCAGCGAGCTGTCTGTTATACAGTAGGTGAATTGAAAGCATATATGAGGAATAACTTATTCAAGGCAGGTGATGTCAGCTAATGGACACTGATGTCGAGTTTCAGTAGACTGATGGTTCCTGGACACAAAAGGTTAAAGCAATGTGTAGTCTTCATCACATCAGAGATGTCATAATGTTGCTTTGTCTGGTGATATTAGTCAATGTTTTGCAACACCAAAAGCCAACCTTAAGAAGCGCTGAAACTGAAGTAAAGAATAATCAGAGGGTTCTTGTGTGGCCTTGAAGCATAATGACAGACAAACACATAAAAAGACATATTGCTGTTGCTAACATTTACATTATAAAGTGTCTTTATCTGCATCAGTGCTTCGGTGAAGAACTGTTTAATTCCATTAATTATTCTTTAGATTTTCACACTAAGAAAAAATGGTTCTTCATGGAACCGTTCACTGAAAGGTTCTTTGGGGAGTCATTTCTATTGACAACCTCCCCTTTAGAACCTATTTTGAATAATGTATATAATTTCTATCCAACGAAAAAAAAACCAGCTTCATCTTTTTGGGGTTTTTTCCCTCTCACCAGGGTCCATTGCAGCTTGTTGTTGATGAATTGTCATCTCATTTGAGATCGTCTAGTGTTGCTGGCCTCAGCCGTGTGCAGCATTTGTCTTGGTCTTGGCATTTATGGTGCCATGGCCTGTCGGTTTTATATCTCTGTTACACATTTGCAGGCATTCAGTCAGAAAATGAAAAAGAGGCGCAAGGTGTAGGCTTCCTCTTTCTTTACTGCATAGAAACCGAGAAATACGTGCCTAAAAACAATATTAATTCGATGATTTTTGCCAATCTGAAAGGTCGGATACTAGTACTGACAGGTTGTTGATTAAATTAATGAATTCCATTTTTTTTCCACCAACTGGAATAAACATGCCAAGCTTCACCTCTGCAGGTGTTCTGTGAGCTGTGCCAATTATATTTTAGTTGCATGTATGGTAATGAGTTGAGCCAACCGCACTGCCACTCACTACTGTGCTGCTTTCAGGGGACACAAGGTGGGCAGAAATATCTGGATATATCTTATATACTAGTCACAGGAAGAAAAAAAAAATGTCTGTTTGTTTTGTAGGTTGTGCATGTGTGGGAGTTTGTGTGCTCATGTGTTTCCATCTGTGAGCTTATGTTCGCGTGGCAGCAGTGTCACAACCGTACCTACTGTAGTAATTGGTATGCTAATCGCTCCCTGACTCTGATAAGGGACATTTTCCATTTCCATTCTTCAGCAGTCATTGGGTACACTGTAACCCTTTTGCATTGAGCTCAGTGGCTCTGGCCACCTGCTTCCTAACTGAAAAACTATTTAGAGCCCAGTTTGTAGTGTTGCATTAAGGGAACCTGCTGATAAGCTCTGATTCAAACCAGATAGAAAGACAAAACCCACACCTACTGGGGGAAAGCAGCTGCATGGGTAAAATTCTACTAAAGTAGCTTTCCTGCGACCTGTTTGAATCAAGAGGTGCATAAATAAGCACCTTTATTGAACAGTGTTAATTCAAGTCATATTTGTAAGACTCGAGTGATCATTCAAATTAGTTGATGTTACTGTAGATGAGTGTAATTGCATGTCTGAGGGGAACTGACTGTCTTCAGAAATGTTTAGATGGTATTTGTGATATTAAAGCAGCTAAATAAGCACACAGCAGCAACCAATGGAACGCTGTTTTACTGCTGTTCCACAAGCGCCACCTGCTGGCAGTGAGTTTTCATTTAGCCCATCTGCTGTTTTTTTGGAATAGATACAAAAATAAAGATATGTTATATAT
Source organism: Enteromius unitaeniatus (assembly GCA_032359435.1). Taxonomy (NCBI): domain Eukaryota; kingdom Metazoa; phylum Chordata; class Actinopteri; order Cypriniformes; family Cyprinidae; genus Enteromius; species Enteromius unitaeniatus. The sequence continues at coordinate 6,194,821 of JAUMHI010000037.1, read as the reverse complement.
AGTATAGTTTCAAAAAACGCTTCAGATTTCACCAAAATGTAATATTGCTCTTGCTTGTGAAAAAATTGCAGTCACAGCCTCTCATTTTAAAATATTGTGTATATGACGAGATTTCTTTCATTTATTATATAAAATTTCCATTTTGTTTTGTTTCACATTGTTCACTTTCACAACAATGTGCAGCTTTTTTATAACTTGTCTTCAATCTTTTTTTGTTAAGATTTTGTATTATGAAATCTGTATTGTGAATCAAGTTGAGTGGATTCTTACAGCTCTAGTTTAGAGTCAGTGGCGTTTTTTTAAGAGTTTACTCTGCAATAAGTCAAAACAAGTTTCTACATCTACAATGTTACAAAACGTCATATTCAAATTAAAAATATTTTCACAAAAGTATACTGCACAACGGTTTACTGTTTGATTTTTAACACTGAACAAGACATATTTCTTGAGCATCAAATCAGCACAAATTTCTGAAGGATGTGATGCTGAAGACTGCAGTATTGGCTGTCATCTCAGGAATAAATTACATTTTAAAATAGATAAAAATGTAGAGTTGTAACAATATTTTCTTTTTTTTCTTTTCTTTTTTTTCATCAAATAAAGGCAGAACTGTGAGTGGAAGGCTTTTTAAAAAACAAACATTTAGCAAAGATTCATATATTAATTAATTTGTAATAATTTAATAATATAATACAATATGTATTATGACCTATGACTTAGATATGACTTGCATAAGACATTTTGACATGAACAACATTTTGCCAACTAAAAAATGTGTGAAGACCAATAAATAGGCTTGTTGTTCAGACAATTGAACACTGACTACTACAGTAATATGTACCTTTACACATCCCTAAGATTTAACAGCAGACACAGCTTCTGCTGGCGTTCAGCCACATGAGCATCACACCTTTTTCTTGTTTCATTCACACGCCGGAGGAGCTATCATGGTTTCAGAAGAGTCCATGGAGCTTCAAGCTTTTTCGCCAGGCTGGAGTTTCAAAAGAAATGTGTCAGTTTTTTTTTTTTTTTTCTCAGAGATGAGTTTCTGTGTTCAACGCATCTGGCTCTTATTCATTCTGCTGGCACACGTCTGTCCTGATCTCCACCGCTTCCACTTTGAACAGCCTCCATCAATCCTTTTACGTTTGCTTGACAGCTGGATTTAGTGCCAGGAAGAGGAGGTGGTGATGGAGGTACTGTTTTGGATCTCTCGCGTTAGGGGCGCATGTTTTGAAACTGTAAAACATAAAGGCATTACGATTTGACAGCTTCCAATGAGTGTCCTATATTTAAATCATGGCATAGAGATTGGAGAAAAGGAGAACAGAGCTCATTAAGCATGAAGTTCAGGGTCCTGATGTGTCAAGCTTCAGCCTTTGCGACCAGTAAAACGTGTGTCATGGGAAACTAAGTTGATTTTTACCTTTTCTGAAAAAAAGTGTGAGCTGTTTGGCTGGGCAAAACTCTCTGGACCAATTCCAGGAGGTTGCTATGTGTTTGCAATTGCAATCTGAGTGGATTTTAGTGCATTTCTAGGGTGCTCTGGGTCCTTTCTGTTAACTCTTATTCACACTCTTGCAAACTCAAACTGACAAAAAGTCATTTATTTTTAATTCAAGTGTATGCTTTCTTTTTGATTGAGTGCAAAAAAAAAAGTAAAATGTTCTCATTCAAAGAAGTGTTCCTTACAGTTTGACTTCATGTTAAAAATATACAAACATATTTTTCTGTAAAATATGTAATTTTTTACATTTCTAGAATTATTTGTATTTTTATTTATACAGTAAAATGATTTCGTACAAGTTAAGATTTACATTCGCAAACAATATTTATTTATTTTTTACATATTTGCAATCATTGTAGTTTATATTTTGGGGGCCCTTATTGATAATTGCTCATAAATGGACACATTATTTATCATTAAAAACAAATACAAACACTTTCACCTCCAGAATGTAAATTTTTAGCTTCAAGAAACCTAATTCTTAGTCAGAATCCTATGAACTCTTTCTGTTGCTTGCGGTACATCTCATTTGAGGCTGCAGTCTATAGCATTTTTCACTAGTTTTATAGTCCACCATGTAAAAATTGTGAGATGGCACAAAAAAAAAACCGAATAGCACACCACTAATGTCGATAGCACAAGAGTTATATGCTAAAGTTTTGCACTTTGTGGTTTGCTCGTCCCTTACTTCAGCAAGGCAGGCTGTGGAAGGTTAAAGTAAATAATTCTTGTCAGCAATATCAGCTTTGAGACGATACCTTCCTTGCATGGCCCGATGAAGTGTCAGGGCGTTGGGTCGTTCAGCTGATATGTGAGGCGATCAAGGCAACGAGAGCTTACCAGACTCCATTGCGTTTTCAATCAGCCCTGTCTTTTTTCAGTAGAATAACCTTTGTGCCTAGAGGAAGTCTGTTATTTTGAATGGACTACACTCTGTCACTATACTTTGTAGCCCCTGTGTAATTTTTTCCCCAAGGGAATGAATGTCACAGGGTTTTCTAAAGGTTAAGTGTACTTTTTTGGTGCTACCTCAGATGGGAGACAGATAAGCACTCCTCGATCTCAGCTCTGGCTTGGTTTAAATATCACCTCAGTTCGAAAACCTCCTGGTGTGCTTCTCGGACAGGTTAATAATACAGAAATATATCCATAAATGGCAGTCCTTCCTCAGCTGTCTCTTCTCCCGGGCCCAATTAAGTCATTTCTTCCCCGTGTCTGATTTTGGCAGGACTTGACGGCCTCCAGCTGGTCTTGAAGCGAGCTGCAGGTTTAGACGGCCAATGGACACAGTCTGCTTTGGTATTATGATGTCTGGCGAACTGGACTAGGCTCATTCTTCAGAGAAATTGCACCAAATTTAGCCAATAGCCGTTCAGTTAGCACCGACCCGTTGAGGGTCTTATAAACATAGGATACATGCTCACAAACAAGCACTCCTAATTCAAAACAGAAGCCTTCATTAGCCTCATTACATGCAAGGCTTGCTTTGCTTTTGCCTGTGTCAGCTGCACCGCATGTGTCCTCGAGCGGCGCCACGTGTGTAGTTAATTTCCTCAAATATGTGTTCTGACCCAGAGTGTCAGAGCTCGGGCTCCTAGCTTACTTAAATTTGTGGTGTCAGCATTGTTTCACGGTTGTATAATGTCTCGTGTGTCGTCTGATTGGCTAAGCTGCCTGCAGGGTGTAATCAGCTGCTTCCATATGTCCGAATAGTAATACTGGAACCAGTGTAGGGTGTCATGGAAACTGAACGCAGCCAGGCTGATGGAAGACACAAACACCCAGCGTGAATAAAGTGTCAATAGACACTCTTGGCTAGTGGTTCAGTGTAAACATTGGCAATGCATCAAATGTTGTATATAAATACATTTGTTTTGGTACAAAATGTATTAATGATGCCATTCTTGCTAAGCTAAATGGTTAGCTAGGGCAATTTAAGAAAAA
>JAUMHI010000037.1:6171331-6191270 GCA_032359435.1 Enteromius unitaeniatus | reverse complement strand
ATTTGTTTTGGTACAAAATGTATTAATGATGCCATTCTTGCTAAGCTAAATGGTTAGCTAGGGCAATTTAAGAAAAACTTTCTTACATGTTACTTTCGCAAGACGCATTACATAAAAGCTTTACACTAAGGAAAACACAGCCATATATGAACATATGCAAATATTTGGAAACATTAGAAACATCCACAAATTGACCAGGTTTAGAATGTTTATAAATATACGTGTCATCAGCTCTTAGTGAGTGATAGTTGAGGTCAAGATATCTTAATAGCTGACCAAGAGAGTAGATATAAATGCTAAAGATCAAAGGACCATGAACTAAACCCTGTGGGACACCAGTACAAACAGGACCCACCTCAGATCTGAAATCATCCATTAATCATATAGAAATTATAAAAAAAATATAACGCACATAGAATGTTTAAGGGGAAAAAAAAGAATACTAATATTTACAGTTCAACTTCAACATTTTTAAGTCTTAATTTCTTAAAAAGGTTTTATTTAGGTTGCAGGCTTCAGATATACTCACACAACAGTTATCTTTTAAAGTAAATGAAACTACGTTTTATAAGAAAGTACAGTTTCAGGCTTTCTATTTCCAAAATTTCACGCTTAATTCAGTGAGTTAATTGCTGTTTCTTTGTAATTGTGAAATGTACTAGCAATCAACAGTTTTTTACCCATTGTAGCCCTTTAAAGCTTTTCTTTTTTTGACAAAAGCTGGTTTATAAGCACTTCTCATAATAACCTTTATATAAGATGCCTGTTATTTTTCCAAATGCACAATGTAAATGAACTGAACTCGCAACACATGTAGTAATGAGTTTGTGTGGTTATATTGCAAAACTGTTAACAGTTACCTTAGCAGTCCAAAGCCTGCAGTGGTCACCTACTGCACCAAAGTACTTGAACCCTCCAGGCAAAATCTTTTCTCCAAAAACACCCTTATTTTTCCAGACTGTGTGGGTTTTACTTTGGAGAAGCAGTCCGGATGGAGGGTTGGTCCTGTGGGGAAAAGCACAACATTCGTTAGCAGCAGGCGGTAATGGAGAAGCGAGGGGGAGGGGAAGATGAGGGAAAGAGGTAGATGTATGTTCTCTGTTGTCCTCAATCTTCTCTCCCAGTTAGGATTCCTCCAGAGTTGGTGGAGTGAGAGAGAACAAACAGTTTGTTCCTCTTGCCCAGTGAGCAAGTCTCCCCCTCCACCATCGTCTTTGCTTTGATTTCTTTTTTTTTTTCTTCTACACTCGGGGAACACTGAAGTTGTGAGCCGATGTTATAGCGTGCTGCTCTAAGATAATGCACTTGTGGCGCCTGCTGCTCTCTATCGCGCACATTTCGGTTTACTGAGAACATCAAAGACCCGTTGAGTAAATAAGTGATGTGTTCAGGAACTTCAAATATTTGTGAAGTGCAAATTTAAAGCAATAGTTCACCAAAAACGAAAACTCATCAGAGTTTCCCGTGGAAATGGTTTCCTAAGGAAATGATATTTTACTAGAGATTGCATGTCATAAAAAGGCAGTAAAATATCTTTCATCTTTTAAAATTAGGTTGTAATTTTGCCAAAGAATAAGATGAAATTATGCTACAATAAAACTGTACTATTAGACAAACTACTCTAACAATTTTGATTAATATTTTCAACGTTTTAATTTTTGTGTTACAAGCAGTGGCACAGAGAACTCATCAGATTAACAATCCGTTTTTTTAATTAATAATGTAGTTAATTGTTTGAATCAGTTTGAATCATTCGTTTGAATCAACAAATGATTCACAAAATAAACTTGTCATCAGTCAGCATTTTCTATACAAATAAAAATCTCTTATTGAAAGTGTGTATTTAGTTTTGTCATATGAACAACTAGTCTGTAACAGTAGTGATACAAAACTACAATAAATTAGCTTTACTATCACATTTTCTTAAAAATACTGTATTACCATGGCTGGTTTTATTCTTTTAAAACACCATGCTGCACCTTCCCCTCTATGGAGGTCAAAGAGTCACTTTCATTAGATTCATTCATTTGGCTTCTCATGAATTTCTAACATGTCTTGCAGTTTGAATTTGAGCTTTTAAATGGATTGGCTTCTCAAGTACTTCACACAGCCAATTACCCACTGCAGTGGCCTTCAGTGGGAGCCGGAGCACCTCTCACCTGCTCAGCAGATAAGCTTCAGAGACGAGCGCCTAACACAGTGGGCTGAAACGAAAGGTAGAATCACTCTGAAGAGTTAGCCACTTATCCACAGGAGGACGGCTGGCTGCTTGAGACGGTTGGTGTCACTGTGGGGAATCTCGACGAATGAGAAGCTGTCTTGCACAAGGAGTCATTTGTTTTTATTTCTCCCAGGGGTCCCACCACCTTCCTTGCTTTCAGTTTACCAAATAACAGAAAATGCAACTCATGCACATTTTGCTCTTTAAAATGTGATGCCACTTTTTTCAGCGAGTCAAAACATGCCAATTTAAACACAGGGGAATTTGTGAGTGCAAGTTGACCTTTAAAATATAATAAAGATAAAATAATATGAAACCGTGCCATTAAAGTAATCCTTGTTTGGTTGGTTGTTTTTTTTGCTTTTTGTTTTGTTAAATAACACAAAGATTATAATGATGTTGATTGTACTAGTAATTTATAATAACATTAAAACGGTACCATAAGACTACTATTAAATGATTTATTTATTTTTGCCCAGAAGCACCTAATCTACACCTTTTAAAAATAAATAAATAAATAAGATGACACCCTTATTAAACATATCATACAGTATGTAAAATAAAACGGTACCACTAAACTACTATTTTGTTTTGTTTATTTTTATTTATTTTATTTTTGTATAGTTTTCTGTTGATCAAGCACTACCTATAAAATAAAATAAATATATTGAAGTGCAGGACACCCCTAAAAAATATATTGAAGTGCAGGACACCCCTAAATAACACAAAGATGATGATGATGATATTAATAAAAACAGCAAAACAGTTTTTGTTTTGCCAAAAGCACCAATCTAGACCTTTAAAATAAATAAATAAATAAAAAATGCATCACACATTCTAAACATATAACTGTGGAGGTCAGCATTGTTTCTTACACTGGCCATGCTTAGATCACGAGCGGGGTTTCGGCCGGATCCCGTTACCGCCACCACATCACCTGAGCACGAGACTGTTTCCACTAGCACGAATGCGCACATCTCTATGGACTTCGGTCCACTTCCTCGGTCAGGAGAACCGAGTGATGTCCTTGCGGTGCCTAGTCCGCACAATATGGGTGGTAGCCCCGTTTCACAGGTTGAGGATCCGTGTTCATGTCCAGTTTCAGTTTCATGGCCAGGAGAGCATTTTTCTACATCAGTATTGTGTTGATCATTATAGGCTGGAAAATCACAAGTACACAAAGAACTGGAAAAAGAGAAAACATGCTATAGGGCACTTTCTTTATTTATCTTTTGATATTCTTCATTTGGCAGCCCATCAATTCATCTGAACCTATTCTAAGATCATCTGCTGCTTTGGGTCCATTGTGTTCAGTAATGAGCTTGGTGATGGAGCTTGGGTCAGGGTGAGAAACGAAATGCTTAAATGTGCATCGAGTCACCAGCTGCAGCTCTAGTACTGAATGTAGAGGTGAAGAATTACATAACTTCCTTCACAGACCTTCCAGCAGCAGGTGCTGACCAGAGGATGACTTATAGCTCTGATGTCTGCACACTTCTAAACACTTTTCACACTTCTGATCAAATGCTTCAGCGAAGTCAACATTCATGTTGTTCTCGGTGTCTGGAGAGTCCAAGGTCATTTTAAAAGCTCTAAACAACAGCAAAAGAAAAAAATAAATCACTACATTTTAAAAGTTCAAATTACTTTTTCTATAAGAAATTAATAGTTTGTTCAGCAAGGTTGCATTGAGTTGATTTAAATTGAGAGTAAAGAACTGTTACAAGATTTTAATTACAAATAAATGCTGTTATTTTAACCTCTATATTCATCAAAGAATCCTGATCAAAGTGTGTCACTGTTTCCAAAGAAATATTAAACGGATGATAATAATAAGAAATGTTTCTTAAGCACCAAATCAAAATATTATAGTGATTTCTAAAGGATTGTGTGTGTAGAGGTTTGTCTTCACAGGAAAAAAATGCATTTCAAAATATATTAAATTAATAATAATAATATTTTAATAATTAATAATAATACAATTTCACAATATTAGTTTTTGTAGCAGTTTTAATCAAACACATGCATACAATCAAACACAAAACCACATAAATACATCTGTATTCTTATACATGGTAACACTTTACTTAAAGCCTTTATGTATAACGCATTAATAAAAGTAGGTCTAGTTTTAATGCATGAGTTATTTCTTGTAATGCTTTGTACAAACACATGAATTATTATAGCCACAGTTAATTATACACTATGCATAGTTATGATTATTTATGATGAGATATAAAGCACAGTGTGAAATAATTCGAATGCATTATAGCCTTTAATAACACTTTTTGATGCATTATAAATAAAAGCTTTAAGTAAAGTGTAACCTTATCTATTTATACACTTGAAAAAGCTAAAAATGCATGCAACAATGCAAAAATGTACTCGAAGCAATGCCACAGCTGCATGAGATGATATTTCAGTTTTCAGAGAATCTCTAATGGAGTGAACTTTAGTCTGCACTAGAACTTAAATCTTAAAACGCATATTTTTTCCAGCTAATAACTAAAAGAAGACTCATTAAAAACTAATTAAGAAGTCCTTCTCTGCAGTGAAGAATGAAGTTCTTGCCATTTTAGCCAGTGCGAAATGCCTCAGATGGCCAGTGAATTAATTATGGGTATGAGTATGTGATGCTCATTTAGACCTCTCAGAAGATGTACACTCTCGTTTCTCTTATCTCTTTCTTCTCCCAGAGGAGCCACCCTCATCTCTTCTGTAGTTCCACCTCATCTGAGGGTCACACAAACTGACTGCTCAGGCCACTCGTGTTAAAATTTCAGGGCTTTTAATCCCAGGTCCTCCCGCCTCTCCTGTTAGAGGTGAATACGGGCAGACACTCCTCTACAGTGCCCAGGAGGATGCTGGGATTGTTGCTCTCTTTATGTATGATGTAGTTCCACTCTTTGAACCAGGATGGGTGGGCTTTGTCATCCCACTTTACACAGTCTGAGATCACAGCTAAAAATAATAGAGCGTTTCCTTCGCTCTCCCCTGGGGTAGTGCTGGGCTCGCTTCAGTCTGGTTTTAACCAGACTCTCAAGTCGTTTAGCACAAAAATACCGTAGTTCTTATTCAGGGCAGTTGAAGTGTTTCTGTTTCCTGCCTATTTGTTTTCAACGTTATTTATTTAGAACAATAGCAATGTCGTGTAATTTTTTTTAAAGGCCACGTAGAGAAGGCCGAATTCGAATACTTGTCACCATTTGTATCACAAATAATTTTGTTTACAAGCAAGGGGTTGTTGGGGGTAACGAGAAAAAAAAAACAAGCCTGTCAAGCCTGCAATTCACAGGAGCTCCAGATCTTTAAGGAAGCTTTTAGGAAGTGTTCTTGTACCTTGCTTTCATGTCCTCCAACTCCCCAAATGAACGTACGTGTATGCATGAGCGAGCATGCTGTGACCTGACAGGATGACGGCCACTTTGCTTGCATCTCTCATCTTGTCTCACTCTCTCTTTTCCTGCTGGCACAAACGTACCCTCTTGCTTCCATTTTTCTTGCGCTGTAGACCGAAATTTCTCGCCTCGCCTCGTTTTGTCGCCTTGAGACCCTGGGTTTTATTCATTTATTCATTTCGTCACCTGACGTTCACATTTTCAGAACCAACATGGACCTTCGCTGGTGTACCTGTTGAACTTTTCGTATGGTTTTCCATGTCATCGGACTGTGCAACTTTTGGTTTGCGGCGTCTTTAATCTAAAGTGCCTAAGTGCCCTGGGGTTTTTCTTTGAATAGAGAAAGAAAAAGTTAAATGTTGGGCCATCATCAGCACTTTTAGTACGCCCACTGCCGGAGAAGCTAGCGGTGCGCTCATCCGAACAGCATCCCCGAGCTCGTATGTGTGTGTGCTTTTGTGTGACATTTCCCACGTGCCAGGCTGAACTATGAAGAAAACAGATGCTGGACAGCTGCTGAGGTTGAAGAGCTCTGGCACAGCTAGTCTTGGTTTCCTGAGGTGAAGGTGGATTTCAGACGACCCCCGGGTGTTGTAGAGCACTTGTACCCTATGGCGTTACTGTGTGGTGTCAGCAGAGCTTTCCGCAGTAACATCGGTGAGTATCGCCGGGGATGGTGACACTAGGAGAATGAGCGATTGGATGCTGAAAATAGGCTTTGGCTAATACGGTTAATTAATATCCCGCTGCGTGCCTTTGTTTTGTCTAAACTGCTAAATCTGTCAGAATAGGGAGGAAATTTTGGTGTGAAAATTGATGGTAAATGCGGAAATCTTGTAAGCTACATTTTTTTTTTAAACCAAGAAATACAGAATCTGTCTTCATTATTATTTTCTGAAGGTCTTTCATCCTGATATGAATGCATATTCTGTCATTCAGCTATCCGGTCAGGCCTGAACGTCATCTGCATAATAATGTCTGAATGATTTGAGAGACAAGGCTGTATCAACTGGTTAGTTTGACTAGCTGAGATTGTGATGTGTGATTGGTTGCTCTCAAGACTTGGCCCCTTGACACATGGCCCCAGACTGTCATGCTGTGTAAAAATTTTTTCTTAACATGCAAAGGGTAGCTGAATAAAAGTCACTGCCATAATGAAGTCTGAACTGGATAGTCTGATCTTAGAAACTTAACTTTAAAAGGTCTGTATAACTTGCTCTGACCTGTGCGTTTTATTTTTATTTCTCTTTTTACATTATTGTACATTCTTTTTCATTAGGTTTTATGCTATCGTCAGTTAGACTATACCTGCCTTGATTTTTAAAGTGAACCTGAGTATGTAGAAAGGTTAAAATAAACCACTGCATTATATTATTATAATTATTATTGGTTATTAATTATAGGTTTGGTATCGCATGAGCTATTTAAAAGATTATTGCTGGAAAAACTTTCTCATTATTCTTATCTTTAAATATTTTGTACAGTACATAATTTGTTGAGATGCCTAAGCATCACAGCATTTATTTAATATTAAATAAACTTGACTACCTTTTTTTTCTTATGTTCTGTATTATTTTAAACCTTTTTTTATTTTAAATTATAGTATTTGTAACCAATATAATAAAATACTAACCAATATGTAATTTTCTGATCTTAAATATTTAGTTTTGTGCCAAATATTTGACATTATTTATTATTTCCCCCCTAGTTTGTATTATCTTTTTAGCGGCAGATTTTTCATTATGGTCTCTGGCTTTTGGGCCCCTGTCTGTTTGTTTAGCAGGAATGTGTTAAATTAATTAACATAATTTGCTTTAAGATTGGGTACTTGAGGGGAGACGGCATATGTTGTACATTGTTCCAACTGTGAATTTCTGGAATCAGTTTAACAGATATTTGTGGAGTGGGAGATTTGTGTTTTGTCAAAGATTTGAGAATACAAAGGCATTTGTGTTCCTGGTGGTCTACATTCAGTTCTTCAATGCACATGTGTTTCGTCCTGGGTTTCCTTTGTATTTTTATTTCTGTGTGTGTGATCTGCACATCACAAGCACTGAGGCTTTAATTTGGAGGGCTGTGTTTCATTTGATGGTGTAGCCTAGACAGGCTAGAGCCACTTTGTACTAACACCTTCTGCTCAGATGCCAAGATGATCCTCTCTCTGGCGCTCATTCATTCAGTCTCTCTCCATCTCTGTAACCCAGATTCAGGAAAAGAGACAAAATCATTGAGATCCAACAGCTTTTGAACACCACACAATTCACTGACACAGAGATTGATTTGTTTCTCAGCCTCAGTCATTTGTGCCAGACACTGTCAAGACGCAAGAAAAGATGATATTTAGTTGGATTGATTGATCCAAACCTATTTTCACTCAACAACTCTTTATTACGGGTTACAAAAAAATTCTTTATATGCTTTCCAGATACTATTATACAGTTTTATAGACAATATAAAAGGTAGTAGTATTAAAATGAGAATTCGCCATATTTTCTAAATGCATGTTAGTAATATTTTTGTGCATGAATTTTTCATGCATACTGAAATCTTTGCATGAAATGACAGACATTTCCACTGTAAAATTCTTAAATTATTTATTCCACTTAAACCATTCCTATGCAACAGTGATGTTTATCATTTATATATTATAAAAGCATTTATTTAGATTTTGTATATTTTTCTTCTTTTTTTTGTCATTTCATTTCACTTATAATTTTTGTACCTTAAAAAAGCTTGTCTTTGGCAAATAGCTGAATTAAATAAGTTTAAGTTACTCATTTAATACATGTTTTATTGTATTTAAGCTTTACTTTAATTAGTGCTGTCAACCGATTAACCACATTCAAAATAAACGTGTGTTTACGGAGTATATTTGTTATGTAAAAAAAATACACACACATGCATGAATACATTTTGAAAGTATTTACATGAATATATGTATATTTATATAATTTATATATTTAATATATAAACAACACATATTTTTTTATTGAATATGTACATGCACATGTTTGTATTTATATATACATAATAAATATATACAGTACAGACACATAAATGTGACCCTGGACAACAAAACCAGTCGTAAGTGTTAATTTTCAGAAATTAAGATTTATACATGATCTGAAAGCTGAATAAATAAGATTCCCATTGTTGTATGATTTGAATGGATAGGGCAATATTTGACTGACAAACAACTATATGAACATCTGGAATCTGAGGGTACAGAAAAATCTAAATGCTGAGAAAATCAGCATCTTATCAATGCATATTACTCATCAAAAATTATGTTTTAATATGATCTTTACTTTTGCTATCCTAAGGATTTTTGACAGTAATTTTGACCCATACAATGTATTTTTGGCTATTGCTACAAATATACCCCAGCGACTTAAGACTGGTTTTGTGGTTCAGGGTCAGATATTATGTAAACGAAAACCTTTATTTTTAATAAAAAGATTAATCATTTGGCAGCACTAATTTTAATACAACATTACTTGAATAGTTTTTGTTAATATATTCACATTCATCTGCCTTTCTTCTAGGGATTTCCTATCATCAAAAAGCTAGTCTAGTCTCGGACTGCCTAAGTTTTAAAAAACGCTTTTGCACTGATCAAACAATTTTGACGAACAAACTTGGTCTACAGCAAAAAGTGCTAGCTAGAAAAATGCTCTAAAATTCATGAAGGAAGCCATGTTGCTACAGCGCTTTATTTTATCCTGAATAAAAGCAGCATCTCTTCTATCCTCATTCACAGTAACACGCTCTGATGAAGGAGCGAAGCCCTGGGCCACTGTATGGAAAACTCCCACATGCTGTTTTACACGTCTGCGTAGTAGACGTCCATGAAATGCTTTGAAACTTTCGCGTGTAGGAGCGTTTTGCATACTGCTGATGGATTATTCTTGCTTTCCACTGCATGAAAACAAATAAATCTGCTCCCACACTCTCTTCCGTGTTGATTTTCCAAAATAGCGCTAAGCGCGTTTGAAGCTGATGATCAGATTACTGAAATAAAGGTAAACTTCATCCCATGATGCCTTTGGCTCAGAACCTGTGGCAAATTCGGATAAATCTGATTCCTGGATGTGTCTATAATCCATTTACTGACCCCTCTGCTGGTCTGGTCATCTCCTGCTCGCACTAAACATCTGAAGGTCTGTGTGAGGAGACTGACGGTCTCTACACATCTGCTAGTTCATAGACACTGTGTTCTTACAGTTCTATGCATTTCAAATGAGTCCGTCTGCTCTGCTCTCTGGGGAGATGCAAGCAGTCGGTTGTCGTCATAGTCGGAGAGCAGTGCCAGTCAATAGGCTGTTTTTTATGTTAAGGACTACCCAGCAGATTGTGTTAGAGGACGGTGGGTAAACTGGATTCAATCTCCAATTCATTTCAAATCAATTGGCAATTTAAATGGCAGGTTCAGATCGACTTGTCCATCGAAATAAAAACAAATTGCTGCTGAATGTCCCCTGGAAAAATAAGCATTTAGAGGAACAGAATACACCAGGAACATATTGATAGATACCGTATAGGATTTGTTTTCTCTCTGTGTGTTTAGCATGTATCAGATGATATTGGAAGTTTAATTCTTATGCTTTTTTTTTGTTTAGTTTTTTTAAGATCGCTTTTGCTGTCATCAAGGGCTAAATGAAAGGGATGAAGCTTGAATTTTAACCTATATTTATATTTAGGAATATTATATCTTAAATATTTGCTATTATGCACTTTTAAAAAAATGATGTAGAAACCATTTTCAAAGAACCCAATTAATCTTAAAGTTTTGAGGTAGAAAATCAAGTATTCTTTATAAAACTTAATCCAATAATTATTTTATTTTTTTGCAACTGTAAAAATCTTTAAGTGTAATAACCCTCCAGTCATCATCTTCCTCATTTTAATTTCAAAATGAATTAAACACATTTTTAAATACATTTCTATTTCAAATTTGTATTTTTGTTACAAATACTAAACTTAATTTGTTTTTAGTACCACAGTGTACCTTTTCATGTTGTTCTTTATTCATTCCTTCATTTTTGTTTTCCCCCTGGTGTCTCAGATTCCCCCAGATTTGTCATCTGACTTTTGGAGCCCTCTGCATGTTTGTTTAGCAATAATGTGCTTTTAGACTATCAGCTTCATCTCCATGAGTAAAAGCACTCTGTCATGTTTTAATTTCACATAGCGCCGTGGCTTTAGTGAAGTACGCATTCATTAATTTACCAATTCGGTGCATTTGATTTGACACAAAAATGCCCCAGGAGTTGCTGTTAACTGACTGAAGAAAATGGAGGAAACTTATTTCTCATTCCCTGTGGTCTTCTGAAGGTTCCTCTTAATTTTGACCTCCCCTCATTTCCATGAAATAACTTATTAATGAGAGAGTATTTTTAATACAGCCTGATTCAGAACTTCCTCTGCCTTTGGATCAGAAAAAAAAAGTAGGAGTGGGGTGTTGCTTTCATTTGTGGCTCTCATGTGATCGCTGACTTGTGTCCAGTCTACTGACCACACTAAAGACAAACTGACCGTGACACATGATCAGGAATAAATCAGATGCTCACTCTAATCTCAGGTGAGACTGACAAAAAAAAGCTTGTGAAGCACATTTATATAGTCTGTTTCTCTTTTCAAATAGCTTTTCAAAATCTATTTAAATTGCAAATATTTCATCATAATTTCACAATGTTCCATCAGTGATACTAATCTATTTTAGGAATAAAATAAACTTACTAACAAACTAACTCATAGTGATGGAGTTGAAATTCACACACACTTTCAGCCAAAAGTTTGAAAGTTTAAAGGTTATTTATAAAAAAAAAACAGTAATGGTGTCAAAATATGATTACAATTTCAAATAACTGCTTTCAATTTTAATATATTTTCAGATATAATTTCAAGCTTGCACCAAGTCGGCATATTAAAATGATTTCTTAAAGATCATGTGACATTGAAGACTGTTATAGTTATGCAGAAACTTTGTCATGGGAATAAATTGCATTTTAAAATATATTCAAATAGAAAACATTTATTATAAACTGCAGGAATATATTATATTATTACCGCTTTTGGTGTATTTCGTGATCAAACATATGCAGCCTTGGAGAGAAACATTCTTTTTGAAAAACATTGAAGAACTGGTTTATTCCAAACTTTTTGGCCACCGGTGTATAATACCTTTTTATTAACACACGGTTTAGCAATAATATTTTTAAGCAATTTGAGCAGCTCGTTATGCATAACCTCATCTGCATACAGTTTAAATATTCAATCTGCAGTCAGGACACATTAACAGATACAGCGGTGCAGTACTAGGAAGCCAAATATATACAATATATATACACATGTCAACAAGAGTAATCATATGCCTCACTAAACAGATTGCGATGAGATACAGTATGTTTATAATTGTCATCCTTTTCTCGCTGTATAAATTTTCATCCAATCTCTTGGGCACCTTCACGCTTCTCCACATATGTGTGATCTGCTGTCGAGTCTGGCTGCGTCTGCCACTGCAGTAAAAGTAAATAGTGTTTAGAGTGCAGTCCTGCTGTTCTTTAAGGGTTCCATTATGACGGGACTCCCGCTGTCTGTGCTCACTATTCCACGGCTCTAAATCTGAGCACACCATCGGATGGCCACAGCTGGAGCTGCTGATGCACTCACCTTATATCACAGATGCGAGACCACTGTTCTCTGCTCAACAAGTTGGAGTAGTGTCTGGGTGCCTTGAACATAAAGACGGCTGACAGCTTTGTGTTCAAATGATTGTTATCCAAGGCTACATCTCTTTGAGAGAGTGTTGGCCATTGTTATTGGCTGTGCGTATGTGACAGCTAACATTTCCTGTGAAGAACGCCCACTTCGGCGGCTTTGTACTTGCATGTATGTTGCTAGCATGTGAAAATTAAGGATGAGGTTTTGCTACTGAAAACCAATGTGTGGTTTTCAAATGTTTTGGTTTTCTTATGTTTTTCAGATGAGGGGCCCTACACTAAACACTCCAATCCCTCCAGGCCACCAGATGGCGCTCTGGCAATTAGGAGACAAAGTATTTCAGGTACAACGTCTGATTTGTCATTGCAGGACTGGTGGGGGTTTTGTAAGCCGTGGTATAGTATGATGCTCGGAAAGCGACACATTTAACAAAATTGCAGGTGTACGATTATCGACTCAGTTAAAAAAAAAATAGTTACTGTTTTATGTGCCTATACTTGCAAATGTTTGATAAAAGGGCTTTATTACCATGAAATGTAGAAATTTAGTCTCATCTGTGCTTTTTATTAGATTAGAAGTGTATAGATGCCTTCATATTTGTGTGACATCAAACACCTGCATCTCAAAAGTAAAACATTTTAATATTAACACTTATGAATCTCAACATTAGTAGGTACTTTGGTAGACTGCTGATTTTACTTGTTGTTACTAGTGTTATTTTATTATTATTATTATAATATACAATTTTACTTTAGAATATATTAATATTATCATATCTTACTTTCCATTTTAATTCTAGTACGTTTGTGCTTTTGTCATTTTTATAGATTTTTTTTCTCAATTTTAGTGCTTTAACCTATATGTTAGGGGTGTAACGATATGCATATTCGTATTGAACCGTTGGGTACGAGGCTTTCGGTTCGTTACGCATTACAAACTAAACGATTCAAGGGAAAAAAAAAAAAAAGTGGGTAAAATATAATGTTTTCAGTGCTACGCTCAACAAGGCAGCGCAAACCATGGGACAGGCAACCCACTGTCTGCCCCTCCCACCCCCAAACAGACGAGAACTAGAAACACGACATTACACGGCATTACTAACTAGGCATTCAGGTAGGCATTGTTCTTTTCTTTCTATTAGTTTATAACTACTACAATATTACATTTCATTTTTTATAAGGAGCATTTGTTTTTGGTTATAAGGGAGGTTCTGTGTTATTTGCTGCTAAGAAGAACCCCCAGAAGATATGTAAAGCATAGCTTCATTGTTCTTCAAAGTAAAAGAAAAGAAAAAAAAAACAAGATCATACTTTTATGTTAGTTTTAATAAATGAAATGAATGTGAAAAAAAATCAAAGAAATTGTCTTTTTTTTTATTTTATTTTTGCTGCATCGAAAACATACTGAACCGCGATTTTTGTGAACCGCTACACCCCTAATATATGTAGTTATTATATATAATATCTTGAAGTTTTTAAGCTTATCTTCTTAATATGTTTAATTTATATCAGCTTAATTTTAATGACAATTATTTTTAACAGTTTGTTTTAGTTAGGGTTAGAATTTAGTGACAGTATTGCGTTTTTGGTTTTCTTTTTTTCGCAGTCAGCAAGACTTTACAAGACATTATTTAGCATACTCTGGTCATTTGACTGAATTTACTTTTATAATGACTATTAAAGCATTTGTATCTAGAGATTTTTGTTTAAAGACTTTAGTAACAAATAAAATAGTGCTCCCATATGAATATCTATACCAAAATGATGTACTGCATACTGAAAAGCATAATCTATTCAAAGGTGACCTAGTTTGATAAATCTAAAAATAAGTCTTTTTTTTTTGTTTCGAGTCTTTTTAACATTTTAGTTTTTTTTAACAAGGCTGGCATGTCCAGACTTTCAACTGATAGCGTACATAATGGCGATACATCAATTAATGTGCAAGCAGTTCTCCGGTGAAGTGACAAGGCAAACAACCTACTTATGTTCATTTATGACTTGTAACACAAACCCAGCGCCCCTTTTGTGTGAGTTAAGACCCGTTTTGAAGCGACGCTCATTTTCATGCTAGAGGTAAAAACGTCTCAGAGGGTGTTGAAATAAATTCCCTGTATAATCTCTCAGTACAGAGCTCTAAGCACATCAAACCCATCTTCAGAAGCTGTTAGCGTTTAGCATGACGGCTTTGGGGCCTCATGCCCACGTTCTGATGTAGCTCCATGCCGTAGGCATGGGCTCTTTGGACTGCCGTATTAAACCATCCATCTGAAGACAGATTAGGCACAGACTGTGATGCTCCTGCCGAGCTCGGTGTGATAGTTTTGCGGTTGAGATGGTGGCACGTCTCATAATGGTTGCTTACAAAATCACTTACTGCCAAGAGTGGGATTATAGAAGCTACTGTCACAAAGTACTTCACATACATCAGACACAGAAGGATGCTAGAGGAATGTGACTAAATATTAAAAGCTATATTAAATATTAAAATACACAAAGGTGAGGAAGTTGCATTCATTTATTTATTTTGAGCTTTGATTCAATGGCCGTTCTTGACTTGCTCAAGGCCCAAGTCTTACGCAGTTACGATTACTCGCTATAAAATTTGCATGAACAAGTCTTTTTGTAATGACTTTAAGATGTCCATTCACATTGCTCTTGGGATGTTTATGAATAATAAAATTAATTGAAAGACTGAAGCATTACACTGGAGTGTGGCTATAGATCTGAGTGGTTTCAGAGAGACGAAAAGAACAAGTTTTCCATGCTTAGATTCTCCAAAGAGCAGTGAATTTTTAAAGTGTCGGTTTAAAAAAAATATATATGGTGGTATATTGGCAATGAATTTATATAGCAACTGATGATGAATTTTGTGCTGTGCCCCTCAACCTGTTTGGAAATTATTTAAAAGCAGATTCACTTTTGGTAGCAAGCAGGCTGCAGATTTGTAAAAATTGAATCTAAGAAAGTAGAATTAAAGTTGAATGAAAGTGTGAATAAATGCATAAAGCTGCTGGAAGTGTAGTTTGTATATTTTTAGCATGAATTACCCATAAGCCCTAGTTATCGTGCACTGCAATTCAAAAGCTTACACTCAAGCCGCATTTTGATCCAAAATAAAGTCAAAACAGTAGGATTGGTAAATGTTATTAAAGTTTAAATTTGCCATTTTCTATTTTAAAGTGTAATTTATTCCTGTGATGGCAAAGCTAAATTACCAGCAGCCATCACTCCAGTCTTCAGTGTCACATGATTCTTCAGAAAGCATTTAAAAAAGGTGATTTGGAGCTCAAGAACAACAGACAAGGCTTAAGCTAGTCCCAGAGTAAATTGCATGTTTGAGCTGTCTCACATGAAAATATCTTGCCCTGACAGATCTTAAAACATGTCCGTGTCACTGTTCTGTGTTAAGATGCACACCTGTAATATTTTCTTATAAGTCATTTTCATAAGCTTAAATATCTTAATTTAACTAATGCCTAGTCCTGGTTTAAGCTAAGCCCTGTTTGTGAAACCGGGCCTTAATATGTTTGTGGAACTGATGATAAAAAGAATTCTGGGTTCTTGAATGAATAAAAAATTATCACATTTATTTTTAACATTATAGATGTCTTTACTGTCTCTCTTGATCTATTTAATATGTCCTTGAAAAAAAAAAAGATTGTAGATAAATATATCATAATAAAAATAATTAGTGTAAAAGCTAAAAAGATTGTTGTAATTATATTTTGTATTAGTTCCTCTTCATTTGTCTGCAATGCAGTAAATCCTCTTTGGCATTCCAATTAATATTTCAATTCAACACCTGTTGAAAATCAATTCTACATTCCAATAAACGAACTGGAAGTAAAAAATAACAAAACATAAAGATAGCTTGGCTAAAAAAGCCTGATGACTTCATTTCAGATTCAACAAGTCTCCTCTCTCTCTCTGAGATTATATCTCTGTTTTTATAACACTGAGAGAGACGCCCAGGAGAGTCACTCAATCATGTGAGCCTCAAACCGCTGCCAAATAAAAGCTGAGAATGGCTGAAGTCTCTCCACTCTTGCACCATCACCGATCTCGCTGCACATTTAAATCTCTTCGATTAGTGCTCTGCGTTGTTATTAATATGAATGAGGGGATTAGCAAATTGTTACCTGGAATTTTGCAAATGAATCCGCTGAGGGGTCGTGTTCTCTAACTGGTTATAATCACAATATGTTTTAAGCAACATACAGAGCAGCCCGAGGCCTGCAGTGCAGGAGCGTCCCAAAGCTCATTGGGCTGCTGCTGAAGAGATACCAGCGCAGCATTCATGTATAACCTCAATTTCCTGCTACAACACTAGCTCACGCTTATCCTAGATACAAGTCCCTTGGCATACACATCTCTTTTTAAATGCCATGTTAGCATTCATTGGGCAGGCACAGAATGAGTGAGAGAGACAGGCTGCTGACAGATGAGCTGGCTGTGGATGGCACTGGGCGCTGGCTTGCAAGCTGAAAATGTTGTTGCATCAAAGTGATTCAGCACTTTGAGAGCCGCATGTAATGCAGGGCGCAACTGCAGAGGCCTCGATTAATTTCGCCTGAGGTCTGTTATCAAGCTGTCGAAGGTGTGAAAGTTTAATGGAGGTTGTGGCTCATTTTAAGGGCTGTTTGTGGTGCTTTCTTGTGAGCAGAGTTTCTTAGGGAAGTTTTGACGGTTTTGTTTGTTGGGTGTTTTTTTTTTTTTACTTCAGGCACTTTTATGTCCCTTAGGTAGTTTCTTAAAACTAGCAGAGGATCACAACTTTTTACACATGGTTGATCTTGACTGCTGATCTACTTTTCAAATCTATTTTTATGTACGTTTTATGTTATCATTTATTTACAAATGTACCTATTACTTGACCTGCACGTAACTTTCTAATACTAGAAAATCTGTAAAAATAATCTAAATAGTTAAATGATCAGTGTGGTATTAGATTGTTTATGGATTTTATGGATTTCTCTTATGCATTTATTTAATTAAAAAATAGTTAAAACAGTAACACTTTACAATAAGGTTCATTACTTAACTACATCAGTTGACATTAAGAATGAACAATACCTTTTACAGCATTTATTAATAATTAAATTGTTAATTTTAACAAGTTGTGCTTGTTAACATTTAATGCACTCTAAATTAACATGAACTAATAACAAACAACTGTGCTTTCATTAACTAACATTAATAAAGATTAATACTGTAATAAATGTGTTGATCAGTGGTTGTTCATGTTAGTTAACTACTAATTTGAAGTGTTACCATTAAAACTGTAATATTTAGAAATTATAAATAACTGATTTCTTTTTGAATACCTTTAGAAATGTTTTTTATTCCTGTGATGGAGCTGAATTTTCAGCATTGTAACTCCAGCCTTCAGTGTTAAATGTGCTTCAAAATATCATTCTGATATGATCAATATTAAAAACAAATGTTCAATGTTAATGACTTTTTTATTTTTTTAAATATACTTTTTTAATTAATAATTTTATTCTTTACTTGAATCATTCTGATTGTATCAATATTACATTTAACGCAACAGTTTTAACACTTTACGCTTTATTATTTGAAAAGAAAAGCATGTCTTTTAAATGGAAATCTTTTGGAACATGATAAATGTTCGAAAAAAATACTAACCGCAATTGTTTTGAAAAGTAGTAAATTTACCGGTTAAATACATACAATATTATTTACAGTAATTGTATATACTGTAAAATACATACAATGCTAGCTATTAATGTCTGCAAATAAATGTTTAATGATCATCAAGTGTGATTTTCTTGGGATAAAATGACTGGCTCTTTTGCACATTTCTCGATGATGTTAGCAAACTATTGAAATGAACCGAGTGCTAATTTGAGAGTCGATGTCATAGTTGAAGAGCCACCGCCTAAAATTACCCTTCCAAAGTAAACTGTGTTTCTCTGAGAGGTTTAAAACTGTCAGACGCAGGTGAGTAAAGAGATAGAAAGCAGATGTGCGGGTTGGTACTTCATACCTCAGTGCGCCTGGGCAAAATCTTCATGATAAATGCGCTCAAACTTTTTCTCCCAGAAGACCCTGTTTGGCGCAGGAGCCAACAGATAGTGTTTTTCATTTGCCTGTGTGTGTGTGTTTTGTCCTCCTGTGGAGAGGTTAGTGCAGCATATAAATAAGCATAGGAAGGTTTTCCACAAATAAACACAGGAATTTAGCCTTTTAAGTATTGAAATGATATTCAGTACAGTTAATCAAACTGTATTGTAGTAGTTCTTGTTTGTGGTCGGCTGGTGTTAAAGTGCTTTATTGTGGTGTTTTTCTACCATTTTGAGGGTCTTTAAATCATCTCTGTATGGGAATATTGATCTCTGTTTCACATACAATTTCAAAAAGGTGTCCATCAAAAGGAAAAACTGCCTTTAAGAACCACTGTGTGTCAATTCCACTGTGCTGAATAGAGTTATATAACAAAAAGGGAACTGCATGAGTCGATGTAATAGTCTGCATGATTGAACATAATCAAAAAGAGCCATTATTCAAACACCAGATCATTTATTCTCAGATTGCAAATATCATATTCAATTATTAATTTGTTTAGTTGCAGCTGATCATTTTTCTTCTCTTAGAAATTGTTTAATAAATTGGCCCTCTTTATAATTGAAGTAATTGAAGCAATTGTTTATGAATATGTTTGTTTTTATATCCGTGCGAATGTTTGCTAGCATCAACCATTAGTCAAGCCTGGTTCCATATTGAATTATGGCCCAATTTGTCATTTTGACTGCTAAAAGTTTCAATGTTGAAAAGCCAATTTAGTGCTGAGCCCACCTGCTAGTACGCCTACAGCCTTCATAGAGAGTTAAACCGTCAACTGACAGTGGGCATTTAACCAAATGTTTTCATTACACCTCTGAGCAATGTTACAGCCAAAATAAATCTTTATTCTTCACCTCGCTGTCCCTGTCTGAGCTTTTCATACAAAACAGAAGTGTTTTCCTAAATACTGGATATGGCTCTAAGCTGATAGCGTGGCGAACAGCAGGGATAAACAATGCTGAATGCAAATAAACATAATTAGGACAGAGCCTTGAAAGTTTAAAAAAAGAAAGGAGAAAAGTATTAATATAACTTTTTTACAAGGTTGTGAGTCCGATTTGTGTTGAAAGTTATATTCTGTTTTGTCAAAATGAATACAATAATAAAACAATAAACCCATGATTTTAAATGAACAAAAAGTGTATTTAGGTATCACATTATAATGCACAGTATTAATATTTTCATTTAATAGTTATAAATAGTTATAGTTATTTTGAATCTAAATATATGATTGGTATTCACTTTGATATTTACAGAAGTTCACATCTAACAGTTATTTAATTATTTAGTTTTATTGAATTTATTTCATTATTGAATTTTAAGTGAGCATTAGACAATTGGAAAAGGTAATCTAAATGTAAAGATACAATAACTGAGCATGCACAATTACATATAAAAACATAGGCTTACATATACTATATGTGACCCTGGACCACAAAAACCAGTCTTAAGTCGCTGGGGTTTATTTGTAGCAATATCCAAAAATACATTGCATGGGTCAAAATTATAGATTT
>JAUMHI010000037.1:6142578-6171231 GCA_032359435.1 Enteromius unitaeniatus | reverse complement strand
TGTATACCCCTATTTTTTTTTTTTTTTTTTTTTATGTGGGTGTAATTATAGACAAAACATACAATAAAAAAAAAAAAATATATATATATATATATATATATATATATTTAAAATAGCATTATTAAATAGTATTAGTAA
This sequence comes from Enteromius unitaeniatus, assembly GCA_032359435.1. NCBI lineage: Eukaryota > Metazoa > Chordata > Actinopteri > Cypriniformes > Cyprinidae > Enteromius > Enteromius unitaeniatus. The sequence goes on along the minus strand of JAUMHI010000037.1, from coordinate 6,171,093 downwards.
AGTTGCTTAATTATATTTACAAAAATAAATTTTTCATAATAACCGATATTGTGTTGGATTGCCTCTTGTATACTTTTTTTTCCCCCTCTTCCAGTGATTGGTTGGATTTTTCTGTGCATTATCTATCAAGTTTGCCATCTAGATCAGTCTGCGATCGCAGATTAACGTTTTCTGTCACAGCTTGAAAAGTGATAACTGTTTTAACCTGTGCCTCAGCTGGCAGGATCTTGCTCTCTGCGTCATGCACTCCATGTCTGTACTTTTATCTCCTGCTTTGTATCATTCTCGCACATGCTGTCTCAAACCCTATCTTTCTGTCTCTTCCCCTCAATACCTGTTTGATGGGCACAGCATTCGATCCCGCCACAGAAATCTGTCGGCTTTGAGAAAGCCTGATGGCCAATCTCATCACCGTGGCAACATGGCAAGGCAACACTAGCTATGTGTGCCTCATTCAAACAGGAAAAGGTGGGAGAGAGGACATGGAATGAAATGAGAGACCACGAGTAATGGGATCAACTTATCAACTTCCACACCTGTCCCAGCGTAGCCCTCAAAGCACAGCTCATTAGATCCCAGCGGCCCTTTTTCTTGCTCTGGGCCGAGATATTACGCTGAACCCTCAGTGAACCACGCTTTCCCCAGACAGCTTAAGACAGAGCTTGTAATATGACCATGGTATACTGTGCCACAAATTGTTTGGATATTGGATGACCCCCAGTGGGTCCCCCCGGTGCAGCTGCGTGACAGGGCTCACAACATGCATGAAGGATGCATTGGCTTGGAAGGTGTTTAGGAAAAATAAACAGTTCATTTGAACATTTCGCTATAAGAGCTTCGAAATTTAAATAATATAATTCAATTAATTAGTATTATATATGTCATGTTCATATTATTCATTTTGACATTTGCTATAGATTACATTTAACACTGTACTTTGTACCATTTAAAAAAAAAAAGTTAAAAATACTACTGTTGAATTTTAATATCGGCAAGATATCAACCGATAATTGTAGCCGATATTGGTGTATCCCTACTATATTTCACAATTTGCTTTAATGGTTGTCTGCTATGCTTGGTGTTCTTTTTGGGTCAGCTGTCAGAAGAAAAATAATAAGATATTGTTATGTAATGTTGCAAGTATTTGTGCTGGAAATGCATGAATGTTTCTTCTGGCCTTAGAAGGAATGTAATGTCAACCATATCACTTTTTTTTGTATAAAGGCAGTTAATTTAATGCTGCCACAAATCTCCGAAAGGCCCATAATTTATTCCTCACCCGAATGAGAGGAGAGAAATGACAGCGACATTTATAATTCGCCCCACTGTAATTTTTCGCTGTCAGGCGAATCCCCAGCAGTGCAAAGTTCTTTTTAATCAAATTATTTGATGAAAGCTAAAGGCAAATTGAGCAGTTCTTTTACAATTAATTATCAAAAGACTGGCACACAACACGCAGCTTGTTATAGATTGAACTCCCGTTTGAATATTGATTCTAATTTTTTTCTCACGACAAGATGTTTTGCCTCTCACTCCAAACACACAGAAAAATCACATATGCTAAATTATTCAGCAGTTCCTGTTGGCACATTATAAGTTAGTTTTTTTTCTCTTTTAATTACTTTGGTGTCTCTGATATATATCAGAATGTTTACACTGGCAGAGCCCTGCTTGGCTCCATAGGTTCAGGTTCAGGCCAGACATTCAGATCCATGCTAACCTCACTCTGTCCCGGGTCACGTTTCGACATACCCCCCAATCCCATGTCCATATGGCAGCGGTATCGATTGAAGGCAGATTGCAATGTCAAATCTTCCTCTACTGAGGTTCCTGTGCGAGTGATTTGCATGCAAAGGGCATCAGAGCAGTTATAGATTTTAAAGTAAAACTAAGCTGATGGATTCGTAACAGATACACAGATCCCATGATTTCATTGTCAATGCAGAAACTTTTTACTTGTGAAGGCTGACCTAACAGGCTGAAAGAGCAAGTATGCTGAAATGGTCATCCTCTAGAGGGGAGGAAATGGTAAAACAATCAACTGAGTTCTTTTTCTGTTTCGTTAAGTGTTATCCTATTGCATCTCAATCAAGGTCTCATAACAAATAACAAATCACAAAATCAAAAGCGAGGCTTCATTTGGGCATATTTGCATGTAGTTAGTGGACTTGGATTGGTGTGAAATGTTTTCAAGTTCAAAATCAAGTCACTCCATTAATGCGCTTTCATGTTTTATGCTGGCTGTCATTTCTGAGTACCCGTCAGTGGTGTTTACCCAGAATATTGATGAAGCATTTTTGGTCCTAAAGAAGAGCCAAGTGTCTTTCATTATAGCCTTTAAAGAGGCTCTTTTTGTAGCCCGTGTCCTGCTATTGCCGTCCTCCTGCGGTGAGATGCTCAGCGACTCTGTTCTGTCAGTAGCCTCAGGGGGGTTTAGAGCTTCGTCTCTCCTCGCTATCTATCCTGCCACAGAAAGACATACTGAGAGAGGAAAGAAAAGTGAACAAACTCATATAAATCCGTCTTTTCCTTCCTCCAGCCAGGAGAGAGGGATTACAAATCCCTTATTTTTATTTCTTCTCCAGCTTTGACAGCTGATGTAGTGATGGTAGGCTGTGAGAGAGAAAGGGAGAGAGTGCCCTGCTTGCACAGATATGCAGTATTCTTAATGTGACTTTGACGATCCCACTGAGGGATTGAATGACAGCCAGTCGATGGAGAAGCAACACGTCTGCTTGACCAGCAATATCTGTGCAAGATGTTGAGAGAGACAAAATGACACAAGGGAGGCAGTTCTAAATCCAAAAAATATATACTTTTATATATGAGGGCAAATCAAACTATGTAATAACCCTAAAAATAAATGTATATGGTTATAGAATAAAAAATAGTTTGTGTATATTTTATTTGTTTATTTATAAGGGTAATTCAAACTACATTATTACCGTAAAAATAAATGTATGGCGATGCAATAAAAATGTTTGTGTAAATATTTTTTATTTAGTTATGTATGTATTATTATATTGCATTTTTTAATTTATGCATTCTTATTAAATCAAATAATTTGAAAAAGATTAGACAAATATTCTATAATTTCTATAAAAGATATAATTTCTATATGAATCTAAAAAATTTGTATCTTATTTATTACTTTATTAATTTAAGAATTATTTAATTGATCATTTATATCTATCCACCTATTCATATAAATGTGTGTTATGTGTTATATGTTATATATATTTTTAAATACATTTTGTGTGTATATGTTTATTTATTATATTTATTTTATACAATTTTCATGCAGTTTTATTCATCAATTCACTTTTATATATTGCATTTATAGATTTATGTATTTATTATTTTAATTATTGTTTTGTAATTTACTTATTTGACTTACTGAATTATTATTTTTCCCAGTGAGGATGTTCCCAGGTGTTCCCAAAGAAGGTTTTGTCCGTTTTAGTGCACCTCTGGGGACAACTGTGTCCTCAACCCATTGCTAAGTGCACACACACACACACACACACACTCTAAGCACTCTAGAGTGTAGAACTAATTACCAGCTAGGACAGAGAGAGAGAGAGAGAGAGAGTGTGTGAGAGAGGGCCAGTCCGGGATGCCTGATCACAGTCATTTAGAGGAGAGTGGGGTATGGCAGCGGCTGACCTCCTCTGCTCCTGTAACCCTCTCATCTCCTGTCTTTGCTCTTCCTCTACAACCTCCCCCAATGACCCTCCTCATCCCTCCCTGTGCTTAACAGATGAGTTTAAGGGCACCAGCACCGTGGAGCTGATCAAGAAGGAAGGCACTACCCTGGGCCTGACAGTATCCGGAGGCATCGACAAAGACGGCAAGCCCCGTGTCTCCAACCTGCGCCAGGGCGGCATCGCAGCTAGGTCAGTATTAGCAAGGTTGCTGTGTTTTCAAAGTGTCAGACATCTCTGATTCGAAAAATATTTGGAAACAGTACGTGGTGCTGTTATAAAGCTTTGGGCTTTTCAGGCAAGAAAAAGAAGAGGCACTTGAGTTATATAATGGAAACATATCAGAAATGTGCGGCAGACTTAAGTAAAGCACGTAGCAACTACCCAAAACACGCTAGCAGCCACATAGCACAAGGTAAAAAGAATTAAAATGGCCTGCACACTGCAGCAGTCAGTCATATCAACGTAGCATTGTTGTCCCATATTGTTTACAAAAAAAATTGAAGAATTGACTTTCAGTTGAGTTTTGTGGATGCTAGTGTTGCAAAAAAAATCACCTTTGAGGATTTGTGCCTGTCAGGTTTCTGCTCACTTTTTGTGTTTATGCTAATGACTTTTGCTAAGACAGCATCAATAGACGGGCCCAGAGAGATCAATGTGTATGGGAGCATTGTCTAGGAAGTATGTTGTGTGTGCGTGCGTTGTTTTTTTTCTGTACACAGTCTGTTGTATGTGTGTGAATAAGGTAGACAGAATCTTTTAATCAATATTGCAAAAGCCAGAACTCTTCTCCCATTTCTCTACTGGCTGTCAGACATGGCAGACGGCCTACTGTTCGCTAGCGTATCAGCCATCCCCGAAAACACACACAATCCTCAGAAAATGGATCCATATTCATATCCCAGAACAAACACAGCACATGTTGTATCGTGAAGTGCACGCAGGTTTAATGCCCTCTTCACTATCACAAATACTTTTCTTCTTCAGATCCGTTGTTTGGCTTTAAATGTTTCACTGCGTATCGACTCTTATATCTTATTACCACAGAGACACTTGCCCTTATAATTTTACTCGAGCTGAAATAAACTGCCTGAAATCACACTCGCTCTTTCAGAATCTGTTGACAACCAGGCCGCCTTGTAAAACGCGAAAGCTTTCAACTGAGTGTATGTGTGTCAGAGAGAGCGAGATGGAGACTGGAGGAACCTGTCTTGATGCTTCCTTAGAACAAAGTGTTCCCTTCATGGGCTCAGATCAGCTATCAAAGAGCCTGCGAGCTCCACCTGACTCCATCTCTGCCTTATTTTCTGCCCGTCTTTATTTCTTCTTTCTTTGTTTGCTCTTTTGTCGTCTCCTGCCTGTTTACTGTGTTCTTTCATCCATCTTTCGGTTATGCAACTTCCTCCTCTCCCATTTTCTCCAGCAAATGTATAGAATCTGTTTCTTTGCAGGAGTGACCAGTTGAACGTAGGGGACTATATAAAGTCTGTGAACGGAATCAACTTGACAAAGTTTCGTCATGATGAGATTATTAGTCTGCTGAAGAATGTGGGGGAGAGGGTGGTCCTGGAGGTCGAGTACGAGCTACCACCTGTCTGTGAGTGAGATGTGTTGCTTGTTATAATACAGATGGGAATACTTGACTCTGATTGGTCAGTCGCATCACTTTGCAAGTAGATGTCGTTTAATAAACTCTAAACTGTATGCTAACACAAACACAACTGAATGTTGTGCTAGGAAACTCATTTCCAACACACAGAATCATTTGATATATGAAGAGTTTATTTGCAAAAACAGATACATCTTTTGAAAAAAAAAAACATGTTTTTTAATGTTATTATGTTTTTATTTTTACTGCGTTAGCTGTATTATTTAATAATTTAACATCATCAAAACTTCATATTCTAGAATTTAATATTGCATACATAAATTACATATGTATATGTGCGTTTTTCTACATCTGGGTGTATATGTATTTATTTATACACATTTATTTCTTTATATTTTTAAGTAAATAATTGAACTTGCATACAAGCATAAATCTGACATTATATGAAAACTCTTGATGATTTTGATGTCCTCCTTTGTAAGTCGCTTTGGATAAAAGCATCCGCTAAACAACTAAATGTAAATTTAAGTACATAAATCATATAAAACTGTAGGTTTTTTTTATATTCTTTTTGTATGGATTTCTTTTAAATTAAGTCCTTAATCTTCTAATATTCTAAACGTATTAAAAACGAACAAGTGTCAATGATATGAAAATACAAAACAGCAATAAAATGAGACGTTTCCTCATTGTCAGTGACGTCAGTGATGTCAAATTGGTTTGTTCATTTATGTGTTCTGGTCTTGCATTGAGATCTCGGCAGAACTTTAAACTGTTCATTTCCTTCCTCAGCTGTACAGGGCTCAGGGGTCATGTTCAAAAACGTAGAGGTGACGCTGCACAAAGAAGGCAATACATTCGGTTTCGTCATCAGAGGTGAGTGCCTCTATAGACTTCTTCACATCCCTGTTCAAATGTCTTTGAGCTCACCTCATCAACACACTTTCATTCACATCTACATCAAACAAAAAATATCATTTTTCTCTGAAGATTTCTTTTACTGCCCTTGAGCCTGGTGAAAAGAGATGAAGCAGTCGTGCCGCTAACGCTCAATTTCCAAATATTTACCAAGCAGCATTTTAGACTTCATTAAAAGAAAAAGCGATTTTTCAGATCCAGAAGTCTTTTGAAGAGAGAGAGGAAAAAAGGTTTTCTGTCAAGGTCTTGGTTTGCTTTGCCCCTTTTCTTAAATCTGTCTCAAAGAGGCATTTTGAGGACTTTCTTTTCCTCTTTGAGACTCCATTTGTGAATTCAATGGTTTGCAATTTTATAGTGAGCAGCGGCTTTAAAGATTTATAAGCTGGTGCTTTTGTTGAGAATATGGAAATTTTAGTGAGGTGAGCAAATGGCCCTTGGTTTGTGCCACTGCGCTAGTATTTTGGAGTTAAGATTTACCTCTTTGGCAGTAGGTTACAGTGTATAAGTAGGTGTACAGTCGTTTAAACTCTAAATATGCTGGAGCAAGGTTTTGCTACATGTCTACTTTTGTTAAATGTCTCAAAACAAGTTTTTTCCATGATGTAGGAGGTGCCCATGAAGACAGAAACAAATCACGCCCGGTTACCATAACAACCATTAGACCCGGCGGTCCAGCTGACAGGTGAGTTGGTCCTAAACTGGATTCATCAGCACTGACGTAAAAGCTCTTTTATTTAAACATAAAGGTCATCCTAAAGAAATGGAGTGACTGATTAGGAACTTACAATTGATTTCAATGGGATTAGCATTTTGTTAAACTAATGATACTTCAACAGGCATGAAAAAACATATACAGTATTCTCCAATCTGGTTTAGCTGGGCAGCAAAGCTTAAACAGTTGAAAAAATTCCTTTTTAAATCTAAAATTGAAATTACCTATGTTTTTCAGGGTGACCTATAAATATGCAAGTACTGCATATAAGTAATCTTTATTCAGCCATTATCTTCTCCCAGGATTATAGGATTTCTGTCCCTAAGATACGGCTTTATAAGTTGGCCAAAAATTAATTTTCTTGTTTTATGGATAGGTATTAAGAATGACTTGTCTGTAGGCAGTTTACTTGGTTTTGGAAACATGTTTAAAAATGAGCCAGTAGCATTTATGATACTTGTTTTTAAAGATATTTTTCAATTTATCTTTGCTTGTTGCTTTAAATGGTGAAATGGTTATTTTTTATAAATGTACTGTACATGCATGTTTCTCTCTGTTTTACCTCGTAAAGGGTCAGGCTTTTATCTTTACCGGTCCAGCATAGTTGAACTGTAGTCATTTTTGTGAAATGGCAAGAAATTGCTTGATGAAAATAGTGTTTCCCAGTCGGAGTTCCTTTCGGAACCAGAATAGATTGCCCTGCAACTTCAGCACTCGCTTGAGAATTGCAAATGGACCGGCGTGATATTTCACTCGCTCTGGCGTTTGAACTGCTCTGTTATTACCGTCATTACACGCCAGCCTGTCTCTCCCTTTCCTCATAACCCTTATCAATATTCATTTTGCACACTGGTAATTTCATTTTTTATAGAGAGAGTATTCCCATTTCTTTTGTTCAGTGGCATGGCTCCTGTTTTTCTGGGTAAATATTGTGTTCTGTTCCTCTGCAATTTGGTATTGACTGGCCTCTGACATCTTGCAGTCACAGAGAACGGCCCCCTAGGAAAATAAAAACAGCAAATTTCATTTAGTTTGAGTCATAAATCAAGCCTCTAACCAAAACTCGCCTCTTGTGGTGCTCCCTGTTATTCCAGGGTTCAAATGTTTTTTGAAACTGGTCTCACATAAAGCTCAATAGTCTGTAAGATTCACTGAATAGCATGTTTACAAGTTACTGGTTTTAATGCAAGTAAAAGGTACCACAATAATTACAGCCTCCACTAATATTTGAATGGAAAAAATTAACAAGACAAATACAGATTATTTCACAGACATGCTTTTATACTATAAAAGTCTCATGTTCACAAAAGCTGCATTAATTTTTAATAATGAAGTACAGTAAATATTGTAAAATATATTACAATTTTATATAAGTGTGTTTTTTTTTGTATAAGTGTATTGCTGTGATGTAAATCTAAATTTACTCCCATCCTCAATGTCACATCCTTCAGAAATCATTCTAATACTGATTTAGTCCCCCGGGAACATTTCATAATGTAAATAGTTCAAATAGTCATTTATTTCTTCAACTTTTGTAATGCCTTTATTGATCGCTTTAACAAAATCCTGCTGAATAGAAGTTACCTTTTTGTATAAAAGTATTTAGATACTCGCATATCATCTTACTGAACCCGAACTTTAAATCATTAACATGCTGATGGATATCTAATTTGCTTGCTAGTAATCTTAATACTAGTACCTTGGAAAACATAAGAAAATCCTATTATAAATTCTTCTGGAAAAATAATAATTGTTGCAGGCGTGTCTCATAAAGGCACAAACTGATAAAAAAAGCAGAGATGTCAGCCAATCAGATTGGCACTAGATAGGTCAGCTAGAATATGCCAGTTTTTGTGCTGTGTGCATCAGACGGTCCAAGAATACTGAGTACCAGACGCTCTGATAGAGATGGTCAAATTCTCCCCATATTCTTGGGTACTTTGGAAAGGTACTTGAGTTTATTATTATATCTGTTGAACTGGCTCTAATAGTTTAGGAATTACTGTGGTTTGAGAAAGGTCTCTGGTGTGTTGAACACAGACGTAACCTGCCTGCCATGATAACAGATGGAATGTGTGGAATTGTAAAGCCTGTAACCTTTCTGGCATTTTAAAGGCTTATTGTTACGAGCAAACAAGCAGAAGGCACACAATACAAATGCTATTGTGTCTCTGGGAGCCTCTCTTTTGTACCGCATTTTTCTTCTATAATTCAGATGGGCCATTTCAGTCTTCATTGTATTTTGTTTTCTCTCTCAGGGAAGGTACCATCAAACCCGGCGACAGGCTGCTCAGTATTGACGGAATTCGTCTGCATGGAGCGTCTCACGCAGAGGCCATGAGCATCCTCAAACAATGCGGCCAGGAAGCCACTCTTCTCATAGAGTTTGACGTGTCAGTCATGGGTAAGAACACACCCACTTCAACTAATCCCGCCCCCAGATAATTCACATTTAGTTTTTTATCAAAAAAAGAGTTCTAAAATACAGATGGTATTTATTATTAAGTAATATTATTTATCTAAAGTCCTGTGTGGAACTCTAGATGGCACAGTCCAAACTAAATTTGACATGATGATATTATTATTCACATGGAGCAGCTTATTGGCATACAAAAAGAACCAATGAGCTTGCTGCTCAACATTCAAATACTCGGCTAGTGCTTACAGAAACCCTCCACCTTCCCCAGCTCCACCGGTATAGATCTGCTAGAGGTAATTTCATGTATAATATATAAGGGAGCTATTTCATATATGTTATATGCATATATTCTTATATGCTCAAAGTGGCAATTTTTATTTTCTGTTTTTATTGTATTATTGCTAAAAAAGTGAAATAGCAGGAGAGATTAGGAAAATGAAAAATAGTATTACTTTTTTATTTTGTTGTATGCGTTTGGTGGTGGTATAAAAAAAATGCTGATAAAAGTGTAAACTAAAATTATCACCCTTATTATTAGAGTATGCAAAAAATAAATAAATAAATAAAATAAATTCTCTTGTAATTTTTATTTAGCTTTTGTTTGTACTGTTGTGCACATTTGTGATTAGTTTTATCTGTATTTTTTGCTTTCTCTGATTTTAAGTTTAATTTTAGTTAGAATTCTGTTACTGTTTTGTTCCCTTCAAAAACGTTTAATAGTTTTCCTTTATGGCCGTAGCTTTATCAAGAAGGTACCCTTTGTGGTTTGTTTAAGACCAGTTCTGTTGTGTTCTGTAACATCTGTTGAGGCCTAATCGTTCCAGCTGGAAGACCATTACAGTAATTGCAAACACATATCGATTGAAAACAGCTATTACAGAATGTAGAGTTTTAGCAATTTTTAAGAAGATCACATTTATTTTTATTTTATCCAGCTCTTGAATGTCGATGTTTTTGTAGCATTTGTAAATGCCATCGAAAACACACTGTGGATAATGACAGTGTCAACGAGCTGAATGAGGTGCACAAAAACAAGAAAGAGATGGACAGCCAGTGAGCTGAACTGAAATGAAAAGGAAAGGAAATATTCTAATATTTGAAGTGGCCCATGGCTGTAACTCATCTTTCTGATGTCTTTGTTGGGATCTGACCCGGAAGTGATAGATTCTCTTTCTGCTGTGCCCAGTGGAAAGTCACATCCTGCTTCACTGCACTGATATGCCCTTCCATTTGAACAGCACTGTCTGAACAGCATAAAATGCCAACTACCCCACAGTGCCTGTTCGACTGTGTTTTTGGTTAGTGCACTTTCTTCTCAGTTTTAAGTCTTGCTGTGTAACTTAAAGATCATTCTGTCCTGGATCCCTGTCTGAAATAAAGCTTTCTCCCTACCTTAAAATAATTGATACCCTCTTTCTACTCACCTCAAGCTCTTTCTTTCTGTTTTATCAACTCTCCTGCTCTGTGTTCATTGGTGTAGAAGACTGAAAAGTGACTTATTTTTGAGAATCAGCTCTTTTGAAATGACTTTGAAATGTGTTCACTCCTTTTCTGTGAAATATGCGTTTATATAATCTATGACTGCTTTCAGTATACATCCAATAAAATATTCATATATGCACAATTATAGACGAAAAGAGGCCAGCTTTATTTATGAGTCCATGACAGACGTCACTGACTTTGGCTCTCAGAGATCGGCTGCTGGACAGCTTTTTTCGTATCTCATTTACATAACATTAAGCATAATTTCTGCTCCACAATCTTTTTTCCATCGAGAAGGAACTAAAAATGGCTGCTCAGCTCTGCACCAGTGGACATGTTCAGTAACAAGGTTTGATTAAAACTAATCGCCAGAGACCAAGCATGCATTGTGCATTCATCACAATTTACAACCACTCTTCCTCATTTCACCACATGCTTCTCCAGCCCTTCATGACAACACGAACGCTCCTCATGAGACCCTCGATCAAGCCCTCATCAGCACGATGCGTTTAACGGTGGCACGTTAATCACCAAGCCTCTGTCACCCACCCGGATGGCACCCATGTGATTGAACAATTTCCCAACCCCTGGCTTTATTAATGGATAGTCTGTTTCTGGTTGTTTAGCTGGTGTCAGGTGGGTCTGTGAGGCTTGGCAGGAAGGTGAAGGTGGAAATCAGGGGCTGGAAAAAGGGCTTTAATCATAATCAGCTGTCATGGTGGCTCAATGAGATCACTTGGATCCTATTTAGCATGTTTAGCTATCTCCCAGTTCCACAAGAGATGTGCAGGTCGGTCATTTTGTCTACCCGGACAATATACCAGGCAGACAATTTTTGGTCAGTTTCCTATTCTGTGGTTCTGTGGGTCTTAGAAAGTCTTAATTTGCCTTTCCACAAATTAAGCCCTAAAAATAGGTATTAAATCAGGGAAGAAAGTCTAACACGGGTAAAGAAATATCATTAAATGCTGCATGCACTGCAAGAAAAAAAGGATGTCTTTTTGTTTTGTTTTCCAATATCTAACCATCCTTGAATTTACTTGAGATGTAAATTGAACATAATAATTGTAAACACAATTGTTTTCTGAGAAAATTGAAAATAATCAAATGAGCTTTTGCTAAAAACAAGAAAAACTTTCTGATTTTGCTCATCCTACAGTATTGACAGATATTTGGTCTTAGTTTTCATAATGTATCATAAAACTAGGCTTCTTGTGCAAGTAAAACAAGCAAGTCTTTAGACATGTGCACTGGAAAACAAGACAAAAATTCAGCCAAAGAACATCTTTTGCTGTGTAATAAGAACGTTATTTGCATATTCTGTTTTTAAGAGCATAGCTATTCAAGCCACTTTTTTCATTAAATTAATTAAAAAGTAATGCAGATCAGTTTGGAGGGTGTATTTTTACATTTTAAAGCATAGGCTAATGCAAGACATTTATATTTAGGTATTATATTGGCATCATGTCTTCTTTTTAATTTGTGACCCTGGACAACAAAACCAGTCAAAAGTGTTAATTTTCCTAAATTAAGATTTACACATGATCTGAAAGCTGAATAAATAAGATTCCCATTGATTGTATGATTTGGATGGATAAGGCGATATTTGACCGAGATACAACTGTATGAATATCTGGAATCTGAGGGTACAAAAAAAACTAAATGCTGAGAAAATCACCTTTAAAGTTGTCCAAATGAAGATCTTATCAATGCATATTACTCATCAAAAATTAAGTTAATATATTTTTGGTAAGAAATTGACTAAATGGAACATGTTCTTTTCTTACTATCCTAATGATTTTTGTTTTGTGGTCCAGGGTCACATTTATTTCTTACATTTTCTTTACTTGGCCCTAAAAAGTCAACTTTTAACCCCCAAGTTCTCCAAACCAATCAGATTGTAATATTCCAGCCAAAATACAGTACATCACACTATAAGTTTGCATGTAGTTAATAGACTCTTGATCATTACTGTTCATAAAGTTCTCTGTTACTTGGGTACTTGTTCCCAACCTGAGCTTTCACACTGCTGTTTAACATTATAAACACATCACCGCATGTTTGAGACGTTGAGTCCCGCTGTGCAGACCAAAACAGCATCTTTTAGCGCAGGAGTTCCCCAGTGCGTTGGCATTTCGTGATGGCAGAAAGTATGTTTACCGCAAACGCGGGGAAGAAGCTGACACACCTGACAGCCGCCAGCTGTACACCCGCTCTAACTAAAAACTGGCTGCTCCTTCTGTCCGCTCCACACACAACAGCAGGAGCCATTTCTCTTTGTAATGGGTGTCAAGTGAAATCAGCGCATGTTGAGAACGGGATGTAAAAGCTGACGTGTGACACATGTGGTGTTTCCTCCGTGCTCTGAAGACGTATGGTGTAATCAGGTCTTTTAGTGTGGTCCATTACAAACCTGAGATGTTGAATTACCTCCATTAGACTTTAACAGGTCTAACCGCAGCCGTTCACCCTCATTCACAGTAATGCGGTGTGTGCGTGTGTGTGGGTGTATAACCGTCATCTGTAATGTTGTTGTTTTGGTTTTTTTTTCTCCCAGGTGTTCAGGCACTTAAGCCACACTTACAAATGTATGCAATTTCATACCTTGCATTAGAAGCAAAATATCAAATTAAGTTGTTAACATAGTGGTGTAAATGTGATTTTAGTGGATGTATGAAGGCAATCAGTTCAAGTTCACACAGGTACCATAGCAGACAAACCACAGGTGTATTCACACTCGCCTAAATTTGCCATAAAAAAAGTTCTTGTATAATGTTGTATAACAGTATTGTGACACATAGTGCTATATAAATATAATTAGAGGGGAACATTTTTTAATTACATAATGCTGTGTAATTATGTTTTGAGAAAAGTAAGGCTATATACTAATTTGAGGTGTAGAAACGATACTAATGGCAATGCTGTAATGCCAGGAATTCATTTTTAAAAATGTTACATCTACTGCATTACTATTATTTTTTTTTGAAAAGATGTGCATTAATTCTGTGTGTCTTGAAAAAATAACATTGGTTTGATTGTTAATTATGCATTCTATAGCAAAAAAATATACACTCACAATGGTTCTTAATTGGCCATCTTAATTACCATCTATTGATCCTTTTCATTCCGCAAAAGGTTCTTGAGATTATTCAAATGTTTTTCACACAAAGAAAAAATGGTTCTTTTAAGAACTGTTCATTAAAAGGTTCTTTTGGGAACCAAAACTGGTTCATCTATGGCATCACTGTGAAAACTTTCACCTTTATTTTTAGGATTGTATGTGTTACAACAGTCTTCATCTTAGACATATACCTTATAACACACAGTAAGGTTTATAAGTATTAGCAGAGCTTCATTTGATGCCAACTAAGCATATAAGGCTTGTGATTAGTTTACATAATATTATAAACAATTCAGACCACGGTTTCAGTTTCCTCTGTGCAGCTTTTTGATTTAGGCTTTATCCGATTTCAGGAGTGTACACCTAACCCTAGCTTACTATTTCAAAATGGCAAGCTCTCTCACAGGTTATGAGCCACTTTGTACCCCTTTAATGTCCATTTTCTGAATATAATCACTGTCTTTTTCATCCTTTTATAGATTCTGTAGCCACAGCTTCAGGACCGCTGCTGGTGGAGGTGGCCAAGTCCATGGGCTCCAGTTTAGGTCTGGCTCTCTCTACCTCCATGTACTGCAATAAGCAGGTCATCATCATTGACAAGGTCAAACCAGCCAGCATCGCTGATAGGTAATTACAGCTGCAATCATTTCCCACATGCATAGGAAGGCAACCATTTCGGTTCCTTATAAAGAAGCATCATTGCTCATCATGTTTCCATTGTTCTGTGAGCCAGATCAATGCATCGAGAGGAGAGAAATGTGCACCGCAGGAACCTGATGCCTGCTTGCGAAATTTTCAAAGTTTGAAATGCATAAAGCTTAGCAACTAATTATAGAAATTCAATAACTCATCTAGCCTTCACGCCAACAGAAAGGCCCGGAACAATAATAAGGGTGGTGGAGTGCTGAGCAAGTGAAAACCTTTCCATCAGAACAGATTAGCACTTTGAAGATGATTCAAGAGTTTGCTCTTGGGAGAAACATTGGGGTGGGAGTTATAAATGCACCTTAAACCTCTTTTCCATCAACAGGGTGCCAATTAAGATGCCCAAATTGAAATTAGTGTATTTCTGCTGCAAAAAAACTATTTTATGCTCAAAATTGTTTTAGAATCACTGTTTATATATAAGATATTTCCCTAATTTAAAATAAAAGTAGTTTGATATATAATAATCATAAAAATGTTTGACTGTTGAAAGCTGTGATATTGGATCATGATAATTGTAGTGGATAATTAAGCTGCAGTGGATTTGGAGTTTAGAGTTGGAAGTATAGAAATCTGGGCCTGTATTCTAGAAGATTCTAAGAATTCTCTTGGAGAGCTCCTAATATACCTTAAACATTTCTAACTAGAAGTCTTAGCTTAAAAGTCGCTTAAAATTACAGAGTGATAAAATGAGACAATTTTTGAATCCAGTGGGGACATAATTAATAAGATAATACATAATAACTTTAATAAAGAATATCTCTTTGGCTTTGAGCCTTAGTCTTTGTAACACTCCACTTTAATGTAGTGTTTGCTGTGGCATTTCTGTGCCCGTGTCAGAGAGGTTAGCCTGAGTCTAATAAGATCGTCATGAACATGATATGATCTAATGTTACTCACTCACTGTCATGCATTGTGTGCAACGCATTTTTTCTCCCTCTTCATGTTTCATCCAATTTCTCCACTACTAAAGAAACTCTTAAGTGTCTTAAAAAATCATTGTCTGTACTCAACAATTTCAGACCAAGACCTATCTTAAAGGTCTTTCTTAAGATAATTTTTTTCTTTACTTTAGAATTTTTTTAGAATTCTGTAACTAGGAGGAACTCTTAGCACTAAGATTTTTCATGATTACTGATCTCATTGCTTTTGCAGGTGTGGTGCACTGCATGCAGGTGATCACATTCTCTCGGTGGACGGCACAAGTATGGAGTATTGCACATTGGCTGAAGCCACCCAGCTGCTAGCTAGCGCTTCTGAACACGTCAAAATGGAGATTTTGCCCCACCACCAGACAAGACTGGCCCTCAAGGGCCCTGAACATGGTAACAAATCCATGCACACTCACTCTAAACTAGAGTTTACATCAAAAATGCATCAAACCCATTGATTACTAAGCATATAGAAGAGAAAAGTCACTCTATCCTTGCTTGATTTCAAACTAATTTGGCTCTTTTTACACCCTTAAAACACTCCATTAGCGTTTTCACTAGAGCGTAAGATCACTAACGTGATGCAGATTGCAAAACAAAGTGGATAAGTGTGTATTTATTTAGAGAAGCACAGTTTTACTCACTCAGCATTTTCTTTTTGGTCACATTTATTAATGAGAGCTGTTCTCTGAAATGTTGTACATCGTGCATCTTGCATCACTGTACCTCTTCAAACCTCAATGCTCTGAGAGAGCAGAGACATCCCTTAACGAGTTAATCGATTTATTGAAAGTGATGGCATATGCATAATTAATGCCTACCATAATTCCTGCGTGTCTTGGATATCAACCCTGTAGATCCTAGATACAGGAGGTTGTCTGAATGCAGCGTTTGACATCTCAGCGCAGGGCCAGCTGTGACGGTTATCTTAACGGTATTTAAGCATATTTCCTGCAGAGATATCTGTAATGCAGACAGGGCCGTGAGAGGATAGTGCATCTTGCCTTGTTGTCAGGGGTTATGTAGTGTTCAAACACTTGTTCTTTTCACCTGACAGGTTTGTATTAGGCTGTGTGCCACCACACCACACAAGTTTCAAGCAACGATGCTTCTGACAGAGAACGCGTTCTTATGACATCCAATGTGTGCCCTGTCACGTCTTATCAGGAGCAGGAGGCTAACATTCGAACGCAGAGACAAAGGCTTAAATGCTGCTGTACTTCCTGATAGGACTAGATTTATAGCACAAAGATGTGGAAGGCCACACTAGAGCGCAGCCAGAGTGACCTGACCAAAGTCATATTTAAACACCAGAATTGAGTCTTATTTTTTTAATAATGTCTAATTCAATCAATGAATGAATGTCTGTGGCAAGTATGCATGTAATAAGCAGGATAAAGGACAATTGTTATCGCAGAATAAACCTCGAAAGCATTCCCAGGACCCCAAAGCAAATGTGCCCTGCATCACCCTGAAGAGGTTTAATCTGTGATTTAAAAATCAGCTGGATGAACATTATCCAGCTTATTACACGGCTACTTGCCACATAAGTAAACAATTAGACAGAAAATATTGATCTGAGTTGATATATTCACGCCCAAACTTCAGAAAAGCGGTTGTGAGTCTATACGAAGTTCAGACAAGACACAGATACGACTGTACATTATGCCTTACATCTCTAATTACACAGCTTTTCAGCACATAAATAAGCACAAGGACATACATTGTTATTCTTAACTATTTATTACCCTACAAAACAATTGTTCTAATAACAAACTGAACCATAACAACTGTATAATGACGTGCTAAAAACCCCTTCAGCATCCACAACACAAACCACAAATAACACCAGTTATCGGATAACTCTGCCTCTGCTGCTGGTCCGCTTGGCAAAAAAGAGGTCAAAAACTCATCACATATGTAGGACCCAGAGGTTCTGCTGATGCCCTTCACGGAGTAAAAGAAAATTAATAAATAAATCCTATTGACGAATAGAATTCTTTTGCAGAACGTCCACAAGGTCAGTGGCTGTACGACCTTTATGCTATGAACTTAATAAGAACACGGAATAAAGCCTGAGCCCTGAGCACATAAATAAAAGAGAACCCGCAGAGCATACTAATGCATCCTGTAGCTCACTGTTAGGGGTTTTCTGAGGTCCCATATTAGAAAACAATGAAGTGACCCTCGGGTCAGCTGGTGGGAGTCGTCATGATTGGCTCTTAAGGGAAGGAAATTGAGTTTAGAGCACCATCCAAACACATTGAGTGGATGGAGCTCGCTCCTGATTCCCTTGAAGAGCTGCACACGTTTACTGGCATGTCAGGCTTCTGGCATTAATATGCAGCGGCACGTTCACTACACAGTTCACACACACGCAGACGTGTAGTCTATTTCCTCAGCTCAAGCAGATTTAGTGCAGTGAAGCGTTCTACACTAACACAGATCTAAATGCCAACCGTTGTGAAACTCCAGACAGCTGGATAATACTGGAAACGTCACAGCACCAGACAGCTGGCTGACACCATAATGCACACATGCAGTGCTCAGACGCGTTGTACTTTGTCACTGCATACTTATGCATTCACCATATCGGTCTGGTGGGCTTCCGTGGGCGGCAATGTGTGTTGTCACAGAAAACATCTGAATCTACTGATGATAACATAAATATTATCCCTTCAGGCTGGTCCTTGCTTGTTTCTGATTCAAACACTGAACACAATCTGTTCTCTGCACTACCATGTGCATGTTGTTTGTCATAGTACATTTTTCAATTGCACACTACAAAGTCTATATTATACATACTGTATATATATATATAGGTAATTGACAAACAAAAATGTACATCATTTGTTCATTTTTCTGTCACACCACAGGACACACTGATACGTCAACTACCCATATATGTATACGTATATGTGTATATGTATATATGTGTGTGTGTGTGTGTGTGTATATATATATATATATATATATAATATACACCTATACAGACTATACATGTATAATGTGGTTAATAATTTGTACAATATAAAGCATTTGAAAAAGAATTGAATATATGACAAAATTGTAACTAAATTACTACCCTAAATTAAAAAGGCTCTTATGTTCACCCAGGCTGAATTTTATTTGATCAAAACCGTAATTGTGATATATTATTGCAATAACATTTTTTATATATATTTTAATTATTTTATATTTTAATATATTTAAATTTATTCCTGTCATGACTGATGGTGTGTGTGTATAATTATTTTATTAAATTAATCAAGGAATTCTGAAAATACTGAGAAAAAAGACATGAGAATGGAAAACATTATATAATCAGTTGTACATATTTTAATAGTTGACCTGGTACTGTATAGTGAATATATATTGTACTAACTACATTGTTTAAAAAAATGCTTAATGAGCATGTTAATATGTCCAAATATGTATGCTATATATAAATTATATAGGATATTATACATTATAAATAAAGTGAAACATGAATTTATTAGAGAAATGTTTGAGATTAATCATGATTATTTTCATTTGTTAACACTTTTGATATAGAGATGGTACATTAATGCCTGTAAACATACCAATCATATTTTCATTTGCACCTCTTCTCTTTATGATTTCTCTCTCTCTTTATTTCCCACACACATAATTGTAGAAGTAATGGTCCTCATCTGTTCGGGCCTGATTACCTATGGTCTCAATGGATTCTTCACTGTCTTTCAACCCCTTGCTGCTGTTTGATGCTATCGTGATGATAGACCCCTGGTCTCCTGCCTTACACAAAAACACACTCCTCCTTCACCTCTCACTGTGTAATCGCCTCTGCAGCCGCTGCCCTTCAGTTTGCCTCTCTTCTCTCTCAGACCGCTTTTGTAATCTCTCTCTCCAGCCTGTGTGCTTATGTGTGTGTGTGAAAACACAGCAAACATACTGCTAAAATTAACTGTGAAACAGAAAGAAGCCAAAATAGAAAATGATCAATGCCGGTGTCCGTAGTTGTGTATTCCTATGAGGACGCTTTGAAGGGAGCACTAGCTGTTGGTTATTTAAGACCTTTCTATGTAAAAGCTAGTTTTCTTTTTATTTCTTTGTGCCTGCTACTGCAGATATTGTCAGTCTGTTTGTCCAGTGTGAAAGACCGAATGTCCCAGAAGATGCCATTTTGTTGCTTGCAGGTGCATTTTTGGTGAGGTTGACGTTATTTGAGACAATCAAAATAACCCTTTCGTTAAACAGTGTTTTTAAGCCTTAAAGTGTATCTCCTTGTATGTTTTATCTTATATCTGTTGTATAGAGGCATTTGTGTGGTGTCGTACGTTTCTTCCTGCTCACGTCCTCCCTCTCTCTCTCTCCTCTCCGTGTGGTCAGTCAAGGTGCAGAGGAGTACCCGGCCATTGCCCTGGGAATCCGGAACCAACAACAACAGCAACTTCCTTCCCTATCAACACTATAACACCTACCACCCCGACCAGTCCCGCAGCCAGACCAAGCAGAAAACCTCTCCAAACAACCCCCGTAATGTTCCTTCCCTTCTCCTTCACCCTCATCCTCTTGTATCTCTCCTCGTTTCTCATTAATGCTGTTGATAAACCAATTTATTCCATTCTTTTTTGGCTTTATAATTACAGTATTGCCAGGTTGATTTTAATTTTCACTGTTTAATTAAAACTCACTGCCTCATATATTTTGAATGAGATGTGGCTATTTAATACCATCTGAGTGGAAAAAAAATGTTGCCATTTGGGCAGTATTCAACTTATGCAAATGAGCAGAGACAGCCAATGGTAGTAAAGATTCGGTAACTATTAGTGAAGATGAAACAATAATTACACTCTTTATTTCACTCTTTTATGCTATATATTTATTTATTTTATTTATAATACATATTTAAAATATAGGACATTCAAATATCTCCTTTGTGCTTTATTTGCTAAGTCTTTTTAGTGTTTTATTTGATCTCTTTGAAAAACAGAGCAGAACTAATTTGTTCCCCGGCTGTTTCCTTGTCTCTAAACTATGCTGAGGCTAAAGACTGTTTTTCTCTCTCTCTGCTGCTCTCTTCCTCCGTATTATATCTGGCCTTTATTCTCCATCTGTGGGTGTAGCTGAGCTCTATTCTACCAGAGGCGAGAGCACATTACAGAAAAGCTCAGAGACGCTGTACAAAGCCAGACGAGCGCTGAGCCATTCAGGGAGAGTTGTGTGGTTTTTGTTGTGCAGAAGATACACTGTGAATCCAGAGGACACCTTTGTGGTGCCATTCTTTTGGGGATATGGAACATAATCCTTGTTAAGGAAGCGACACTGCACTATTGACATTCTCGCAACATGACCTGACCGTTTCTCCTCGTGCGGTCATGGGTGGACTCAAGTAAATTCTGGGACATGTAGTCAATGATAATTGACATCCCGAGGGCTTAGATTCCCTCTCTAATTGGCTGATAAGATGGGAAGATTGTCACTCGCTACAAAAGCGCTTCTCATTTATGTTTTAGGTCATGCTTTTCCTCATTTAGCAGCCTTACAGAGTCTTGATTTGATTATACAGACTCATTACTATAAATTCCAGCCATCAGTGCTTTATCGATCTCTTTTGTCGTTGCTTTGAGTGCTTCAAGGGCACTCTGAGGCTGTTAGAGATGGCCTGTGCTTGTTCGTTTACACTGACAATGGTTTGCAGCGTTAAAGCAATGGGAAGTTGTTCATTTTCAGTGAGAGTTATCAATTAGACAAAACATAATGGAATGTTTATGAAAGCGACAAAGTTTAGCGTTTCGTGTAAGTGAGCAGTGGCATGTTTTGATGCCAAGGACCCCAAAGTAGGTTGATCATCTTGTAATTTCATTTATAAAGACCCATTTAAACTATGTGATGAAACGTCATATATTGTCATGCAATAAAAACATGTTGTTTTCTTCATACTTTTAGAGTAATAGTACTGTAGCTCTATATACTTTTACTTTTTACAGTAGATTAAATTTTTGCATTTTATTTATCATTAATTCATTTATTTATTCATATTAAGCCAGCTAGCTATTTTTATGGATATTTGAAAATATTTTCTAAAACATTTGTAAAAAATATATTTTATTACACACATATTTGTGCTTTAAAAAACAATAATGTACCTAATTTATACTTAAGTATAAATGTTGACAACCCTAAGAAAATATATTTTTTTACACATATAATTGTTAATATGAAAAAAAAATCTTAAATATCTATAAAAAAAAGAAAACATTTCCTGACTCCAGACGAAAACCCCTGTACCAACCAATGGAACAGCGACCCTTAAACCTCAAGTGTCTGAACTGCTTTTCACTTATATCACACATATGATTGAATTTTGAAGTTAGCAACGCTGCTAAAATCACTTGAGGCACCTTTTTCTCACCTTCACAGTCATGTATCAAATTGTCCAGTCAGGAGGGTCATAAAGATGCCTTGGGCACTTCAGTGCTGGTGGCTTCACATCATTTACTGTCATTCCATCAATACTTTTTAGTCACAGTCTCCTTTTTTATTCCTGGATTATACATCCCCCTTGGTTATGGGAGTTCAAAGGCTTTTTCCATCTCTGGAAGATGTGTCCTTGATTCGCGTGAAAGAGCAAAACTCCCCTGAGAGTTACTTAAGCCTATGTTTTTTTTCCCCCTAAAGACAAATTAGGCTGCATTTGCTGGACACTAACTTCCTAATGTTTGGATTAGGAAGAGCTCATCCTATACAATACACAAGTGGACCAGAAGGCCTCATTATGGCTCTTAAAGCTACACATGGTTTAATGGCTTTTTAAAAAGAGAGAGAGGAAAGCAGAATGTCCTTTCCTTTGCCAAGAGCAGACAAACTGTAAAAAATAAGACTGTAATCTGCTCTAATCCTGCCATGTTTTCAGCATTGCCAGTGCCTCAGCCAAATAAAACATATTTTTTTGGAATAGTAACAATCTGCCAGTTGAGTTTTTTTTTTCCCTAAGTGCTAAAAATGGCTTTGAAGCTCTTTATCTGATCGGTATGAATTGTGATTTGGTTCTTAGTCATTGTTCTGTGATGATAAGTGGCTTTTAGGCATCGGGGAGTATTTTTAGAGTTGTGCTTTGATGAAGACTTCACACCGTTCACACAGTGTCAAAGACGAGGGCACAGTCTGTAGGGCTTTAATGAGTTGTTTTGTGCATTTCCTCGACTGGTGACAAATTGTAGCCCTCGTTTCCTGCACCTGTTGTTGGAAAACATTAGGATGCAGTTGGGTTTAGTTGAAAATATGGGATTTAAACATGGCGAAGTGAATAGGTTCTACGTTACTAATCGTTTCTGAGATTGAACGTGAGATTTTGTACAGATGGCCAGATGTTGTTCTTCCAAAGAAATTTGAGATATTCTCAAAGATATTCTTTGATATACCAAATACTGACATCATGAAGTTTATGTTGGATTTTTACTCAAATTGTTGTTTTAAATGAGGAAAAAATGTAAAACAAAAGCATTCAACAAAGTAAAACTGAACTTTATATACTAACTAAATGAGGTTTGGAAATGAGTCATTGAGAGTTAATGAGAGTTTTGTTAAAACATTTCTCTTTTTCCTACACAGCTCTAGGTTCATCCTTCTCTCCCACCTCCATGAGTGCCTACAGTCTGAGCTCACTCAACATGAACACGCTGCCACGCACCATGTATCCCACAAGTCCCCGCGGCACCATGATGAGACGCAAACTAAAGAAGAAAGACTACAAGAGCTCAAGTATGTTTGGTGCAGTCCAAATTCGAAGTTTTTATGTTGTGTTAATTTAATTGTTTATTAAATCCATGACGAAAAATGTTCTTTGACAAGCTTCCTACTAATGACTAAATCAAGACAATGAGATGACAATAAGGTCAATAAATGATAACTGTGACTATGTATCAACATGCAATATCGGTGACGATTAATAACTAAAAAAACTATACAAAAATCTCCATTTATTTTTATTGAAAAAAGGATTGGTTGCCAGATAAAGAGAGTTCAAATACCCAAATCAGATACCAAGTTAAAACTAAATCATACGGTGGTACATGCACTTTTTCAACGGTTTTTTTTCATGATCCACAGGTATCTTATTGGTAAAAGTGCACTGCCTGAAATGTAAAAATAAAGGACTAACTAAACATGATATGATGATAGTTAAAAATTAAACTTCGCACCAAACTTACACTAAATTTAAAATAAAAAAAGACTAAATTAATTCTATTTGTATGACTTCATTTCTTCTGTGGCTTCCATCTGAATGCAAAACCACTATAAATGTGGCAGCTTTGTGAGGAAGACATCGACATATATCTCATGATTTACTAATCTTCACCTCCAGTGAGAGGTTAATTTCTGCAACTGAATCACTGAGTCCTCTCAAGAAATGAAATCATTTTGAGAGTGCATCAATCGGTTTTGTAAACTGGATCATTCAAATCTGACTCAAAATAACTTTTCTTCCAATGAATAGCTACATTAGTTTGATTAGAATTCCCCACCCAGTACATTATATAGGCCACTTCTATGATGCCTTTAGCTTGAAAGCTTTCACATAAAGATGCATTCTTTTCAAATAGCCTTATGGAATGCAACTGAATGGAACAGGGTCTTGAAACGTGCTTGAAAGTACTATTTTTACCTTGATGTGCCATCTTACTAATAACACAAAGCAAGTCAAAGACCTTCTTTATGGTTTTGTATAGTACATTGAATAAGCAGATGTTTTTCATAGGTTTTTATCCTCTCTACTACAGATTTACCATCAGTCTTTACCTCTTCGATTCATTCTTTAAAACCTTTCATTTTCATCAGAAAGGCTGAAGTAAACGGAAAAGGGCTTGGTTATTGATTTCCTGTAAAACTTCTCTAATGTATCAGCACCTCCATGCAGGCTCCGGCTGGAGACTTGTCTTGGCTTTAATATTAGGTTTCGAATTTTTTATAGGCACAAAACAGAAGTCAGGAGGTTGAAAGTACCGCCCACAGTATTCAGAAACAAACCTTTATAAATGCCACATTATGCTAAGCGCATGCAATTGTGCAAAGAAAAGCATGGTCAAGCCGCTGAAAGCGACAAAAGCAATACTTGGAGCAAAACTCCAACATAAATGCGAAGAGGTCGCTTGGTATTAAAAAAAAGGCCACACGTTCATTATTCTTCCTGTCTCTGCTATGATAGTCTGTCTTTATCTATACGTTCAAGACCTCTTGCACATGGTTCCTATCCTTCCTGCCCTTCCTCTCCATGGCTGGGCTCTGAATCTGAATAAGATCACCGAGCATGATAGCACTTACCTGAAGTGAACGCATTCAGCATTCTCTTCCCAGATCTGAAGACACCAAGCGAAAGAGGGAAATTACACCTCTAGCTACCCAGTAATTAGATCCTGAAAGATATTTCATATCCTTCAACCGAGCAGCGCCACCGTCGCCGCCTCTGCCGGAGATAATTACCCGACCACGCTTTCATTCCGCATGGGGCTGTTATCTGCGGGCTTCGTCAACAGGACCAATAAACAAACATTGGCACTGGAAAAATGGTTAATCAGCTGCCCACACTGCTGACCGCGTTCATGCTAACTTTCAGTAGACCACTTGTTTTTAAATTCGTTTTTGCTGTTAGTTTGGACACATGCTGTAGAAATCCTAATCTGAAAATAAAATTAGGATATTAATGATTTATATGATAGGGCTGTCAAAATTCCTTTCAATTAGAGTACTTGATTGTTACTGCATTTTGCCTGTGTCGAGTAACCGCAGTACAAAATCTAATAAAATGCAT
Organism: Enteromius unitaeniatus; assembly: GCA_032359435.1. Classification (NCBI taxonomy): domain Eukaryota; kingdom Metazoa; phylum Chordata; class Actinopteri; order Cypriniformes; family Cyprinidae; genus Enteromius; species Enteromius unitaeniatus. Next base: position 6,145,698 of record JAUMHI010000037.1, on the reverse strand, counting down.
TATTAGACCAATTTAAAAAGACTGCATGATTAATTATTAATTATTATTAATTGTTATTAATTCCATTTAAGAAGTCACTAAAGCTACGATTCAATTAAATATATGCGATGCAGGTTTAAAGGGACAGTTCACCCCAAAATAAAAATTCTGTCATTCATTACTCGCCCTTATGTCATTTCAAACCCACAAAACCTTTGTTCATCTTTGAAAAAAAAAATAACAATTATTCTCCCAGAGTTGCTGTCTTCACCATTTTGGAGAGCACCATGATGCATTATCCCAAAACATAATTCAGCATGCGTGCATTTTATATCAAAATAATACTAAGTATTATTTATTAAGCGTTTGAGCCATTTTGCGAACAAACAGAGCAAGATTTTCGTAGCACCACAGATGTGAAATCCCCTAACAAATGGCTTGTTTAGTTGTTTCATTAAACTGGGATTTGAGACTGTCTTTTAAAATGGTAAAACACTTTGGCTAATTTAACTGTCCGTTTTTTTATCTGACTTTGAAGTGTTTAATTTACTATGGCTTGGCTGCACTTGTTCTGAACGTCACGGTTAATAGCTTCTCCTACCGCGTTGCTCACCGCTTGTGTTTGGCAAATACACCTGCCGCACGGAAACAGAGCATCTCATCTATTACACAAATTTATTTTCAGTTTTACTGCCACGAGCATGTACATGGCCCCTCAAAGATGCCGTTTGTTTAGAAAAATGATTTCATAATGGGTCTGTAATAGCTTTACTGAGTTTTTCCTCAGCTATGATTTTACTCTAATTCATGAAACGGGCATAGTCAGAGTAAGATCATTTTAATACACAATGTTCACTGTAAAAAAAGGCAGCACATATGCTTTTGTCCTGTAAAATACAGTTTGCATTCCTTTTAAAATACACCATAGTTCAGCCTAAGCAGGGTTGCTAAAACAAGTTTACCAAGCACACCAAGCATGTAGTTAATAAAGGTAAAGATATAGTTTTAAACATCGTTCTAGATGTTAAAGAATAGCAGCATCCACATAACTATAACGATATCATTGGAAATTTTTTTTCCAGCTGATGAATGATAGAAACATTGACAACCAATCAGAATGATGCTTTCATGTGCCTGTAAATTTAAAGCAGCAAACATGCTTGAGCATGTAATGAACTGATGATATTGTTCGCTGGTGTGGACGCAAATCTAGTTATCTATATTAGTAACTATATTACCTATATATAGTTAATATAGTTATAGTTATCGTGCTTGATGTGAACGGACCTTTAGTCTGACTTATTTGAACCAAATCAACTGACAATAAGTCAGACTAGGTGAAATAAACCTGGCTTATTTGGTAAACTTGTTTTATGATATGGCCCCTGGTCATGTTGGGAAACCAGCAGTCTAAGTAAACCAAAAAGTAAAATTAAAACAAATATCAGTATTTAAATTAAATCTAAAATAATTTAAAACATGAAAATTAAACATGAAAACCTACAAAAACAAACAAACAAAAAAAACTGAAAAAGAGAGAAAGCGAGAGAAATCAAATACAGTACAATAAAAATAATAACTAAAATTGTATGTATATATAAAAATCTAAAATTGAAAAGAAAACAAACAAAAAGTACAATTATTTTAAATAGTTTTATTTAGATGAAACGTTAAAAACTGATTAAAAATATATATAAAGTAATAGATGAATAATTTTTTTTTTTTAAACAAAAACTTATACAAAAATTAAAACAGAAATTATAAAATAAATAAAAAGTATTGGGGGGGCTATACACTTTAGTTAAATTCAAGTTAAATTGAAACCTTCCCCAAAATGCTAATGAATATTAGCAGCTTATCAGCAATCACCTTGTTTCAACCCACTGCTGTGAAGCTCAGAGGGCAGCAAATTGTTCATTGCCTCACTGGCCCAAATTGAAAGCTTAATTAAAGCTTGATTAACTTCATTGATGCTCCAAATGAGCCCTATTTGCATAGCACCTTGATTTCACTGTCCAGAGAGCTCTGCACAGAACCATGGCAGTCAAATCAAGGAGTCCTATTGCCCAGGATCTGTTCTGACAGCCTATAGCGCAAAGGCAAATGAGTGAAGATGGGTTCACTGCATGCTGTGCTGCCGATTCAGCATTCCCAGCCTTTGCTTGAGTGACGTCTTCTAGCATACAAAGTGGCACTGGTTTGTTAAAAGTCCCTCCTGAGGCCTTTACTGTCACTGGCTCACAGGGATAGAATAAAGCTCACAGACACTGTTCAACACATCTGAGAGAGAGAGAGAGAGATGGAGAGTTGGAGGGAGAGAGAGATACATGCTGCAAAGTCACCCATCAGACAGCAATGACACGTCTGGATGAGATGCCAAGCCATCTCCTCACACTGAGCGATAAACACAGAAGGTCACAAAACTGCTGCGCTTTTTGCTAGTACAATTCAGTGTCCTGTTACTATTTGTACCGCATTATAGGGACAAAAACCATGTGTTTTGTTGCAAGAAAGACAAATATGTTCAATAAATGATTATCTGACATTAAGAAAAAAAAGCGGCTAGTTTTAAACATAAATCCCTTAAAATTGGGATTTTGTTTACAATCTATTAAATTATTTATTTATTAATATACTGATTAATTATTTATACACACTTTGTTTATTCATATTGTCTATATTTTTTACTGATATATAGAAAACTGTATTTTAATATAATCTTAATGTAATAACTCATATATGTTATTATTATTATTATTACTAATTACTATATATATGTGTTTTTTTGCTTGCTATTAATAATGGTATTTTAGTCAGTTTAATTTTGATTATTAATGCCAACATTTTCAAACATTTTACAAGGGCTCAAAAATATTTTGAAAGTAGAAATGACGAGGACATGTAATATTTCATAATTATTAATTTTATTTGTATTAATTTTGATAGCTATTTTTGTCCATTTATTTCCTTTGTCATAAAATTTCTTTTAATTTCGTATTTATATGTATATATATATATATATATATATATACAGGTCCTTTTAAAAAAATGTGTATATTGTGACAAAGTTCATTATTTTCTGTAATGTACTGATAAACATTATACTTTCATATATTTTAGATTCATTACACACAACTGAAG
>JAUMHI010000037.1:6130287-6142478 GCA_032359435.1 Enteromius unitaeniatus | reverse complement strand
TGACAAAATTATAATTTTGAAGTGAACTATCCCTTTAATGACAAGTGGCAACATGTTTACAGTAGTTCTGTCCCTTTAAGAGCTGCACGCATCGAATATACTTTAGACACAAGCAACTGTGTTTAACGCAGTGTGTTTTTGACAGTATTACCAGAATCACATGTGATAAATATCTTAGTTCAGTAATTAGGTGCTATTTGACAGGCTTTTAGTGCGAGCGCTTCAGGTGTACGCTCTGGAAAAGCGCATCTGGACAGCACGCATATGAAATGTTTATTAATGTACTTTTGAGATTGTGAATAAGAGCAGTGTCGGTGAGTAATTCTAGCACTGAGTTAACGCTGATGTGAATGTATGTCGTGTTGTACAGCAGCTGCTGTGTGGAGCAGTCTGTGTCGGTCACCTTTTTTTTTTTTTTTTTTTTACACGTCACTCTCTCACTCACTCATCCAGGCATGCACGCAGCTTTTTGATATACATTTTTTCTTGTTCCTGAATACAATATTTGTTTTTAAGTATTTGTTTGAAACAAGTATTTGTAAAAAACGTATTTGTGCCTTCCCGAATAATGTATTCGGGTTTGGCTCCACCCCTACAATGTACATGGTAACTCCTCAGGAACTGTCCACTTAATATAAAGCGTAACACTTTCTTTACCAAAAAGTGCTGTTAGTCTTGTTACACGTGTACTTTTCATTACCAAAAAGTGTTGTTCCCTATGTTCTGTTACACATTTGTACTTACACACACCATTCAGTGGGTTGTTACACTTGAGCTATAGATACCAATGTGTATTTACACTGTGGTTACATGTGCACAGATATTAGGGGCACAATATAAAGTGGGACCAAATTTTTTAGATGATGCTTTTGCAAAAAAAGGAGTATCTTATGTTCACCAAGCTGAAACTTTTCTATTTTAATATATTAATATTTGTTTTTAGGATTCTTTGATGAATAGAAAAGAGCAGCATTTATTTGAAATAGAAATCTTTTGTAACCATATAAATGTCTTTACTTGTTACTTTTGAACAACTGAATGCATCCTTGCTGAATAAAAGTAGAAGTTAGAGTTTGTAAACAAAAAAAACATACTGATCCTAAACTTTTGAACAGTAGTTTTGAAAACTACTATTTACTTAAAAGTGTGTTTTGAATGCGTTTTGCTCTCTAACCTTTACAGCACTTATATTTATTTATACTCAGCTACATTCCTCATGGTTTTCCCTGTAGGCCACCATCATGTCGGGCAGCTCTTTGAGTCTAAACCACGATCCGGCGCCCACCCGAAGCCATCTAGGCCGTCAGGCCAGCTTTCAGGAACGTGGCAGCAACAAACCACAATACACACAGGCCAACCGCAGCAACACGCTGCCCAACGACGTCGGCAGAAAAGCTTTCGCCATGAGGAGAATGAAACAGGAGATCAAAGACATCATGTCGCCCACCCCAGTTGAGCTTCATAAGGTGGGAATACAGTTTTGGGTTTTTTTTGCCATTTCTTGATTAATTGGCTGTACAGCAGGTTTAATGTGTGTAACTGCCCTCACATTCATAGGTGAGCCTTTTGAAGGACTCGGACCTTGAGGACTTTGGGTTTAGCGTGTCTGACGGAGTCTTGGAGAAGGGGGTTTATGTAAATAATATCCGTCCAGGTGGCCCTGCTGAAATCGGAGGACTCAAGCCATACGATAGACTGCTACAGGTGAGCTGATGTTATGCAGTCCCATGGTATTATGGGACAAGTATACGGGAAAATTTGTTGCAATTAAGTGAATTTATAAAACTCAATTAAATAATTAAAATCATCTTTTACAATTCAATCAAAACCAGAGTTCATATTTAAATAGCAGTCTTTTTGTTGAGTGGCTAATTATTCACAGACACAGTTCGAGTAGCTATTTAATGATGTCTACAGCCCTACTTCAAAGTTATTCGTCCATATTCCGTTTCATTTCGCATAACTCTGTGCCAGACTCCCCAACATTCTGCATTATATAGTGAATTCCATTTTTTATATCTAGATTTTGCAATTCTGTCTGTGTTTTCTGTATCATTAAAATCATAGGGCCCTAATCTAAATTTATGCTTGCTTTTGTGCAACAGATAAACCACGTCCGGACTAGAGACTTTGACTGCTGCTTGGTGGTTCCTCTTATAGCAGAGTCCGGAAACAAACTGGATCTAGTCGTAAGCCGAAACCCAGTTTCCTCGCAGCCCTCAGAACTGAACCCGTTGTCCAATAACGAGGCAGTGAACTGGACTGACTCCGGGGACCCTCTCGAGCAGCCTGCCACAGGGCTGGAGCAGGGCCACCACAACTCCGCAATAGCGGGACTAGAGGACAGAGACCCCAACAAGACTTTATAGCAGAACTCCTCCCAGGTGCCTGCAGTGGAGCGCTCCTCCTCATGGTGCTAAAGCAAACCCTCCCCCCCTCCCTAAAACGGCTCCATCTAGTGGAGGAAAACGAGAGGGGCTTGTTGTCCTATAGCACACACCCAGTCCCTTTCCTAAGTCAGAGCATGAACCACCATGACTAAGAGGTCCTTCCCTGACAAGCTGGGTGTGTTTTTACCCTTTGAAAATGGCGGCGAAGACCACACTGACCTCTTGGAAAAACCAAATTGTGGAGAGAAAAAAAAAAAAACCCAAAACAGTGCCATCCCTAATTTTTATTGCCAATAAACGAGAATAGTTTTAAAGGAGGACTCGATAAAAGAATGCATAAAAGCAACACTGAGACTTTTACTTACGATATCGGACTGGCCACTCTGTGATTGTCCGTATTTGTGTGAGTTTGAATGAGTGTGCGCGTGTCCCAAGACATTATTTCGAAAGCCTCCACGAAGTCTGTCAAAGTTCCACGTTCGAAACGCAACTGTCAATCCTCCTATTTTGTGATACTGAAACACAAGTGTGTGTATAGTGTATGTCCGTGTATTTTCTTCTATCTGATGCCAAGGTCAGATTCCTTTTCTCGCTCGGTGTGAGAGAGGATACAGCTGTGTGTGGGGGAAAAAAATAATCAGCACAATGAATTCGGTAGCCATTTTTCAATTGTGACTGAATGTGGGTTGTAGCCTAATGCATGAGACCTTTTAACAAACTATTTTGTAGTACTTCTGTCCAAAAAAAAAAAAAACACAAGCGCTTGGCTACATGAAAAACACCATGTTTCGGTTCTCTGTCCTCTATATCACCGTAAATATGAAATCCAATGTCGCTCGTATAAGGAGAGGGTGGCACAAAGGCACCTTATCTTGAAATTGGACAGATGTCTATTTTTATGAATAGAGGCGGATGATTTATAAAGGATGCGTGTGATTTTGACCGATGGCTGGTTAGCATGAGGTCGCTATCGACCGCGTACCAGAGCAGATTGATGGCACGGAGAAGGTCATTCGGTTCGGAAACTCTTTGTACTTTGTTAGGTAAGCGCCGTAGGTCTGCGGTCTCCAGACTCTCGCCCCACATTTTGAGGAAATCCATCATTGGCCCAAAGGATAGAACAGCTTATTTATTCCAACATCAATCTCCTAAATGAAAACGACAGGCGTTCAAGTAGGTACTCGCATATTGTTTACTCCGCTGTCTGTGATAAATGAGAATATTACGACGAACAAATTCATCTCATTTGCTTAAATTTGCAGTATCCACTTATGACAAAAACACAAGCATGGGGTTGATGTCCATGAGTAAAAATTCCTGAGAAGACTTTTGTATTCCTCCCCACATTGTTTAAATAGTTATCAATCATTATGGTAATTTGTATATGGTACTGTTACGGTTTTATATGTCTCATCTGACATTTTTTTCCAGACTGTGTAAGCCCAAAGGGTACTCAATCCATTTGTAAAGAAAAAAAAAAACAAAGTGTCAAATCATGAGAGAATGGATTTGTTCTACCATATGTGGTAGACCACTAAACATCACATTTGTAGCTCTATTTGGAAAAAAAATAAGAATGGTAAAGAAAAAAATGCCATTAGTTATGCTGCTAATGGCAATGAAGACCCTCACCCACCTGTGTGAAACTGTGCTTTTGATTGAGTGACGTCACCCTCGTTGTCAGTGCTCAAAGATCCTGTCTACTCACTATTTTCAAATGGCACATTGTGGTCCAACTCCTGAACCGAACAAAAACCTCATCAAGCCCACTTGATGGAGAACGTTTGACGATGATGAAAAGGTGTCTTTTTTTGTTGTTTTATTTCAGATAAACTTTCAGGTACGGGTTCATTCCCCACACTCATGCACCGAGATGCTTCTCAGTTCGCCACATGTTAAATTACGGCTTTCAAGCTCAGATTCAAAAATGAGTTGTCACTTTCATTATGCTTTCCTTGACCTATGTTTGTTACAACACTTCGCTGTGTTACTGCAAATACGCTCCAGTCAAGTGAAACAAGTCATTTTAATGTTCCATTCGTGGAAACATTTAGTGAAGTCAAGCACTGCCAGTTAAAATAGTGGGTGTCCATTTTCAGTATACAATAATTTTATGATTCAATGTCACAGTTATGTCCCTAAAATATTGTATTTTTATTTCTAACGGACAGGTATTATGAGCTGTAAAGTATTTTTGTACAAATTTAATACTTTGTTAGCATGATGTTTATCGTCTACGTATAAATTTGGGGATTCCTACAGCTGTAATCCTTTGTATGGCCGACGAACAGAGAAACAATAAAACAACATGCCGAGTGAAGAGATGACACCGAAATGCTCTTTTGATTTAATCTCACACCTTATGATGCAGGTATGATTTAAGGTCCCCTGCCACTCACGCTGACATTACATTACATTACAGATTTAGGACACCAACAGATAGTAAATGACCGAAGTGCACGGTTTCCAATGTGAGTGTTTATTGCACGTATTTAAGTTAAAAACATGAAGTAGCCTAAACAAAATTATATAGGGAACAACACACTCAAATAACATCATCTGAATACGGAGTGATGAATAATATACATTTCTATCACTCGTTATGATTCAAAAATCATGTCATTCAAACAAGAGCCTCCAGCATTAGAAAAAAAAAAGGGTCACAACATCCTGAAAGTTTGCCTTCAGCATCAATTCCTGCCACATCACTCATATCATTTTCTATTTAACTGCATTTACAATTATTTGAGAGAAATATTTGTACATACCGATTTCACCCTTGGCTGCAAGAGTGCACTTTCCACTTATAAATTTGTTTCTCGGCTTGAATAATGTCTACGCTTCATATGAAATAGTAATATTGATTGCCCTTTATTTTTCAGTTTGCGCAGTTTTTGTTCTAACAATCTAAATTGAAAGTCACTGATGCCATTTGGTTCATTTTCGAAGTTAACTTTTGCCTGGATACACCTACTATTGATTAGATTCACTTCTTGAACTGCCTCCTTAAATGCGACTTTTTCCAAGTTTAAGTACAAAACAGTCCTAGCTTCATAGAAAGACAAAAGCAGTGAATTTATTGATTTCTTTACTTTATTTGATTTCTATAACACTGCTGCCACATAGATCTAATGTAGACATGATTTCTTTCTCAGCTGTTTAGCTTTACGGAAATAACCAACTGTTTTTGTAACTCGTGTGATTTTATCATAAACCTGTGTTTGTGACAGTTTAAGTGCAATAAGACACAAAAGAAAATGGAACCGAATCAGAAGTTTCAACTAATATGGTATAAAACACATGATTTCATAGACATAACCAAAACCCCTAAAAGCACAATCCTAATCTGGAAAGCAGACGTTGGACAGCAGCTCATTTGCATTTAAAGAAACATGCAAAAAAACAGCCTGTTTTTGCTTCCACTCAAAAAATTTTTAAACGGATGCCAATGGCACAGAGGCATCAAAAAGTTCAGTATTTTACTATTTTGTGTAAGAAGTCACTGCAAACGATTCAGTGACCCGTCTGAATGAATCAAACTAAATTGTGAATGTTTTTAGACGTTTAGGCAAACCGATTTAACTGATTGGATCAAAAGTGATTCATAAATCTGACTGACATAAAAAGTATTGACGTTAATGCTGAGAAAATGATTGTCAGTAATATTTTACTTGATCACAGCTGTATTTTACCAGGGCCCAATAAAGCAACCGATCCTCTCGCATTATAACCAAATTAGGGATGCTCATTTCGGTTATTTCTGACAACCGACGCTCGTTCAACGATTATTAACTGTTAACTGACAACTTTTAAATTAGAATTTCATTTAATTAGAAAGGATAAGCGCCTGTGAGCCGTTAAAAATAGTAATATTTATTTTCTGCGGATTCATTGTACATGTGCAAAAACTAGCAAACAACAGAAGACGAAGATTTACGTGATCATATCTATTTCATATCATACGCCTCCAGTACTTTTGCGACCAGAGAAAAAAACATTATAAAGTATAATAGGCCTATACGAGAAACATATACCTATTTTACATAAATCAGGGATGTGATTTTTCCGGATTAATCCGGAATTCCAGATTTTCCAACCTGAAAATGTGACCTATGTGAATCATGCAGATCTTCGTTTTTGTTTTAAAAAGCATAACTTAACGTGCCTATCCTGCCGTTTTCCACCCTCAAAACGGACACTTTAGAAAACGCTGCAGACCCTGTTTTAGTTTGAAAACTCCAGGGAAGGTATAACGCCAATGTAAACAATGATCGTCTTTAAAACCAAAACACACTGGTGTTAACGGAGCGCGTCATTTTAGATTTAATATTCGCCTATGCTGCTTTAGGGAGCGTCTGCAAATTTACATCTCAGCACTAAACGAAGTACAAATTTCTACTAATTGCACCTGTTTTCACATGCCAGCACCGCTGTTGTCGTTATCTTATGTGTAGCCTGTTTGATTTTATCAGACGACGACTCAAACACTGTTCTGTCACTATTTTATATTCATCCCATTTTATGACAACAGAAACACAAATATATCTCAATAAAAACATTTACTGGGAATTTAGCTGCATCAGAATACAGTATGTGGACACATTAGGCTATGTGTAACCTAAACGGGTTTGTGTCAGTAAATATAAGTAATATAATAATGTAAATAACTGTAAATCAATTGCTATGTTGTCTACAACATGAAATAATAAAAGTGTCTGCTAAATGATTAAATGGAAATGTTAATAAAAAAATTGTAATATGTACATGAAAACTGTAGAAACACTGGATGCAACTATGGGGCACCATCGTGCAGCAGCAACTTTGACAACAAAAAAGGAACCTCAAAGTCGATTGAAGTAAATGTGTGCAAATATAGGGCCCCATTCCTATATTTGGCTGAGGCACCAAATTCACTAAATCCGCCCCTGGTGACAAGATCGGATGATCTGGGTATGTATTATTGCTTGTGTCAATATATAACCTATACGTTACTAATTTGACTTGTCGATTGATTAGATGATCGATTTTGAGGGATTTTCCACTATGGCAGGATGTTTAAGATGCATTAACATTAACTTACTTGTATTTGCTAGCTATTAGGGATGCTCATTTCGGTTAATTTTCCCAACCGACAACCGCAAATCATTATTCGATTATTAACCGTTAACTGATAAGATGGAAGTTTCTTTAAGGACTTTTCAATAAGGTTCATTCAAGCGCTGCCGCTCCCACCACACGCGTCATATTGTGCAAAAAAAAGTTGCATGTTAAATAAATTACAATGTTTTTTTTTTTTATTAAAAAAAACTGCCATTTCGCTACCAGATGCTTTCCACTCAGAAAAGCATTTCCAGCTCTTGTCTCCCTGAGTAAGCAAGTGGTAAGTGTTGTGCTCAAGGAGCAGTGCTGAAGGAGTGGGATCGATCTCACTCTCTCTTCTCTTAGAAGCTCAGATACATAACTATTAAGCTTTCACTTGTTTGAGCCATTTCTACTACTTTAAATTATAAGCAGCTTACAGCTAGACGAGGCCCAGTCAGGGGCGTAGCAGCCAATTTAAAAGTGCGGGGGACGGTATGGAGATGTCAGTGATGGGCAGCTACAAGTAGTGACGCTACTAGTTCAACTACATTTCTCAGTAGCGTATTGGTAGCGTCGCTATTTTCACAATCAAATAGCTTTTCAGTAGCGAAGCTATTTTATTGATCAAGTAGCGCGGTAGCGTCCACACAAGCTAACGTTACATTTCCCAAGCATTTCTGACACTTAAGCACAAATCGTGAACCGTGGCCGTACCTCAAGCCTGACTGAGACAATGGCCTTTTTTTAGTAGTTTATAATAATGTTGTTCGTCCTGTGGTTTAAGCTGCATTAAACATATGGATGCATTCAGATTACAATACACACACACTCTCACCTTTTGTTATTATGTTTGTTTCTGTTGCCAAATTGGTTTGGAACAATTGTTAAATAAATAATTGCGTGCCTATCTGTTTGAATGATCACTAAGGTAGCACTGATTTAAAGTTGGTTAAAAAAAATAGCTTAGATGTAGTTAAACTACTTTTTAAGCTTAGCTTGCTACATTTCTCAGGGTAGTAGCTTTAGTGTAGTTAAGCTACATTCAATGTAGAGTAACTGATAGCTAGCTCACTACATTTTCTAAGTAGCTTGCCCAACACTGGAAGATGTGGTCCAAAGGTGTTCATACAGTATAATAAACCCTGGATAGAAGAACAATGGGCATTTTACAGCATCCAAGCATTGAGCACCACTGATCTCTGCTCAACGTGATGAGGTACACAAAACAGGTTCTGTAATGTCTTTCGACATTAAATCATAACACCGTAACGTGTGATTGGTGTCATCGCAACATTCTGTAACACACACTCACATTGTGTGTTTGACAAAAGGATGTAATAGTCCTCTGCTTTTTTCTAGGGTGCATTTTACCCCAGACAGCCAAGTGGGTGAACAAACGAAATTCACAAGAGCAACAAGATTTGAAGCTCATGGCAGACGCCCAAGAGATTCCACTGTGATTGGCTAAACGTTCGTTCACTCAAATCTAACTAACAAATCTGAGAATACGGGCGGAAATATTGGCGCTAGGTCAAAAAAAAAGTGCGGGGGACAGAATCACCTGTTTCTAAAAGTGAGGGGGACGTGCTACGCCCCTGGGCCCAGTCCAAAGCAGCTTTCCTAATACTACTCTGGTTGTGTCACGTTTGCTTTTAATAGGGTGAGCTCCATCTGGTGGTCACTCGGGGTACAGACTAACAGGCAATTATTCCAAAGGTTGTTTATTTTTTAAAGCTTTTGGTGGTTCAGGACTTTAAAGCTACTGAGCTGTAGATTTTGAGGCTGTTTTTGTGTAACAAGAATTACTCTATATAATGAAGATGAATGGTGCATGATGGTAAGTTAAATAAGATTTGAATCACACCAGATGTTACACAACACCTTGAATTAAAGATAAGCTACGTTCCTCTGCCTGCATGATGATTTTAAAGACTTAAAGGAATAGTTCACCCCAAGAGTACTCAACCTTAAACTCATCTAAGATGTAGAGGAGTTAGTTTCTTTATTGAAACAGTTTGGAGAACATTAGATATGTTAATATTTTATAGATGCATTACATAACTTGCTCACCAGTGGGCCTTCTATGGTGAATGGGTGCCATCAGGATAAGTGTACAGACAACTTATTAAAAACATCAATCAATCATAAGAAAAAGAGTCATTTGGTTAACTTTCGGCTTTCAGAATTTTCAATCTGACGGCACCCATTCACTGCAGTGGATCCATAGGTGAGCAACACCTCTGATGTAATGCTACATTTCTCCAAATCTGTTTTGATAAAGAAACAAACCTGTCTACCTTTAGATGGCCTGAGGGTGAGTACATTTTCAGCAAATTTGAATTTTCGGTGAACTATTCTTTTAAGATTGCAGGTAATGTAACTATGCTTTTTTTTCTATTAGCCTGTAAAAACTGATATGGTGTAAAAGCAACAACACGGATTGGATGGGAAATAAGCCACTACTATATGCCACATGAAAGAAATGATGTGATGGAAAGCATCCTCTGAATGCGATAAGCCATAAGGTTACTCAGAAACACCTGGGATTGGAAACAGGGGAAGCAGGAGACAGTGTACTTCCAAATGAATTATGTGGCCATGTCCCTGAGGCCGGCTCCATATAGACTTTAATGAAATGCTGTGTGGACTCGATAAAGAGCTGGCTTCCACCTCAAGCTCCTGAGGGAAAGCAACGGGCAGTGGTGCATTTTGTTAAGCATGCCCAAGAGAGACCGTGAGCAACTTATGCAGCAACTTTGGCACTAAACAAATCCCACAGGCATGTCATTACATGGCCGAAACCAGCACACAAAAGACAACTGTATTCTCTTTGGAGATGAGGTTGTAATTAAACCTGAAGCAAATTACTTTGCGACTGCTGCTGGGGTTATAAAATAAGTGGAATATTAAAAATAGCCAAATGAATCGTCTAAGAAGGAGCATGTGTCTGTTAAATATGAGGAGGAGCTCTCCGCTGGGGTCTTTTACTTACTTGCGTTCGCTGATTAGCACCACAAAGGAAAGAAGCAGGTGCAGGAAGCCCCTCTGAGAATGCAAAAGAGATGACAGAAGACTGTGTGGATTCTCCGACGTACCTGTTGGGAAATTTAAATTAAGGTGTTTGGATTTAATTATGCAAAGAGAAATCGTGATTGAATTTGGATGTGAGCTAATTCATGTCCTCCAAGGTCATCTCCCGAATGACCTGTGCTGCAACCATAGTGAGGGGCCAAAACAGAGTGTTTGGGGGGTGATTGGTAATACTTAGAAAATGTAAAACTGTTATTTTAAATGTAGTCGTTTTATTCTCATCTACACTGAAGAACTGTATAAATCAGGAGGAACCTGTCAAGCTGCCACAAGGTCTACATCTAAGGGATGTGCACTATTGTGGGGTGTCCAAAAAAGGGGTAATATTGAGGGTTCAAAAAAAGTGGCATCATAACATGGCAGTTTATAATTTAGGGGTGTTTAACATTTTCTTATCCATTATATGAACAGCTTTTCTAAAAGATGTTGTTTACTCGGTTCAATTTTTCATGAAAATGTCCCCCTCTGTTTATGACTCGAGAGTTCAAAGCAATAAATAAAAACTGTTACAGTCGACATTATCTATAATAGGTTTATAATTTGTTATCAGCTATGACTGGTTACATTGGTCGTGATAATTTTATCAATTTGAAGTTAACCTGAGCAATGAAATAATCACTGCAACTATCAAAATCAAAGTCTTTGTTTAAACGTTTGTAAAAGTATTTTTTCTTGACTGTGCTCACAATGATATCTTCATAAATGTGATTCTTAAAGTTGTTTTAAAACAAACACTGTAAAGTTACATACATGTCCATAACACAGATTACAATTACACCAAGAAAAATACCATCAAATACCATTGGAAATGTACCACTAATTCTAAAATATCTCATTTAGTTTTCCCATCAGAATTGCCAATTAGTTATGAAACTTTAAGTCGTGATATTAATATGGTGCTTCAAAGTTGATAAAAGAATATGCTCATGAAAAAAACAGACAAACACGGTAATGATAAACACGATATAGGTCTTAAATGTATTCATGTATCATATGAAATTGAGATAAACTTTGGCATTAAGCACTTTATCGCAAAATGTCTTTACCTTTAGTCGTTCACAGGCTGCAGGTGTTGCTCTTTAATCATGAACGTTTTCTTCAACACTGACACACAGAAGGACACGTGCGGACTTCTGTTCAACGGATAAGTAAAAACTAACACTTTATCTACTGTTTTTGTACTCTGTTCGTTTCACTTTGTAGTTTTACCGCTTCAAGCAACCTTAATTAAGTGCCTGTATGAACTGTCTCTAAACGATTCTGACTGAATCGCGAATCATATCACGCTGTTAACCAGCAAATGATTCAGTAGAACCGATTCATTCAAGCATCAAACGATGCATTATGCTGCCTTCCTATTTACTTATAGCATAAACGAATAATTTATATGAACAAACTCAATTATACAGCTACGTCATTTACCTACAGGTGTCATAATCTTTAATAATTTAATATTGCACGGGCATTTGGCAGTTTTGTTTAGCAGTCATGTAACGTAAATGTATAATGTTAATAGTTGAAGATGTCTAACTCATATATATATATATATATATATATATATATATATATTTATGTGTGTGTGTGTATATATATATATATATGTGTGTGTGTGTGTGTATATATATATGT
>JAUMHI010000037.1:6106651-6121234 GCA_032359435.1 Enteromius unitaeniatus | reverse complement strand
TCAAACTTCCTCCAGTGAAGCTTTCTGGTGTAAATTCCAGCCACGTCAAATTTGTTCCAATCCTTTAATTATGGGTTTGTATAGATTCCTCATTGACATCTGTTTCAATGGGCCACTGTAAGCTGGTTTTCTTCGTCTTTCGGAGACGAAATCATTTTCATGGATTGAAACCGACATTATACCTATCAACTAAGCTTAAATATAGAATTTTGGATTATTTTAGTATGTCTATACTCCCCGCTCATACGTGATCAGAAGGTGAATCTTCCAATGTCACGATTCTCAGAAAAGCCATTAAGTGAGTTGTAATAGAAAGAATATTTCAACTGATTCTGATTCTTTCTGATGTACCCGCTCCATCGCCCAGAGGCTGATATAAATGGAACATACCTGTTCGTACCCAGACTGCACCTGCTTAACGCAAGTTACCAGATGTCTGGAAAATTCACAGGCGCGAAATGACTCCGTTTCCATGGTTACCGCCATTTCATTTGCCTGCTACATTTTTGGCATTCCACATGTGTTTTTGTTATTGTTGTATTTCCTCCATGAAAGGTGACCTGACAGGGTAAATTCACGTCGCTCCCATGGGCCATCATGGTGGGCCGAGCTGCTATGTGATGTGGAACAGGACAAATAATCACCCGACCAGCTGTTTATTTTCACCTGTCCTCTCTGGCCACCACACCAGCTTCCTCTGGCCCGCGGCGGGAAGCACGGCTGATCGATCGGCGCCCCCTGTAGAGGTTAATTGGCATAATGTGTAAATGACCCTGCATATGTGTGTATGATTGCATGCACATTGCCATCATTCTTCTTTGCAAAGACAGGATTTATAGACAATCCTGCAATTCTCTAAACCTTTTCAACCAAGTTCGCTTTTTGAGATGATTAAAGCTCAATGGATGAATGCTTTATGTATTTGGTAATAGACATCAACATTCCAGTTGCATGACATGGCTTTCGCCAAACCAACATCTGATAATTCGTCTAGTGGTAAACATCTGCACCCGTTCTATCAACCCAAATATGTGAATGCTTGGAATTTTTTCAGAAAGCATCACTCATTTGGCTCAGGAGAGCAACAAGCAGCTTTGCCTGCCAGAGCACACGGCGTGAGACCCACCACAGTGTAGTCATCCCGCAATCGTACAGAAGCCGCAAGACCGGCCCATAAAACATAGCCCACTTTATATTTACAATCCTTCCTTATAGGCTTTGAAAACCTGTGGAACAAATGATGCAATAACTGTTAACTACTTGAAAGAAAGATTAAGTGTATCTATGTGTATACATGCACTACTGCTCAAAAAGTGTAAGGTCTGTAATATGTTTTTAAGAAATTAATACTTTTAATCAGGAAGGATGCATTCAATTTATCAAAAGTGAGCTAAAAGACATTTACAATGTTACAAAGATACTTGTGTATACATTTATATATTCTTATGTTTCATAATATATATAAATATATTCTTAATATATAAACATTTTTAACATTAAACAATTTGACAGCACAAATTACAACAGAAAACATTTTAATAGTGTAATACTTTACAATATTATTTTTTACTGGTTTTGATCAAATTTTTGCTCTAATTTCAACCTTAAAATTGTTTAAAAAAAAAACTTTTGAACTATATTATTTATAATTTACTCTCTAAACTTTAGCCATTTCCAATAAATATTGACTTTCTTTCATATTTTGAATACTTAAGGGAAAAGGTGAAACTTGTCATTATTTAGCCCAGGCCATTCTGCTTTCAAGCTATCATAAAACTAGATTTCTAGATAGACAAGGTATCATAAAACTAGATTTCATCTCCTCTGATCACCTTCACTGAGATGTTAACTCAACAGCCACAGAGTGAGCTGAACTGAAGAACCAAATCCATTCAGGTTGCGAATGTCTCAGTTTTGCTCAGTTAAACTGGATTATCCAGTTTAAAGAAAAAAGCCTATTGAAATGAATTATTATGCTCTTATGAACACGCAAATGAAAGCTAGGACAGATTTGTAACTAATCGTATGGACCATTTTTAAGCTTTTATGGTCCTTTTTGGAGCTTGACAGATTATATCATTGGAATCACATCACAAAAATTTACACCCAATCAGAATCAATCCTGCTATAACCAGCACAAAAATGTTTCAGTGTACAAACATTTCCGACTCAGTGAGCATTGCAATGATCTTTAGTCAAACATAATTGTGAGTTAAAAATGACTGAACTGTCACGTTATAGGTAAAAAAAAACCACTTCATCTTCACAAACTCCATGAAAACACATTTTATTTCGTTAATGAAGTCACATGAAAAATTACGATTTTTGGCTTTGTTTATGACATCACAAGCAGCTTATGTGCATTGCTATACAAAAGTATGAGAATTTTAAGCATAAACTTAAAGACTGTCTACGCATATCTAAATATATATATATATATATATATATATTTGTTTTTAATTTTACACAGCATGAATGGGATACATATACAAGTACTTGTTGGAGAAGCTACTACATAAAGGTGATTTGCATGAATAAGAATGTTAGTGACAATAATGACGACAATATGTTTACTAAATCAGACGAACCATGAGCACAAGCCAAAGAGCAATTACATTCCTAAGAAAAGCTGGATCCGCACCCGGAAGTTCACGGATCGTAACATACACTTCTCCCAATGATTCAGCTCCACATCTGAAGCTAAACCGCACAAACATCACAGACGCTCACCACAAGCATGTGACTCACTCTCCTCTCGGTTGACGCAGGACAGAAGCTCGATGAAGGGTGACTGTGGGAGATTTTATATCAAAGGCGCTAGTGTGGTAAAATAAGACACTGTGACTGTACTACAAAAACAAGTCTCGCTCTGAGAAAGCAGCAGTCCAGCTTGGGAGTGTCCCGATGAAGATCGGAAGAGGAGGATAAAAGCTTTGTTCCGGAGAAGGCGATGTTGAAACGGAGGGGCCATTGGCCCAAAATTTGGAGGCTTAAACCACATAGTTAGTTTCAGAGGGCTGACTGGATTCAGGCACGTCCTTCGTGTCCTTCACTGCCATGGGCTGTGACTTGTGCTTGGAACCAGAGACCCGTTGGCTGTTCGAGACTCCTCCACGAAATCCTGCAGGAAGAGAGCCGGTGAAAATGTGCCGCGTAGTGCAGAACAACATTTGACGTGATTGAGGAACAAGTTGTATTTGCTGGGGGTTTAGCTTAAATGGTGCAAATTGTGGTTGTTTGAAGCAAAATAGTTAAATACTACTTAATTGTTTAGAAAAAGTATGGAAAAACCAAGTTAAAAACAGTTATTTTGCCCTACTATTTCAGCAGGTAACAAGCATGCTAACAGACCACACAATGGCAATACCATGCTCAATATTAAATAATAAAATATTAGATTGACGATCAAAAATACAAAAAATTACTTTTTGCCAGGGTTTTAGTTTAAAGGGTGCAAACTGTGGTCAATTTGATAAAGACGACTTACTGAGAAGAAAAACGAGTAAATTAAAAATGGTTAAATTTGCTTAATCTATGGTTGAATGTGACTATAAATTGAATGCATGAGGATAGATAGATATAAGTGGCCTTACAACAACATAGTGTGTCAAATACAAACATATTATAATTATTAATACAATATTTATTATTTAATATGACTTCTGCATGGCACCTAGTTCATTATACATTTTTAAGTGTAATATTTGTTATAATTGTAATAATTTAAAGTCTTTGCATTTTAGTATTTATTTTAGTTTAGTTTTCCCCAGAATAATATTTTCCCAGTGATTCCTCGTTTTTTAAATACAATAAAATAAAATAAAATAAAAATTAAATTAAATTTTAAGTTAACTAAGCTCTTTTGATTTAGTCTAAGTTGTTTTCAATTGAACTACCAGGAATAATATTTGCCAAAAAAACATGGTATTATTATGGTAATATGTCTAAATATCCATGGTAATACCCTGGCATTACAGCGAATTTCTTGCTCTAATCCATTTCCAGGCAATTAGTGTCTTGGCCTTGGGAAAAAGGATGTTGTCTTACTCTTATTGCAGTGACGTCCATGCCAGCCGTCCATGCACTGGCACCTGTTGGGCTCCACACAGGTCCCGTGTGCTCCACAGCTGGGCTCGCAGACAGCTGTATACACATACATATTCAGCCATACACAGAGACGCAGTGTTTAGTCTTAGAAACATATCCTGTGCTGTTCAACGAGCCTGCAGTGCCAAGTGGAAATTTTAAGGTGCAATCAGGCACCGACGGTTCATTTTTAGTGGGTTTATTGTGCGCATAGAGCGATGCTGCGGTGGAACATGTGTTTTTGATCAAATATGTCCACAGTTCAACTTCTGCTAAGTTGAGATAGTCTCACCTTTGGAGCACAGATCGCCATGGTAGCCTTTGCTGCACTTGCATTTGTTCTTCCCTGTGCATTTCCCACCATTTCTGCACGGCTGTCGACATTTACCTGCAGAAAACAACCGCAAAATTCATTAGTCGCGAAGAGAATGCTTTCGCTTAGCTAGCTGCTGCATCAAAATAAGTTAACGTACACTATTAGTCATTTATTATTATGACAAGATCTTGAACAATAGCTCTTGTTTAAGAAAAAAAAAACACCTGCATCTTGGATTTATGCAGTATCAGCTTCATTTTATTTCAGTTTTTTAAATCTATATAAAATATTACATTTTAATTTGAACATTACTTCTTTGTTTATTAGGGTTTACAATATAAAGCTTACTTTATTTTTTATGCTATTTTACTTTTCATGCTACAGTAAATGATCTTGATCTTAATAATAAAAATAAAAAAAATATGAATATCATGCTGAACAGAAATCTAATGAATGACATATAATTTTTATTTTTATTATTTTCGTTTTTTGGGGTTTAAGCAATTTTTAATTGTAGTTGATATTTGTTTCTGAAAATGATACAAAATATTACCATGATTTGCATGTATTTATTTGTTATATATATATTATTTATTTATTTATTTATTTTTTAAGCTGTAACTTTTTGTTGTTGTTATTAAGATTAATTAGAATGCACAACCATTTTTAAAAAAAATGGTTAAAAACTGAGTTTTCTGTTTTTGCAAATGTCTTCATATATACAGTATATATATATATTCCCACACACACTTTTTTTCAGTGTAAAAATGAACGTACACAGAGAAAAATATAGTAAACTAAATGAAATGTAATGCTTTTAAAAATCAAAAGCAGGGACACACAGGCAGACAGACCCTCTCCAAACACTCTCGGATCCTCTTACACCTGCATATTTGATCAAGATCAACTGAATTTCAGCGGCTTCTTTGTTCCTTGACAAATCAGCGAAATCCATACCCATGAAACCAGACAAAGAGGGGGACGTCTTTACATAACATGACCTCAGCAGGACTCCAGGCATTTATGTCACAGCCCGTTTTGACGGAGAACATGATACTGCAGTGGATCAGAAAGCAACAACTGGCTTAACGCTATTAAAATGTCACAGAGATGTTACTTCAATATTTTCTCTTTCCTCCCT
Organism: Enteromius unitaeniatus; assembly: GCA_032359435.1. NCBI lineage: Eukaryota > Metazoa > Chordata > Actinopteri > Cypriniformes > Cyprinidae > Enteromius > Enteromius unitaeniatus. The sequence continues at coordinate 6,115,691 of JAUMHI010000037.1, read as the reverse complement.
TTTCAGCCCAAGCGCCTCTGAATACTGCAATACTTCCTGCCTTTGAACAGGAAAGGATGAAATTCGGGGTCAAAGAGGAGTTGTTTAAACATCAACGAAACAGATACAGGCCTATAAAGCAAAGTAAGTACGTATATATAATTGTTATCACCCTCAAAGCATACCTCCGTGAGAAAGTTCCAAATGGCTTTCATCTCAATACTTGCACTTAATTTTACAAAAAGGAAGTAAAAAGCTTTCTGTGAGTGGCCAGAGATAAAACGCCACACTGCTTGAGTGCACGTGAGCTCATGAGGTTGTTATTAGTGATTAGGGTGACAACACAACTGCATTACATCCTGTGTTTGCCCATGTAGGTGCCGGCCCATTTAACACTAATGTGAGAACACACTTCACTTAGGAAGTTTACTTGGAGAACTGCTCTGAGGGCAATTTGTGAAAGTGAGCCTATTACTGCCAAAGAACAACAACACGGCTTTCCCTTTGAAAGATGGCGATGATAAAGTAACAGCCAGTTAATACTCTACGTTAGAAGTTAATTGAGCTGTTTAGTTAGTAGTCCTAAAACTTGGAAGTGGGCATTTCTGAGTCATAGGTTCAGGAATTTAAGTAGTTTTTTTTTGAATGGTAGTTTTTTTAATTATGTACAAATTAAAATAAAGTATTCTACATTCATATATTTTAAACGGTCATTTCTTTCTGTGACGGCAAAGCTACATTTTCAGCAGCCGTTACTCCTGTTTTCAGTGTCACATGATCCTTTAGAAATCATTCTGCCCACAAGTCGCATGGGTATATTTCTAGTAATAGCCAACAATATTTTCTTTTATGCCAAAAATCATTAGGGTATTAAGTTAAGATCATGTTCCATAAAGATATTCGGCACATTTCCTACTGTAAGAATATCAAAACTTAATTTTTGATTAGCATTGATAAGGACTTCATTTGGACTACTTTTTTTTAGTATTTGGATTTTTCAGATTCCAGATGTTCAAATAATTGTGTCTCAGTCAAATATCTTCCTATCCTAATAAACCATACATTAATGAAATACTTATTTAATCTTTATGCAGATGATCAAAAAACAGTATTTGTGGTCACATATGTTGATTTGGTGCTCAGGAAACATTTCTTATTACTGCCAATGATGAAAATAGTTGTGCTGTTTAATATTTTTTGAAAGAACAGTATTTACTTGAAAGAGAAATTTTGTTATTTTTTTATATCTACATTTTTGAACGATTTAACACATTCCTTCTGAATAAAAGTAAAAATAAAATAAAATTAAACCATAAAAAACATATTTCTTTTTTTTTTTAACAGTACTTCTGAATTGTAATTTGAACATGAAGACTACCATTGTTTCCCCAAGCATATAAAACAATGCTCTTTTATTGGTTGTATTCCTTATTCAATCATTTCTTTCCCCTTAAAACCCATTTGAATATATTTAATTGCAAATTGGTTTGATTTTGTTTAGGTCGTTATATTGTAGTTTGTAACTGTGGTCTGACTGTAGTTTGTTTTTTCACAGTGTTGGTGAAGGTCCACATAGCAGAACTCACTGAGCTCACAGTGGCTCCCTTCAAATCCGACGGCACAGATGCATTTGCCAGGATGGAAACACGTCCCTCCATTCAAACAGGTGGTGCTGCAGTTAGCTGTAAATGTAGAAAAAAACAATGCAAAGTCAATGAACACGTCACAAACTACTGCTTTATTTATTTTTTTTAAGTTTCATGGCTTTGACCATTTTTCTAAGTGTATTAATCTATGGTTTAACGAATGGTTAAATGCATATATATTACAACAACAGCTTGTTTGATACGACATAACGGGTAGGAAACTAACCTCTCTCACAGCTGGATCCAAAGTATCCTGGAGGACATATACACACACCTGGGCTCATACACAGGCCACCATTCAGACATCTCGGAGAACAGAGGGCTAGAAAATAGCCATAATGTATACTTTACTATACAATAAGGTAACAGTATTCTAACTTTAAGCAAAAACTACACACAGCTATTGTTGTTGAAGAATGGAAGGGTATTTTGGGCTGCAGGTTTTCTTGATATGCAAAGCACAAATCTTTGTGGTTTTGGCAGGAACGTGGGCAAAAACAAATCAGCCAAAAGCCATATTGGATGAAAGGTGTTTTGTGGAAGCGGTTTAGGTACAAACACAGCTACAATGAGGATATTGAAAACATTTTCAGCGTCTAATGGAAGCCTTTTTTGGTAAACCGCTCTTTAAAGTTGTAAATAGATGAAAAACACATGTTTGTGCCTCCCAACCTGCTGGGTAATTCACATTTTCTCTAGACAAGAAACCTTCTAGAATACATGCGTGCTCGATTCCTTCATCTAAACTAGTACATAGCGGGCTTAACCATGCTTTGTAATTTGCACAAAGCATTTTGGGAAGTGATGCCCTGAGGTTGAGTATAATCATCATCATAATAAACTATATGCACTCGTTTGTTTCCAAAGGAGGCTTGTCTTTCTGAGAAAAGAGTTACTTTTAGTGCTATACTTTTTTTATTTATTTCTTTTTTTATGAACCTGGCTTTTTTGGTGAAGACTTCATGACAAGGTTGTTCTTGCTGATAACTACTAATAAGACCAAAACTATACATATAAACTATTCAAATATTTAAAAAAACAATGTTTGAATATATATATATATATATATATATATATAGTTATATATAATTACAGTGTTTTATTTAATATTTTTATTTTTATTTATTGATTTTTTTATGCTATTTGATTTATATTTAAAATTCCCTTTTTGATTACCTAACCTTAAGCCTCAACACACCAGAGGTTATGGGCTATAATAGTCATTGTATAGATTTTAAGAATGTGTGAATATGTATTTTTTTATGAACCTGGCTTTTTTAGTGGAGACTTTATGTCAAGGTTGTACATGCCCACATCTGTTGTTAATGGATTTGTGTGGTTGCAGGTACTATACGAGACCATTATGGTACACTTTAGAGATCTAGTCTAGTAAGACCAAAACTACTGATAAAAACTTGTATATTTAAATTAATATAAATATTATGTTTAAATTATAACATTTGCAATTTGTGTAATATAAAATTACAATATTTTATTTAATATAAATATTTTTTCTTTTTATTTATTTAATTTTTCTTTCTTTCTTTTAAGTGAACTCCATTGTGGGCACTTACTAACTTCGTACATTTGTAACTTATAGATATGGTTACCTTTCTCACAGTGAATGCCGTAAAACCCATCCTGACACTCGCAGACCTGCCTTTCGTTGCAGTAGCCTCCATTGCGGCAACCACCGGGGCACTTTGCTTCAGAAAAAGGAGACATAAATGGTGAGAACATTTCTTTTCTTTTTTTAATCTTCACCAAACACTTCCTAACTTACTCCCTTCCTATGCCACTTCAAGGACATCAAAAAGAGCAGTGAATTCAGTCACAGTGCCTCCTTCAAAAGAACTGACAGAAAAATGGCTTTGAGGTGAAACCACAATGTCAACAACTTTATCAAATGCAATGTGGCCCTGTATACTGTTGCAGATGTGTTTCAATGTAATTCACAGCTGCCTTTAAAGACTGTGTTGTTTAGTGTACTTGACAGTCTTTGGATACCCATTTGACTATCTTTCCTCTGTGGAAAGGAGAAGTTTAGAAGAATGTCCAAGCTGCTCTTTTCCATACCATGAAAGTGAACGGGGATTGTGGCTTCCAAGATGTATTTTCAGTGAAAAACATTTCTGTTCTTCATATAAAGCTTCACAAATGCTTAGAAAGTTGTGCTGGAGAGTCATAAGGATCGTTCTATTCTCATTATATGGAAAAGAGCAGTTTGGAAATTCTGTTAAATCTCTCCTTTTGAGTTTAGAATGAGTAAAAAAATGCCAGAATGTTAGTTATTAAACAAACCTTTTTAAGGTTAACTCAATGCAGTGTTATTTATGAAACAAAAAACTGTTGTTGAACATTCTTAAAAATGGTCCTTGAAGGTCCTAAGCAATATTAACTACGTCAACATCATTTTGTCCTGTGGGTGAAATTCAAGCAGCCAGACTTAAAAAAAAACAAGTTTTGAGTACTAGTCATTAAGTCACCCTCAGCTGTCACTAGGAAACACTTTGCTTCCTCCCTGCGGGGTGGCTTCAGACAGATGGACCATTTGATCTGTGAAGTCTGCACGCCGAATGGAGAGGGGTGGAGAAGGGTGTGTAGGGGAATGCAACACCGTGAGGTTAGTGTGTGTGAGAGAAGGGAGGGGGGGATCAGAGAAAAACATAACACGCTCATTCTAAAGGGCTGCAGCTGGCAGGATTCACATGACCTCATGAGCCAGCGATGGCTTTGTGGGTGAGGTTGAGAGTCACCCGTACCGTGATGAGCTCTGCTTCTCTCTCTCTTACCATCTACTCTTAAAGAAGAGCATATTTTACATTTATGCAATGTGTTCTTTCAACCAAACAATCATTTTGTGCATGTAAGGTTGGACCACAACTTCTGAAAATGTACCTCTCTGGCATGTTTTAAAGAAGATGGCGTTGTGTGGCGTCCTCAGGATGATGTTTCCTCCAGCATCCATCACCAGGATGGTCACCTCAAATGCTGCCACACCATCCTGGTCACCTCTGCATGGGAAGCCCACCTGGACCACTGAGTACACAAAAGCCCTTATTTACATGGGCTATAATTATCTTATAGGTGTGATTTCAAGATCTAGATAGATAATTATGTGTATATGTATACACTTCATGAGTATGAGTTTATTATCAGGAAGGTTCATCCAAAAACTCAATTCTGTCATTATTTCCTCACCCTCAAGTCCAAACCCATATGAGTTTCACAAAAGAAGATATGTTGAAGAATGTTGGAAATAAAACAGTTGACGGCAGCCATTGACTTTTATGGTATAGAGAGAAAAAAAATACCATGAATGTCAATGGCTACTGTCAGCTGTCAACATTTTTCAAAATATCTTCTTTTGTGTTCAACTGAAGAAAGTTTTGGAAAAAGTGCAGGGTGAGTAAATGACAGAATTTTCACTTTTTGGGTGAACTTTCACTTTAAGAGGAAAAATTAAAGCCACAACCATAGTGAAATAATTCAATAAAATAAAAGCCCACCGGAGGCTTTGTGTGGCACTGATCCTAGGAGAGGGACGTTGACGGTAGGGTCATCCATAATGTCTTTATCCAATGAACGCAGAGTCTGAAACTCATAAAAGTACTCTGCCTGAGAAAAAAAAAAGATAGGTAAAAAAAACAGAGGTTAACTTTGTTTTAAACTTCAAAGAAGTAGTGTAGATTTGCATAAAGTGGGGCGTCTGGCACAATAGCACAAAAAAGGTTGCATGTGGTTCATGACAGGAGCACATATACATCTCTAAAGAGTAAAAAGAGGGTTTCCGGGTATCCTTAAGTTTGCAAGGCAATCAATTTCCTCCAAAAGAAGCGCAGCTTCGCTCTCTAACTAATGACCTCAACCTTTTGAGAATCACACACTTGTGATGGTGAGGCCAAACACACGCTACAAAAAAGACTGTCCCAAAAGGAGATGAAAGCGAGGGAGACGGTTCTTTTTTTTCCTCCCCCTTTCTTTTTTCTTGTCTCTAGATTTCTGAGTGTAAAAGCTGGGCAGCGTTTGATGAAGGCAAAAGTACACAAGCTGTGTGGAGAGCTTAGCTAATCCTACAGCTGAATGGTAATAACCAACACAGATAACTCTCGCCGCCAGCCTTTTATGCCAGAGACCTTTGTTCTAAAGCCTCAGCGGCCGTCTTTGAAGCTAACAGGGGCCAGGACAGAGTGGGCCCTTCTCTTTTTCCTCCGTATCCCTCCCCTTGCTATTTTAATTTCTCCCTCTTGCTGCTCTTTCGTCAAGTCAACATGCTATTCACGGATTATGATCCCGGTGTGCAAACATAGATCACTTGTGAAAAAAGATTCCTGTACATTCTCCCGAAAAAATTGTGAATGAGGCTGTGGTATATGAGTAATATGTGTAATATATGTGTTATGCGAGGTTAAGGTTGTTCGTGATAGTTCAAAATATGTTCCAACTGATTTTTAAAAGTTGCAACGTATATATGCCATCAAGGATAGTTTAAAATGATGTGTTTGCCTTTTACTTTTCTCCCTGCATTTATTTGGTAACCGGAGTTGCTTTGGAAAAGATATTTAATAAATAAATCTGAAATTATTTTGGCAACTAGAAAGTCAAATAAATGTAAAAAGACAAAATAAATCTTTATTTAAGTTACGTTTTATTATTTTATACTTCAAACAGCTAATACAAAGTGTAAATAAAAATATGCATATATTAGAAGGAATCCTGAAAACCGAACTGCTTTAAAAGATTTCCTCTCTAGATCTGAAAGATTTCCTTTCTAAATTGCAGTCATGTCATTTGTAATGAATACCAGATACCGGCTATTTGGGACCTTCTGTACAAAATTATATTATGAAACCTTTGGGAAAAGCTCTGCAGGGTAAAAATCATTTGCCACTGTTTCTGCCAAAACCATAACGAATTACAAAGAAGAGCAACAAGCAATAACAACGTAACGCAAAGTGATTCCAAATGGAACTTTGGTTGTTTAATAAAGCGCGCGCTCTCAGTGTACTGATGACGACCCAGATGTTTGGCACATGCGCTCACGAGGCGGGCCCGCGCTTTGATCGGCGTGCAGCTTTACGACACCAACATGCAAAATACCACAAAAATTGAAATGACATTTTTTTTCGAAATAGGCCGATATACAACACAAATTCGGTTTACAATTATATTACAGAGCAAAAAAGATTTATTAATTACACACTTTTCAGTAAAAGTGCATCAAACGACATATTTTAAAACTATAACATTTATTGTTAATCCATTATTAACTCATTAGAAAATGTATTTTTAATGTTAAATATTGTTCAAATGTTGATATATTATATTTTAGGTAAACAAGAAACTACTAAGAAGTAATTCATATAATATATATATATATATATATTAACAGCATATTTCACATTATTTCATGTAGGCTATTGTAAAACAGCTTATTTACACAAACATGCTACTCATAAAAGTCAATAAGCAAAATCCATAACATTATAAGGAAAAACTAGCTTCTATAACTCGATAAGAACCTAAATATTGTTCAAACGTTGATATATTATATTTTAGGTAAACAATAAACTACTAAGAAGTAATTCATATTATATATATATATATATATATTAACAGCATATTTCACATTGTTTCATGTAGGCTATAGTAAAACAGCTAAAAGTCATTAAGCAAAATCCATAACATTATAAGGAAAAACTAGCTTCTATAACTCGACAAGAACCTAGTCTTATTGGAATAAGCCTGTCTTATTTGTAGTAAATAAATAGTCTTATTTGAATAAGCCTGCATGAATAATAAATCAAATGTGTAATGTGTCTCCGGTTAAGACCCTTCCAGCTGAAGAATATAAAAGCTGTACAGTACCTGAGCAGTGGCTTGCCAGGTGAAGTTCACGTGGTGGATATTGACAGGTATTGCTGGCATTCTCTGCTGTGCTTTCCTGAAGTCGTGTGTGAATGGGGCCATTTTGCCCTCGGACACTATTAAAATATCCTCTTCAAAACCTGTTGGATAAAACATTGAGCATTCACAAGCATCTGTGCTAAAGTTATTATGCACTGGCTTGATTCACACTTGGGCTCTGATATCATTAAAGCGCTAGACACTATTACCAATTAATATTCTTGCTTGATTGGCATCAATCCACATGTACATGCTTCCTTGCTCTTGGGCAGCTTCCAGCAGACCCCCTAAAAGCAGAAGAAAGCACGTTTTAAGGTGCAGTTGAACGGCAGGCGTCCTGAAAGCCATCGCTTGGTTCATCTGAAGTGAATTGGCCGGTGTGCTGACTCTCTCCTCTCGCTCCAATCCCGTGCACCAAAATGTGTCTCGAGCGAATCTTCAATTGACAGAATGACTCTCGCGGACTGCTCCGCGAGCTACTTGTACACAGCAGGAGCTGCACTGCACAGATTTGGCCACAGGGTGGTGTGCTTTAATACGAAGTCACTATTAAAAGAGTTGTTACATGCTGATTGATCTTTGTGTGGCACAGCGTGATAATAAAATGTTTTCTTCCATCATTGTCCTTCCTGACTCAAACAGGCATGTTTTTCTCAACAGCTTTATTTGCATTTTAATATAACTATATTTATTTGTTTTTATTATTTATATTTATTCTACACTTGCTTTAATTTATATAGACACCTGCACTCAAATTGCACGGATGGGTGTATTTGCAGATTTTTATTCATATAATTCATATAAACTTAAATGTTAAGCAGGTGTTAGAATATCTACCTTTGATTGATTTCATTTTCTTTTCTGTTAATCAAGGTTTTTTTGTAGTTTATTTAATTTATTTGGATTTCAGTTATTCAAAACAACAACAAAAATAATACTGTTTATCACATAAATTGTTTTAATAAATAACTCAATTAATCAAATTCAAAATGGATGAAGATGATTATTCATGCATCACGTCGGAACTCCTTAAAAATAACTGTTACTTTATTTATTTATTTTGACTTTTGTCTGACGAGTTTTCCACTCTTTTTCTTGATTGTCATTCACGATTATGTATAATGTTGCATGGATGGGTGTATTTGCAGATTTTTATTCATATAATTCATATAAACTTAAATGTTAAGCAGGTGTTAGAATATCTACCTTTGATTGATTTCATTTTCTTTTCTGTTAATCAAGGTTTTTTTGTAGTTGTTTATTTAAATTTGGATTTCAGTTATTCAAAACAGCAACAAAAATAATACTGTTTATCACATAAATTGTTTTAATAAATAACTCAATTAATAAAAAATAAAATGGATGAAGATGATTATTCATGCATCACGTCGGAACTCCTTAAAAATAATAGTCTTAGTATTTAACTGTTACTTTATTTGGACTTTTGTCTGACTAGTTTTCCACTCTTTTTCTTGATTGTCATTCACGATTATGTATAATGTTGCATG
>JAUMHI010000037.1:6089154-6106551 GCA_032359435.1 Enteromius unitaeniatus | reverse complement strand
GATTTCAGTTATTCAAAACAACAACAAAAATAATACTGTTTATCACATAAATTGTTTTAATAAATAACTCAATTAATAAAATACAAAATGGATGAAGATGATTATTCATACATCACGCCGGAACTCCTTACAAACAACTGTTACTTTATTTATTTATTTTGACTTTTATCTGACGAGTTTTCCACTCTTTTTCTTGATTGTCATTCGCGATTGTGTATAATGTTGTTCATTTAATAATTAAACGCAAAAAACTTCGCTCCTTTCAAGTTGGCCGTCTGTCCGCTTACTTCTACGTCACTTCCGCCGTGTCTCGCTGTGTGCGTTTTTTCGTGCAAGATGGCGTCTGCACAGTTAACGGATGAGGAGCTTGTGTCTGAATTAAAACGGCTCGGCTTCACCCCGGGCCCGGTGACGGAGAGCACGCGGCCCGTGTACTTGAAGAAACTGAAAAAGCTGCGGGAGGAGCAGCCGCAGCCGCGGGGCTCCCGGAGCGTGAAGGGACGCAGCGGCAGCAGCAGCGGGAGTATCAACAGCAACGGCAGCGGCGGCGCTAGCAACAGAGCTCCGGGACTCAGCGCCAGGCCACCGGACGGTGACGTCACGCGTCTGAGCGCCAGCCGGAGCGAAAAGCGCAGACCCGGAAAGTTCGTGCTGGGCTTCAGCTCGGACGAGTCGGACGCGGAGGCGCCGCAGAAGAAAGGAGGCCCGAATCACGGCGGCGGCAGGAGAGACCGAGGATCCGCGCTGCAGACACCCGCGGTCAGGCCTGTGGGAACACCCGCCGCCTCCCTCGGCTCATCCGTGGACGGGAAAAGCATTTCTGCGTCTCCGTGGTGGGCAGACCGAGGCAAATCCAACGATTTCGAGGAAACGGAAAGAGACAGTCGGGCTTTGAACGGGAATAAGGCGTTTTATGAGTCTAACAGTAGTAAGTTAGCCAGGGATTACTCTGATTCAGACGAGGAGGAGGAAGAGGAGGGTGAACGAGAGCGTCCCCACGAACGCCGTCTGACTTCCAGACACGGTCCAGCCGCCTCCTCCTCTCCTCCGCCGCACCGGAGCGTCTGGAAGGCGGAGAAGCCGGCGCATGATACCCCCGACTTCAGCCTAGCTATGCTCGGGGAACGAGAGGAGAACAAACCGAGGGAGTTCAGCGGAAGCTACGTGAGCCGCAGCTACCAGAAACTCTCCGGGATTGACGGGGATGATAGCAACACCGGCGGCGGTGGTTTTAACAAGAACCACCTCGACAACGGAGACGGAGAGTCCCCCTGCAGCAGCAGTCGGATCAGTATTGGGCTCAGACCGCGGTTTCCTTCCTACACGGCGACCTACCGAGCGAACCACTCGAACCACACCGGTTCCAACCACTCATACAGCCATGCCTCAGCCCTCAAGCCCAAGCAGCACACCGCGGTCCCCGAGGATGAGCTCCTGCAGCAGTTTAAACGGGAGGAGGTGTCCGCTACCGGGGGCTTCAGCGCTCACTACCTGTCCATGTTCCTCCTGACAGCAGCCTGCCTGTTCTTCGTGCTGCTGGGCCTCATGTACCTGCGGATGAGGGGATCCAGCTCCTCCGAGGGGGACGCGGGCAGTAAGTATCAAGTACTGAATGTGGCATGCGTCTCAAAATCTAGTCAGGTGTATACCTAAGCAACATTTACAAGCGTTGCTATCAGAAAGTGCTGTTTGATTATTCCAAAATGGATGAGTAGGGTTATATATCTCCTCCATAGACATGGTAAAATGATCATATTTGATGCTACTGATTGAGGGCCACAGAAATACCCTTTAATACTTCCACCCGGTTGCCAAGAAGAATACCATGGTTGTGCTACTGATGTACCAGATTGTAATATTATAGTACTTGCAATGCTGATGTGTACAGTATTCTTATGCAATATTTACATTGTACGCCTGTTTCAAAAATGTTTTAATACCATTGAATATTAAAAAAGAAAGTGACAGTACCATGGTGCATCGAAACTGATGTGCTTTGATAGAATGATAGTCAAGTGAATACTATGGTATATCAATGTAGAAATCATTCTTTGCTATTTATAGTGTCGCATCTCTTAAATGATTGTCTGTACACTGGGGTTTAGTATCTGGTGTATGTGGCAAAAGTGAAATGAATTTGTATTGATTTAAATTAACACATTTAATTGTTTAGAAAGTGCACCTCCATGAGTCAAACATGACTAATTCAGACAGCACTTATCACCCCAGACCATTTGCACCTTCTTAGACAGGAAATGTTCTTTGCCAGTGGTGCTTTATGGGACAGAGAGAGGTATTTGCATTTGAGATATGTGCATGCTCCATGATATGCCTGTATGATATGTCCTTCATACCATTTAAAAAGTTGATCGTTAGGTAATTGAGAATGTACGTTTACCTTCTTTCAAAATAACTTAAACAATTACTTAAATTAATTACGGGGACCATTGTATTTAATATTAATGTTGTAAGTTTTGTGCTTCGATTATTCAGAATAAATTAAATGGAATTATTTAGAATACTCCGGAATTATAAATGACTGGAAAAGTCATGGAAACTCACTCTTGAAAAGTGTGGGAACTCTCTGAGAGTCTCTTATTTGATAATAATTATGGCTAGTCTGGTAGTCCCCACATTTTGACATGTTGACATCCGTTATGGTCATAATGTGATAGCCAGCATTAATCTTTTGATGCGTTTTCCCAGATGAGAGAAAGTCTGTTCTTGGATGTGCATGCAGCGCCACTCAGTTTAAATAGCTTGAGTACCATCAGAGTAAAGTGCTCTGGAGGCAGAGACGGCTCTTGAGAGGAAGCCGACTGATGAATTACTATGTATATTTGTGGCATGGCCGGTCTCTCAGGGAGGGAGCTTTGACTGGAGAGCGTGCTGCAGACATCTAGGTCACAGACAAGCTAAAGCGGCCTAATTGTCTGTCTCTCAGGGGACTCTGGGAGCTTGCGGCCAGCTAGAGTGACTGACTTCTCTCTGGCCGGCTAAATGTCTAATTCTCACTTTTAGTGTGACACATATAGTGTGTGTATCAGATTTTTACTTGCTCAGATTGTTGTTTGCAGCTTGTGATTAAGGGTATGCTGAACGGCATACTACAAAACCAATAGTACTACAAGTATTTCCGCTGTGTGCACTACATATACACAGTGCTAAAGTAGTCTGTACATAAAATGTCCCTACAATACACCTCAAAGCACTTGACTTGATATTCCTGTATGACAACCTAAAGTCATTTAAAACATCCTGACTCATTATTTGATCAGACTGCAAAACATTAGAATTTTTTTACATTTTGTTTCTTAATTGAACACAGGATGCTGCTTGCTGCACTAACTGCAGTGTAATTAGGTCATGTGGCAACAATGTAACGCAGAGCTGTTTGAAATGTTTATCATTATTTTTTAACAGTATTCAAGTATCCAATGCTGAACATAGTCGTACTGAACACAGAACAAGTTTAGTTCTGTCATGTCTAATATTTTAGTAGGTTAAGAACTTGTCAGAGAAACAAGTGCTGCTTTTGTGCACTGTTAATTAATAAATAAGATACTTATGATGACATTGCTTATTTTATTGTTAATTCTGATATTATAAAAGATGCCGACCATAGTTAGATTAGAAATTAGGTCCTAGATTTCACAATTGGCAACTTTTAAAACTTTAGTTTTAAAAATTTTAGTTTTGTCAGCTGAACAATTAGGTTTTTAAACAATAGTATAGTCTGTCAAACTGTACATCTATTTCTGTTGTCAAAAATTAAATATGTCGCCATTGGTCTGTAGGCCACTTTTGGCCATGCACAGTGCCTTCCAATAATATTGCCACCCTTGGTCAATCCAAGCAAAGGTGGCGGTGAAAATAAATTGTCCTTTTGATCTTTCGTTCAAAACATTTACAAAATTCTAACCTATTATTAAAGTAAAACAATTGAAAAGGGGCAGGAAAAACTCATGATGAAATAACTGTCTTTCTCCAGTACATGTTGGCCACAATTATCGGCACCCAATTTTTAGTATGTCCTTTTCCCAGAAGAACAGCTCTGAGTTTTCTTCTGTAATGCCTGAAGAGTTTGGAGAACACCTGATAAAAGAAAAGAGACCACTCTTTCATCCAGAATCACTCCAGAATAGTCAGAATAATCCTTCAGAATACCAGCTCCACGGTGGTGCTTCTCCTCTTTAGTTCATCTCACTCAGGTTCAGGTCAGAGGACTGGGACAGCCATGGCAAAAGCTTCATTTTGTGCTCAGTGACTAATTCTTGTTTATTTTGATGTTTGTTTTGGATTATTGTCCCAGTGGAAGACCCAACCATGGCCCAATTATAAGATTTTTAACAGAGTCAGGTTTTCTGACCCTGAGACTCAGTTTTTGCAATTCTCCAGCTGTGGTCCTTGAAGAGTCTAGATTAAGGGATTTTGGGCTTTGTTTTCCCTCCTATATATATTTCTGTGAAACAGGAAGCCATATTTTCATGTTCATAATCACCCTGGAGTGCTCAAAATTGTGATTATGAATGTGAGATATTTTACTAAGAATTTTAGGGTGCTAATAATTGTGGCCAGCAAGTATTGGAGAAAAAAATGTTCACAATGAGATTTTCTCACCATTACAATTGTTTCAATCACTGTGTTTTAGTGGTTTTACCACAGAAAATTAAATGTACTACAGCTCAACCGAAAAATAGGATCTTTTCACATGAAATCTAGGTCAGACTTAATCTTGAACTTAAAAGCATTTGTGTTTAGAGTATATGGCCTTCTGTCAGAGATTGATGTATTAAATGGCTTGCAACATCAGACAGCTCAGGTCTGATAAGCCAGAGCCATGCAGTCTATGATTGAGACATGCAGGGCAGTTGCTGTGCTAAATCTGGGCTTGGGCCAGAGAGAGGACAGAAGCACAATGTTCAGACAATGACTCAAGTCAAGTGTGAGATGACGAGAGACTCTCGCTCGTAGTCACACCCTCAAATGTGAGACAATGAGCAGCCCTCCTCAACGGCATAGTTGGGAAATGCCATCCAGTCATTTCGTTATAATTTGTCTAGTGCTGAGTAATGCTATTTCTCAACTTAACTTTTTTTTTTTTTTTTCCAGTCATACTTCACCCGTTCGGACCGGAGTTTGATCAGCAGTATGTAAGTATCTGCTCACCTGTGTCCCACGTTTTAAAACTAAATTCAAGCAAATTCCCTTTTCCCTCCAACAAAGATATTTCTGGTTTTACCGTGCTTAAGCTTGCACTCACAACAAATACTTGCATTGATTTGAACAGGACGTCAAAGACCGAGACCTCATCCTTAACCTGCTCCTGTCTCTGCATGAGCACCTGGCCAATGTCGCAGGTGAGCGTTCAGATACAACTAAAATGTTATTTAAATGATTTTAATATATCCAGATTTAAAAAGTGCAACCGTTTGCCTTTCAGGAGAACATGATTGTGGAGACAATAAAAATCCTTTAAACAGAAGTGTCTCTTTTAGTGACGCCTCTACGTACCTCAAGGTTTGTTTTAATATTTTGAAGGGTTTCATCAAGTTGCATGGTTTCTTTAATTGACAGTGACCTTTTGTATCATTTGGGAAATAGTGGCTCTACCAAAATGAAAATGCACATTATAATAAAGCATCTTTCTCTTTCAAGCTCCAAAATGAAGCCTATGAAAACTTGATTGAAACGTCTTTAGAGTGGATCATGAAAACCAAAGATGTTGTTGGAATAAGGTACCTGATGATCTATCTATCTATTGCTCTGTGTGTGCCGTTTTCCTGTGTTCATTGGGGGGTGTTGGTTTCTTGGCAGGTTGATTGGTGCCGACCCTGCTCAACCAATAGTGGATGTATCAGAAGTCTCCCGTCTGGAGTCCATCCACCCCCGCATGTCCTTCTTTTGCCGCCTCAGACGCGCCTTCTTCACTGTGATACACAGAGTTCTCTTCGTCCTTGCAGGTTGGCTTCTACTTACTGTAGAAGTTGGTGCTTTTTACACTGGGAAGATTCACTAACCTTTCTTGCATTTCTCTATAGGCATCGGTGTAGTTTTGGGTTTGGTGTATTACATGAAATACAGATGGCGCAAAGAAGAGGAGGAAACTAGACAGATGTATGACATGGTGGAGAGGATCATCGGTAAGACTGCCTCATCGTTAGGCTGTAATTTTAGCGCAGAAATTACACAATGCCGGTTTAAAGCATCTTAACACCTGTGCTTTGTTTTCACAGATGTAATGAGAAACCACAATGAAGCCTATCAGGAGAATAAGGACTTGCAGCGTTATTTACCCATCCCTCATGTCCGTGACTCTCTTGTCCAACCTCAAGAGAGGTATGGCATCTTTGCAAAGTGCAGCACTCGTTTTGCATTTTTGGATGAAACGCCCTCTTTTCCTGGTGCAGCTTATTCTGAAGTGCATGTGTATCGTGTCTTTCTCTTAGAAAGAAGATGAAAAAGGTGTGGGATAGAGCCGTTGCATTTCTCTCAGCTAATGAGTCCCGCATCCGGACCGAAACTCAGAGGATTGGAGGGGCGGACTTTATGGTGTGGCGGTGGCTTCAGCCCTCAATGTCACCTGATAAGATGTCCAGCATGCCCTCCAAAGTGTGGCAAGGCCAAGGTAAAATTTTCTTTGTGTGGAGTCAATCATCTGCATTTGCTTTTGTACATGTGTGGATTAATACATGTGGGCACCTCCTTCTGATTGACTTTACTTCCTGTTAACGCAAATTTTTTTGGACATACGGAATATGTTCATGAACCTGAAGTGGCTTGTTTTATTCTTCAGCATTTCCTTTGGACCGAAGAAATTCGCCACCAAACAGCTTAACGCCATGCTTGAAGATTCGCAACATGTTTGATCCAGTCATGTAAGTTTCGAGCTGCATGTGACCTCACATCGGATTGGTTGTATAAGTAAAATGTATACACTTGCATAATTGTATGTAGTTTTGCATGAATGTAGTCTCACTGCTCAGTTTTTCGCTCTTAAACAGGGAAGTGGGGGAAAATTGGCACCTCGCCATTCAAGAAGCCATTTTAGAGAAGTGCAGTGATAACGATGGAATCGTTCACATAGCTGTTGACAAAAACTCAAGAGAGGTGAGGATCCTGTGTGATACATTACAAATTATACAAGCTGGGTTTATAGGTTTTTGTCCAAAACATGAGCTGCCTGCTGCCTTCAAAGGCGTAAGTGGCCAATTTTTAGAACACTACGACAACATACAAAAACTTCTTAGTCGTATTGTAAGAAGCATAGAACAGTTCATTTCTAATGTGTGGTGTTATTATTAGCAAAATCATTCTTTATGCAGTCTTATTGGGTTTCTAAGCTTACAGGTGCTAGTTATCATAATAAGCATAAATAGGAGATGGAAATATCGGGTAAAATAAGTCTTTGAGTACTCTGAACTTTATTTTTCACCGTATTGGATTGGTTTCAAGCGGATTTGAGTGGAGTTTGATGTTAGCAGGATGATAAACTAATTTGTACTAGATAATAATATGAGCAAAATTAAACTGGATGAACATATAATTGTTCTTAAATATAGATGTGTATGTTTTTTTTAATCACACAGAACTGTATTTCTACTAGAAACTAGTTTATTAAATTTTGTGCATTCTGGTATTGCCTTGTTCGCAAAGGATATGATGGTGATTGAAAATTTTTTCTTTGTTTTGGAACAGAGTAATATTCCTAGAAGCATTTAATTAATAGGTTAATTTGCTTTTTGTTCCCATCTAGGGCTGCGTTTACGTGAAGTGCCTTTCAGCAGAGCATTCTGGGAAAGCCTTCAAAGCGCTTCATGGCTCCTGGTTTGACGGTAAATAAACATTACATTTATTCTAGATTAATCAGAGGAACTGGAAATTCAATTTATGAAGTCAATTTAAACCTGTCCTGTCTTTTCTACAGGTAAGCTGGTGACGGTCAAGTATCTACGTCTGGATCGCTACCACCAGCGTTTCCCACAAGCCCTGGGCTGCAACATGCCCCTCAAGCCCTCCAGCTCCAGCATGAACAGCATGTCTCGCCTGAACCAGCGATCCAGCACATCCAGCTCACTGGGTTTCTCTTGAGGCACATGCTAGTGGCCACCACCATCCTCTCTGCTCTCTCTTTTGCTATATACGAGGCTCCCTTCTCCTGCGTCCTCTTTACCAGAGAGAACTGTGTTCAGGAGCTTTTACGGTTGGGCTACCTGGGGTGCCCAATTAGTTTTGTCAGCCATATGCAAGCAATGGTGTTTAAACCTGTGAGCTGCTGTGTTTTTTTTGTTTTGTTTAGTTTTTTTTTTCCTTATTTTTTCCTGTCCCTCGGTATCAAGGAAAGAAAGCAAGGGAGATGCACACACTGGCGTGAAAACGGTGGAAAGAGAGTTGCTCGGTCCAGTGAAAACTTTTAGGAGAAGTGGACGATGCAATCTCTGTCCTTCTCATATCTGGTGCAAGTGGACACAAATTTCTGTTTCTTATGTGTTTTCATTGTTTTTGATAAACCGTCTATGGATTCAATGACAAAAATGGTTTCCAACTTCTCACTAAATCTCACAACACGAATGAGAGTTTTCCGGCCTCTGCTTATTTTTATTTTTTTTTATGTAACTAACTCCCCTCCTTAATTTCAAGGAGCTCTGTTGGGCTATACAAAGCTGCATGTGCTGGTTCAAGTATGCCTATATTTAAGCTTTGAATTGTATCATATATTGTGGATGTTTATTTCCCTGATGCTGTTTTAGCTGATGTATTCCCTTTATTTGTTTTTTTATTTGTTTGCATTTTTTTTTCTTTTTCTTTTTTTTTTCTCCGTAGTTTTTAGTCCAAGAACAGCATGCACACACTCTGGAAAGGGGTGCTGTAAATATCTCGTTGAATGGTGGTGGTTGAAATCATCTGTATGAAACTGAAATCGTCATAAGCTCTTGTTTGTTTCTTGCCAACAGAATAACTACACTGCTGCATTCAGAGACGTGTCATGTGGAAGGGTCTACATGGCTTTGTGAGCGAAATGAACAATTTTGTTCCCCTTCAATGCCATGTTTCTGAACACTAGTCTTAATTGTCACAGCCTGATTATATTCAAGTATACAATTATTTACTGTTGTTTTGTTTATATTTTAAAAAGTTATGCTTTTCCCATTATAATTGGTGCAGATGGATGTTCTTTCCCCCCCTCACCGGTCACTTGGCAGATTTTAAATGCCATCCTGTTGCTGTTTTTAATCTGTCCCCGGCCCTTCTAAATTTCCAAAGGAGACGTTTTTGATGGAAGTTGTTTTCTGACTTTCTTGTGCACGCTTGTGCTATAGTCGCAGCCTGATATGGTGATCTGATTCTAATTTGTATCGGGACACATTCATAAACAGCATGTCATGCTGCGGTCATGTCTATTTTGGATCACGGAAAGATTTATCAGCTTTTGTTTAGATGCAGTTCGGGTGGATATGAGGTAAATAAAATGTACTTGTTTATTACTCATGTTTATTTCCTTCCTTAACGAGATTCTATCACATAATCTACATGCGCTGACTTTCCCATCTACGTTTATATAAAACATGTCTTTTCAGATTATGTCGATCTTTCAATTGTTGAAAACATTTCTAGGAAAAGTTAACGGTTGTTGCCCAAACCAGATATCTAGGTGAACAAGTTAGTAGTGCAATTGAAAACATAATGGCATGGTTTAAGACTTAAAGTACGTTTATCAATAGATAATTTGTAATCGGTTATGAACTTTTTTTTTTTTTTTGTATGGATAGCATATATTAGTAAACATAAATGGACAAGATTCACAAGTTTTGCAATTTCCATTTTTAGTCCTATTTTGCAACAAGTTATTTGTGTTCATCTAGTTATCAGAGAAATCAGAAGCTGTTCAAAATTCACCTATTTTTCATTTTTATATTCATTTTAAATAGTTACATAATTTAATTCCCATTGCTTTATATATATCTACAGTGTGCACACACATATATATGCTGTAGAATCCTTTTAGATATAGTTATTTACTCTTGTTTTGCTTATGTTTATGTATAAATGATAAATAAAGATAGCACCATTAAAATAAGCACATGTAGAGTCGGACAATGAATGCATTGCTTAACATTCAATGGTAAATCATAATAGAAAACATTTAAAATATTGAGTATAATCATATTCAAATGATTAATACAGTTCCCATTCTATGCTTAAATTGTTTTAATCTATGTAGTATCATTTTATTAGCATTCTACTACTTTAAGCATTTCACTAGTTGGCATAACAGTATAACGATGTCATGCAAAGCCAGATCTAGTGAGGGTTCCGTTCAGACCTGATAACTTCATGAAACATCAAGCAAATAATCAGTTTGAACTGAAACCATGAGCCACATTTTAGAAACAATCTAATGACGTAATCCGTTCACAGACTGCTTCGGGCTGAATAACTGCGCGCAAATTACGCATTGCTCATATTAGGAGCCCGTCTGCCCAGCCAGAGGAATTTCCCAGCATGCACTTGTC
The DNA here is from genome assembly GCA_032359435.1 of Enteromius unitaeniatus. Taxonomy (NCBI): domain Eukaryota; kingdom Metazoa; phylum Chordata; class Actinopteri; order Cypriniformes; family Cyprinidae; genus Enteromius; species Enteromius unitaeniatus. The sequence continues at coordinate 6,096,037 of JAUMHI010000037.1, read as the reverse complement.
ATTACCTAAGAAGTACACGGTCGTGTCGCTGTTTGACAAATGCTCTGCTCTCACATCGGCCCCCCTTCACTCTCTAGTCTGCTGTTCTACTCGGTTTTAACGCTATTTCTGCTGTCTGGTACGTCTAACTACTCATTTTATGTTTATATTGTTTATTACGCACTTTTCAAGTGACTTTAATGTGGGCAACAGGGTCTGAGTTACGCGTTGAACGTGTAACACAACACCGTTACACGTGTAACGACGCAGTTGTACGCAAGTGTAACATTTTTAAGCATTTTTTGATGCTTGTATTGTAATATGACAGACTATTACGTAGTTTTCCTAGTCTTCTGTAGGAAGCATATCAGTGACACTTTGTATAGCTACTATGTATGTATAAACTATGTATCCTCCCACACGTGATGTCATAGATGTCATATGGTTTCATTATTTGTTTATGCAAACCACACCCTTACAAAAATGACTACTGTAACACACCACAGTATTATCACGAGACTCCTTTGTAAGTGCAGACCAGTCACAGACATTAATATTTGATGGCATGTTTATTTAATTGCCCTCTAAACTCCTGACACCTGTCTAATAAACAAGCTCAGTCATCTGATAGACCCTTAATGTCATAACATAGATGAGTTTCTAATGTTTGTGCTTGTGATTCATGAAATTCAGTATGTTAAAAATCCTATTGTTGCCAAACGAAACGCACGCGTCATTTGTTATGCTTTTCTTTGCTAGCATTCACTTTGGTCACAACGCCCCTGCAACCATCTAAACCAGGCAATCATTTGCACCGACTTGATCGGTTTGAAACATTTCAGGTCTCATCTGTCACTTTATGACCTTATATAGTTATAACCGTCACTGTACCCGAAGTATCAAGCGTGCTTTATTTATAAACTGCATTGATACTTGATATTTTTGGTGAGTAAATGCTCTTTTTTTTGCCTGCTTGCTCATTCTGTAGTTCGGTAGATAAAGGCAGGTTATTGATGGTGATAAGAAGCAGTTTGTTTAACGAGCCTCTCTCATCAGGTTCCAGAAATGATCATTAAATGAAGATTTGGCTTTCCTTGCATGCTGTTCATCAGTGCCGCTAAAATAAATAAATGAACAAAATACACATGCAGTAAGATTAGAGGAAACGGGATCAAGCGTTTAAATCATTTAATGAGATCTTTCTGAAATGCAAATGAACGTCAAGCTGTAGACAAACACAGATCTATGGTGTGATTCTGCAGAGCTGTAATCGGCCTCTATTTATAGTCCTCTCTGCAAGTGATTGCTGGGTATTTTTAAGATGTGGCCTTGCTTGTGTCTGTATCTGTTCATATGTTAAAACCACTCAACAGAGCAGTCCTGGGCGAAGAGTCACCTGAGTGCCAACAAGTGTCTGAATCCAGTTGCATAAATTTTCTGTAACAATTCAGATTTTTTCGATACAAACCAATCACGGTTGCTTTATTATTTGTGGTCAGTGGCGTAACTTATTATTATTATTATTTTTTAATTTTTTACAAAATCGTATAATAATAAATCATTATAAATTAAATATTGTAATATAAAATACGTTTAATATATCAGAATGTCATATATGTTTTTCTAAATTAAATTAAATATATGAAAAAAAAATATATATATATATGTATATATATTTGTATGTGTATATCTTAATTAAATATGTATTTGTTAATTTTATTCTTTAATTTCTTTTGTTATGTATATTTATAATAATTATTATTATTACAATACACATAGATGTGCAATGTTTCTAAAATAATTTCAAAATATCAAACCAAGTTTCAAGCAATCTGTTACACAAAATACCCTTTAAAATAAAAATAATAAGTATATCGTTGAAGATTAATTAGATTAAGTGGAATGTGTTCATATTTAATGTGTTGAACTACAGCTATTATTACTCTGTGAATTTGAGAACTGAGTGAAAAAAAAAAAAAAGCCAAGCTTGTTTAATGGCAGATTCTACGTAATGCATATGTATCCAAATATTTTTTTCCTCCACTCTATGAAATAGGTACTAAGTGGAAAAATGTTCATATCAAGCTCTTTCTGATCTTAATTTGCCATTAGCACTCTTCTCCTGTCTCCCTGTTGCAGTAGATGAAAAGATCTTTTCCTTTTCCTCACACACCTGCACAACCACTAGATGGACCTCATTCCTTATAAACCGCAGCTTCACCCTCGCTCTCAGCAGCACTCTGTGGCTTTGCCTGTTATGGCTCCCATAGTTCAGCTGTAATTTCCCACAATCTTTGGCCTCTAACAGTTTTAAAGCTACCTTTTCCATAGGTCTTAATAGTTACAAGAAGGCTTGGAGAAGGTCTTAAAAAAACTTCCAGCATTCTTCAGGGTGCACTCGAGTTTGCCGTAGGCCAGGATGGCTGTCCGTCTTCTGCGATCCATGGCACCTTGCGCATCCATGTTCCTGCTCCAATGCAGTCGTTCCCATAAGTCCGCAAGGCCGCTCCTAGCACTGATTCCACCCACTACTACGCTAGGTACTGTAACCAATGTGGCTAGGATATATAATCTGCAAAGTTTAATTAAATGACAAGCAATCTAGACTGTCGTGTCGTGCATTGGTTTGCAAGTAACAGGATATAAGCAAAGTTGCTAATGTATATTAGTATAAATTTAGTTTTTGCTTTATGGCCCACAGACACACAACTGACGTGCTACAGCCATAGAAACCGCTGATAAGCTCGCTGTATGGCAGCTTTTCTTTTCTGTTTTCTATGCAAAATGCTTTTTTTCTGTCTTCTCAAGGCTCTGAATTCTGAAACTAATAACCCAGCTCATTAAACTTGACATAAATTATATGTTGGTTCCACTAATAAAGTTCTCGGACCTTTTAATCGCTCCTCAAAGATGTCAAATAATCATCCCCCGCCCCCATTAATCTCAAATGGAAGCCCGAAATGGAAAAAATAATTGCATCTTTTTTATATCCCAATTCTGACGGTTTATTATACTTTATAATTCCGATTTTTTTTCATAATTCTGAGGAAAGCATTTAGAATTGTAAGTCAGAATTGTGATGTATAAACTAGGAATTGTGTGATATTTTGTTAATTCTGAAAAAATTAAAATTGGCTGCTTTAAGTTTTTTATTAAAACGCAACTGTTTTATATGAAGTTAATATAAATATTATACCTTGTGATATTTAACTGTCATTTATGCATGTCTTCAGGATGCAAGGTTCTCATTTGACTTGTGGGTAATATGTTTTACATCTTTATCATTCCTGTTCACTTCCCTCTCTTCACACAGAGACGTTAATCAGTCATTCTCTGCATGAGAAGTGTCAGCCATCCCGTGATAGGCTGCTCTAAGTGTCCATCTCTGTGACTGACATCTATGTTGACCTATGTTGTGTTTTTTTTTTTTCTCCTTCCTCTCCCTCCTCGACTGTGTCTGTCTTTTATTATTTTTTTAGCCTGAGTGGTAGGAGGGTGTTTTAGCAGGCGGCTCCTGTCTCGCCGCTGTTTCTGTTCTCCCAGCAGCATCGGCCGCAGCCATGTCCGGGTTCAATCTACTGCATCTGGTCAGCCAAGGCCAACCTGTAAAACTCAAGGCCTGCGGGCTCCCCTCAGGTCACCTGGATGCTGTGTGTGTGTGTGTGCAGTGTGCTTTGCTTTCTCGATGCTTTCATATGTGTGCACACGCGTGTGTGAGCGTTCAGCAAGGGGTGTGTGTGTTTGTGTTTGGTTGATGAAAAGGTCACTTGTGGAGAAACCAACTTCTGTATTTAACTAAAGGCAGCCTGACATGTATCACCTTGACTGTCTTTGCATTAATGCATGCACAGATAAATAGGTAATACTTTTAGATGATTAGTGGGTTTCCGGTTATCAGGTTCCCCCTGATGCTTGAGTTGGTTTTTCTGCATTTGATGACCCCTTGCCTTGGAAATGTCACCTTTTGCTTTGCTCTTTTTTTCCCTCTGTTTAGATCTTCAGTTGCTCGTGGAATAATGCCTAAATCACCTTCTTTTAAGCTTGCATGATCAGTCTAGCTTTAACATGATCTACTAATGATTGCATTTGTTTTTGTAGATGAGACTCACATTTGAAACGGGGTGTGTTCTGAGGGGAATTTTTGGTTTTTTGCATTTTTGTGAAGTAATGATTGGTGCAAGTTAAAACCTTTCATAGGTTTATTAAGACACATCAGTAGATTAATATCAATAACTGGGTGTTTCTGTGACAAAATAATAAAACCTGACAGGATTTTGTTCAAAAGTGTGTGAATGAAATGCTTTTAGTGATATTATGACTGAATAGGCGTAAGAAAGAACAGTTGCAGGTTAGTACAAATAAGATGATATTGTGATGAAATCAATATTGTTTTTTACTATAAATTACTGAATTTTTAAGTGCTAAGATTTTCATAAATTTTAGCTCAAAATCAATAAAAAATGTCTTTTTGTACTGTGTGTGTGTGTATATATATATATATATATATATATATATATATATTAGTTATATTCTTTTTACATAATATATGTATGTGTATTGTGTACATTTATTATGTATATATAAATACACACAGCATATATTTAAAAAAAATACAGGTAACACTTTGTTTTATGGATGCACCTAACCTATTAGTTTCATAGCATGCATACTACTAGAATATTATTAAGCACATGATAATGCCTTCTCTGTATGACCTTATTCTGCATCCCTAATCCTACCCAATGCTAAAACATAACAACTACCTTACTAACTATTAATAATAAGCAAATTAATAGTCTATTGAGGAAAAAGTCATATTTACATGCTTGTTTGTGTAATTATACAGTGTGTGTATATATATATATATATATATATATATATAATGAGTATAAAAAGTACACACATGTATATTATGCAGATATATAAATAACTTTTATTTTGAATCACAGCAGTTTTATATATATGTATTATAATATATTCTGTAATGCTACTACACAATAGAAACATTAATAGTGTGAAGTACAAAACCTAATTTATTATATTAAATATTACCACAGCACTTATCTTGCAGACCCCCTTTTAAAAAGTTGGAAAGCGATGAGCTGAGAATAGGTGAGAAGAAGCATGAAAAATGTCTGAAGGAAGACGTGATATTTTTGGTGTAAAGCAAAAGGCCCATGCTAAAAACAAATCTTGCTTCCAATTAGGAAATAACTTTCACTTGAGGTTAGTGGAGGGATGTTGGAACAACGTGCTGATTTGTAGCGTGACCTCTCGGTGCACCAAAACTAAATCATTTGCAGGGGGTGACACAGACCGAATTCCTGAATTTCTTTAAATGCCTCCTTAGAGGCTTTTCTAGACAAACCAAGAAATAAAACACTTTTTTCCCCCTTTATCCCTCCCTCTCTCACACAGTATAAATAGTGTTCAGAGTCCTTCATACACAAAAAAGTAGGAATTCTCTCTCTGTCTTACTAATAGGATCCAGAAGACCCCTCTCACAGAGTCGAAAGGAATACAGGAGAGTCCTGCAGGGAGGCGACCCCCTCCTCTGTGCGCTCTCCTCCCCTCTTCCCCATGTTTGTCAGAAGTAACTTTGTACTCGCTGGACAGAGCAGGGCCAATCAATGGAGCCTATTCACCAGAGGGACCTTTAAAGACCCCATTATTTCCTCCATTCACATGGTTTCAATCTTGTCGAGAGGAATTCTCCACATAGTCTAAGTGAAGGGAGACCCGCTCTCACCAAAACGCAAGCCGTAAAACTGGCGAAACAATACGGGAGCAGGACAGACCCCACAGGAACACGAGTGAAAAAATCATTATTAACAGGAAAAAAGGTGGAAAGCAGGGAGAAAGCACTCTGTAATGGGAAATTGCAGTAGAATTGTATGTAATTTAAAACTGCTGCGTGTCCCGGTGACTAAATGGCGTGCAGATGGACATCTGGCCCACTTTAAAAATATGGCTACAGTGCTTGTCTTCTTCTGAGGACCTTACTGTTGCCAGAGGGGATGTTTCAGGGTCTATTTTTTGTATTTTTTTTGCATCCTCCCTGAGTTTGTTATCAGTAGAAGTTGTGCCGCTGTTTAATCAATTACTTTGAAAGTCCTTCTGGTGACAATTACTCACTCCTCAGGTTGACCTCTAGAGGTCAGCATTGTTGTAAAGCTAGTCTAGCAGTCAAGATCGCTGCCTTCTGTATAAACAGCCAACATGAGCGCTCATCTAGAATGTCATAACTCACTGCGTATGTTATGCAGTGAAAATCAAATTAGCCTCGGCGTAATACTTTGGCTGTAGCACATCACTGATGGAGCGTTTGAATTCTGTGTGTGTGTGTGTGTGTCACTGACGCTGTGATTTTTTTCCAGGCAAGAGTTGAGTCAGGAATTAAAGTAGACATCTTTTGTTATCGGCCAAACCAGATCATATGCAACCAAAGCAACCAGACAAAAGTGCTGACTCCTGCTTGGAAGGAGTCACATAGAAACCTAGATTAGAGTTTCATTTGTTTGTTTTTAATAATTCTGCACTGCTTTACTTCGTGATTACAAACACTTACGTTTACCTGACCTCACTTGTTTCACTTGTAGGAACGTCCCGAAGTAAGAAGACATGGCCCAAGACGTTCCCAGAGGAAGAGCTGAGGAAGCGTTTGACCCCCATTCAGTACCATGTTACTCAGCAAAAGGGCACAGAGAGGTGGGCCACCCATCCTAACTAAAAGACACTTTAAAATACATTTTCATTTAAAGGTTTGGACATGCCTCAATTAGCAATCCAAAAGAGTAATGCTTTAAGTAAAGTATTCTAAATTTGCAGATAAATATAACTTATTCATAGATTATATTATAAAGTTATTGAATGAATATAAAAGAAAAATAAATAAATAAAATAA
>JAUMHI010000037.1:6022766-6076587 GCA_032359435.1 Enteromius unitaeniatus | reverse complement strand
CCATTATAAGATTTCTAACAGAGTCAGTCAGTTTTAGATTTGTTATCTGTTGGTATTTGATAGAATCCATGATGCCATGTGTCTAAACAAGATGTCCAGGACCTCCAGCTGAAATATAGACCCACAACATCAAAAACACAGCGATATATTTCATTGGAGTACTTTTTGTCCCTGTATTCACCAAACCCATCTTGAGTGATTGCTGCTAAAAGCAAACAAAAAAAAGTTTCATTTGATCATAGAAGCCAGTCCCATTTGTAGTTCCAGTCCTGTTTGACAACTGAACATGCTGGAGATTTTGGATGGAGAATTCTTCTTAAACCCTCCTGAACAACATGTGCTGATGTAGGGGGTGTTTGACTATTTTATTAAAGGTTTTCTGACCCTGAGACTCAACTATTTTCTGCAATTCTCCAGCTGTGATCCTTGAAGAGTCTTTAGCCACTCAAACTCTTCTCCTCTTCGTTTTTTATGTTGATTGGAAATTCTAAATTATTTTCACTGCTCTAGCTCTTTTCTTAAAGCCACTTCACTAATCGGTGAAGCTCAATTATCTTATGCAGCACATAAGAAAGATATTCTTTGGTTTTTCTTATTTTGTTGATTAGGGGAATTTGGGCTTTGTTTTCCCTCCAATATATATTTCTGTGAAACAAGAAATCATGGCTGGATAATTTCATGTCCATAATCACCCTGGAGTGCTCAAAACTGTGAAAGGGAATGAGATTATACTTCAGAGATATTTTACTCATAATAATCTAGGGGTGCCAATAATTGTGGTCAACAAGTTGTTTGTTTCAATTGTTTTACTTCAATGATAGGTTAGAATTGTGTGATTTTTTTTGAATGAGAGATCAACAGGATTAACAATGCAGATATATTTTCACAACCACCTTTGCTCAGATTGACCAAGGGTGCCAAGTGTGCCTGCATTGAAATTAATTCTATAAAATGATTTAAAAATTATGGGGCGGTTTCCTGGATATGAATTAGATTAAACCAGGACTAGACCATAGTTCACCTAAAATTGAAAATGATCCTTTTACTCACCTTTGAAGCATCCTAGGTGTATGTCACTTTCTTCTTTCAGACGAATCCAAATGAAGTTAAAATAAACATTTTCCAGACCCCTCCAAACCTTTCAATGGGTTTAAAAGGGTGACAGCTGTTACACTTTAGAAGACTTGGCGTTACGTAACGTGTGCATATTCGTAATAAAATGTCCCTCACATGGCTCCGGAGGTGAATAAAGTCCTCCTGTAGCGAATCCATGTGTATTTCAAACTACAACGTTTCTCCTCTTGGCTTATATCGAAATCCTCCTACATTTTTCTTTACAATTCCTTGGTTTGTGCTTCTCATTCTTTGCGTTTTGTTCTCTCTCTCCGCGCTCGTCACAAATCACAGTCATCCACTGGGACTGCTTCCGGTTTCCACAGACAGCAGACGTGAGAGAAAAGTGTTTATTAAGTTTGAAATATAGACATTTATCATACAAAAACTCATGGATTCGACTTTATTCACTCTCCGGAGCCTTGTGAGGGATGTTTTATTACATATACACACACACGTTATTTCACATCTTCCGTAGTGTAACCAATTTAAACCCATTTAAAGGCTTGGAGGAGTCTCATACACTTAGGATGCTTCAAAGGTAAGTAAAATTGTCATTTAATTTTTCAAGTAGTGTTTACAAACATACTTATTTTTTTATTAAAAAAAGCATTACTTGTGAGCATTTTAAGACCAAACAATGGCACGAATGTATTTAAGATATGCCATTGCAAACTTTTTTTTTATTGCTCTGACATTTCTCTTAGTCTAGGACTAGTCTTAACCCTGTTCGGGGAAACCACGCCTATATGTCTTATTAAATTAAGTATTTATTTAAAAATTTTGATTTAATTATTGTTGTTATTTAGCATTATTTTGTTGTTATTTATTAATGCAGTAGCCCTACTGCAAACATGTATTTGAATAAAAAAAATCCAATTCCAAAAAGTTGGAATGTTTAGTAAAATTGAAACAGAGTTTGGCAAACAAATCGAGAACTATAAATCTATAGTATGATTATGTAAAGAATCCCATTGGACCGACTGAGGTATTGACCCAGTTCCCAATAAAGACCCCACAGAGCCCCAAGAACAGTAAAAAAAAAAAACCCTCAAAACTGAAAAGTTTTGTGGAACTGAAGTAAAAAACCTGAATTACTGTGCCGACCCCCTCCACTCCTCTCCCTTCTCTTCCTCTCTCCTTTGAGAAACTCTGGGAACTGATTTCACTTCAAACAGCAGAGGCTCCTAAACGGACCAGATCCAATTTGTCTGCGCTTTTCTTTCCCTCCAGAACACCCCCCCACCTCCAAAAAAAAAGGCCTCCTAACAAAAGGCTGCTTGTCCTGCCAGGAATTTTCCACATTCCTTGCTCTGGCAGACATTTTTCTTTTCTACAAAGGGCCCTTCGGCAAATTCCCCCTAATCGCAGGGTTTAGCCCAGCTCTGATAGGTGGCATTCATAGCACTGTTTGGTTGGGGAGGGTGCTTGATTTGGAGTCCGAGAAGGGATGAGGTGGGCAAGGGGGGCTCTTGGACCTGGAATCCTTTCAGATTGGACCGAACTGGTGGAGGCATTCCAAGGGGGATCACAAAGCCAGTGCTGTGGCCCTGTACCCTGGAGATGTCTGGCTTGTTTTCCCCACTTCCACCTCCAGTTTAACAGAACATGTGGCCTTTATTCATGGGAGCGGAGGGGGTGCATTTACTGGGTGGCTCGTCTGTGGGGTCCGCCTCTAGTGAGGGAGTCCTTGGATAAGTTTGCCTCATCAAATCAAGCAGAGTGTTTTTTTATGTTTCCTGTCTTTGTGGAATTCTTGTCAGCAGCCCTAAGGAGACTATGTTTAAGTAAGGGCTTTTTTCTCCACAAACGCAAAACATATGTTAGCTGTTTAAGTATAAAGTGAATGTGAGCTGCGTTCCGTTTTTCTAAACTCTCCCTCTTTATGCCTCTACCAGGCAGTCAGGTAAAATGAATGCTGCTTATGGCTAGGGAAGGGTCTCATGGGCCGTACCATGTTAGAGCACCTCTGTAACAGTGCGGGTTTGGACATTCATAGGCTTAGGCGGACTTTCTGAGACTATTTGAGGGAAAATCTGGCAAATTCTGTGTATTTAAACAATCAAATATATCACCTAAAGTACAGTTTCCCCCAAAATCTGCAATCTTGACAGATTGGATTACAGAATTTTTGAAAAAAACAAAACAAAAAAAAAGTTTAACATATTTTGCAGTAAAAGGTGTTTACAGTTTAAATACAGTTTTCATACTATTTATATGATACTAAATAGTATTTATTAATAATTTTACATTTTAATTTTAGTTTAGGGTTTAGGAAAATGCAATATGCATTTTTAGTAGTTTTTACGAATATTTCTATTAAGCTTTAATGTATTTTTATTTAATTTTAGTTTTACCTTAGCATATTTATTTTAGTTGGTTGCAATGCAACATTTTTTATTTTTACTTTAGTTTATCATCTAATACTTATATTTTCACTATTTTAAGTAATTAAAAAAATGTTTTAAAGTGAATCTTTAGTTTTACTTAACTCTTGCAACACTGTTTAGAACTGAAAGCATGCAATTCTGATAGCTTGTGCAATCAGTAAACAAAAAAGTAAAATCCTAAAACCTGCAAGTGGTGGGAACCCCTGGATCTTGCAGATTAAAACGAATGGTGTCCCAACGTGAGCCTCTCCCTCATACTAAGACATCCAATGGAAAGGGATTTCAAATATAGATGTCCTCCATTTTTTTGTAGTTAGATTCAAAGATCCCAGGAGCAGTGAATGAGAGAGAGACATACATATCTCCAGTGCAGTTTCTTGTAAGAGGAGGGAGGGCTTCCCCACAGTGTAAAGCTTTTAGTAAATGACTCTTGGCGCAGAGAATGGTTTTCGTAAGACATGCCAGGTCTTAAGAGCAGGAGTCTTCCACTAGCTTGGCTTTGCTCTGCCCCGGCACGTTCTGTTCTGGAGCTGCTGAGACGTGCAGCTGCGTGCTCCCAGCTTTTTGCCCCCAGGTACCTGTGCCAGAGGCTGACTTACAACCATTACATAATCTCTTTGTGTAACTGGCCTGAAGACCTCTCTGCATACTTGAAGAATGAAGCATCCCCAAAACCACGTCTACCAAGCATACTTTCCAGTGATCAATAGTTTATAAAGATCCTCCCTCCATTCAAAGCAGGATGAGAGACCATGGCAGCAAGAAAACATTTCTACAACAATATGAATCACCTTTTAATACAGAATACTTTATTTGAAGCCAAAAGTATTTAATGAAAAGAAGCATTTGCGTGCCGTTTTCTTACTAGGCCACAAGACCCATAATAGTACACCCACCCAATCCTCTGGAAAAAGCTCTTCGTTTTTGGAGAACGTGTTGACTAATTGTGTCGTCAAGGTTAGAGCAACTCTAAAAGAGGCCGCCAGTCCAGACAGGATTTAATTGGATGTTGAAGATGTTGCTTATCTTATTAGCTTCTTAAGAAAAACAAATGTTTCGTACTGAAAAGGGAGGAATTGTACCTTGAGTAGTCCTTAGTCAGATGTAGTACTATCTATTTAAAGAAGCATAAAGGTGTAGTTTAGCCAAAAATGAAACCTTATTCTTATCTTCCCGTCGTTCCAAAACCTGCATAGCGTTTTTTTAAACACAAAAGGTAAAAAGTATAATTTTTGTGTGATCCAAAAGATAGATGCCACATTCTTTACTGGAGCTTTGCCATTGTTTTATTTTGGAGATACTGTTTATCGGTGTTATCATTCCTGAACACGGTGGGTGTCTCCGCTTTCCTTTGTTTTCCTTGTTTCAAGGCATGCGTAACGCTGTAGGCTGGAAAATAATTCACAGTAGTGCTTGTTTCCAATGTGGCGGGTTGTGGCAAGCAATGATCTCCGAGGCCAGTTGGCAGTGTAGTGCTAAGAGCTTGGAAACTCACTCTAACTGGCGCATTACTCTTTAATCTGTCACTTCAGTGAGAAAAGGCTTGAAATTCTTTCAACATCTACTTTTAAGTTGTTTTTAGCTTCTAGTAAAAGTGCGTTTCTTTAACCAGTACGCAACTCAACATGTCTATATACGTAACTGGTTTAAATCAAAGCTATAAACACAAAAGACATCGATGGGTCATCCCACAATATCCAAATTTGTGTGGTCAGCTGGAATGGGTTGATTCTTAATTGATTATATTTGGTATGCAAGTTAATTGCTATTGGACAATTCTGGTCATTGTGAATCATGCCAAGTGCAACGTAGTCTCACGTTTTTGTGCTGCACGCTGAATGTGACTCACGACTTGAAATAATATTTGAGCAGTTGCTCTGTTCTCATGTTGGCATAAAAATTTAATGGCCTTAACAACCTCTCAGAGTGCAGTTTCTGTTCACTTATAAACACAAGCCTTTACATTGGAAGTTTACCTACTGAGGGCGAAGCTGTTAAAATGTAACAGCAAATGGCTTGCATTCCTCCATTTGAACAGCCTTCAGGATTTTATTCGAAACGTATATGTACAAATGTGTCTATTTGTGTGAATTAACAGATGAGGCTTTGTCAGAAATGTCACATTTTTCTAATTTACAAATATGACCAATTAAGTGCTTTTAAGTGCTTTTGAATTAAGTGAAGCAGGATTGCAAAAAATAGCATAAAATGCAAACACTATTACTTCTTAAAAAGGTTTTTGTTTTATTTTCCCAGTAAAGTAATAATTTTGATGGATGTTGTGGAAAAGCAAAAAAAGCTCTTATAAAGCAAAAAACTGATAAAATAATTTTTTTCAATGGAGAAGTATGTGCCCAATGTAACATACATGTAACATCAAAAATGTATCATAAACGTTCAATGTGAAATATATGAAACATTACAGATCTCTCACAAGGAGGGGTTGAAAAACAACTGCATAAACACGTGGTCTGTTGGTGGTCTGTTTTACATGCCTCATAATTTTCCTATAAGGTAAATGGGTTTTTTAACCTTATGGGTTAAGTAGGTCATACAAAATCCTATATTAAAATGTATACGTATGCATATATTGTTTAGCCCACTAAGCAGTTAATGTTTTAACAAAGTTTCAGTGGTCACTAATTACCTTTTCACATCACGTTTTAACGTTTTAAAACATTTAACTGAACGCACTACAAAAGACAATGTTCTCACAAGATAATTAGCTTCACAGTTAGTTTCCCTTTGGTCACTGAGCATGACTTCCTACATTAAAACCAGATCTCATTAACAGTGAAGCTTACAGAGCTGTGAGATGGAAGAGAAACGTGTCACCTTACGCATAGGTCGATTCATTAGCTTTTGCGATTACTTCATTACCTCTTTCATTCCTCTCATTTTCTGTTTATTTCAGCTGTCAGCAAGTTATCTATAATTAAGGCATTTGGATATCCGGGACCTAAAGGCTAAATGTATCTCCCAATGATTAGCCCAAATTTACCAGTGGGACACAAATAGTGTCTGAGAGCTTTTTCCATGTCATTTGATAGTCTATATCCGATGGAGTCATACCCTCCCCTTATTTGGTCCTTACTGCATACAGTATATAAAAATAATATTTATATTTACTTTGTGGTACTTTCCTTTTATGTTACCACCTTATATACAATATAACACAAGTAAATTAACACACACACACACACACACACACACATATATATATATATATATATATATATGTTGTATTTAATATCTAAATAAAAAATCATAATTAATCAAAATGTGTGTGTGCATGTGTATACAAAGTTTGCTCTGGCACTCTAGATCCAGAGTAGCAGTACAGGAAACACAGATTAGAACTTTTTATTTTTTCTTATGAGGAGAAGTATTGCTGACTGTATTGATTTGTAGTGGGAAAGCAGATCTGTGTGAAGATGGGTGAAATGCGTGTTGGGTTTCCTCTTGGTCTTCAGCTTCACCTCGTCTTTTTAGGCACACACTGTACATCTGTACATCTATTAGTGCATGCCATGCACAGCACAAGGAGGTCACAGGAGCCTCGGGGGTCATTCAGTTTGCAGAAGAGATTTGGCGTGTCAGCTACTAATGACTTCAAAGAGCGAGCACGGTTTTGTGAAAGACAAAGCTGTGGTTTCTCTTTTTGTTCTCAGGGGCAGAAGGGCAAGAGGGGTCCGGGTTTCTGATGTGCAGGGTGACAAGTTCACTGCTAACAAGAAAATGGGTTATTTCTTGCTGCTTTTGTGCATGTACTGTATCATTAGTGATGTAACATAGTCTAGTTTTGACATCCTGGGTCAACATCTGTTAGTTGTAATATGCACATGGCATCTTGTATTTCATGTGTTTGTAAATAGGTGCAATCGGGAAGGTGCTGGAATTCTCCTCCTCCTCATGTCTAAAAGTATATTCGTGTTCCGCCCATCCCTTTCGGAATGTGTGCATCATTTTCCCAATTTTCCTTTATCGCCAGCTGCATTCTTCGCCTGCTTCCATCCGGTGTTGACATTTACTGTGTTACAGCCTGATAGCATTCCAGGGAGAGCTGGCACAAAACACACCAGCTGCTCCCAACAATCCCGAATGGTGTGAGTGTGTGTACTCTATCAGCAGTGGCTGGCTTTGGTTCCAAACACTGGACACTCTCAGGGTTTTATTTTTGCCTGGCTCTCAGAGCAGCGGAGGACTCCTCAGCTGTCAAGCTCCGGTCTTAGAAGCACTTCCTGCGGGGTGTCAACGCTTAGGGTTTATGATGTAATGCGAGTAGGGCACAATCTGGGCATTGTATACCATGCTATTACCACTTTGGAGGCACTGTATGGGCACACGTTCTCTGATTCTTTGTGTTTTTTAGGGATCAAGGTTTAGGGATTTCGCCTGGATCTCATTGTCTTAAATGAAATAGGATTTTAAATGCAGTTGAATGTAAAAATACATACAATTAAACATTTAAAAATATTACATATGTATATATTTATTATAATGTTTTGCATTCAGATGATAATTGTTTCTGTTTTTATTTTTCAGCCACAGCAAGTGGTCCAGGAAAAGCCCGCTCAGGTATGTCAAATTAAATCTTTGCACCACATATAATTAATACAGAAGATGGGCATGCATACATATATATATATATATATATATATATATATACACATAATAAAGAGTTCATTTGCAAAAAAACGATAAACAACACTTTGATTGCCATGCATTATTCTCCACACATAGTGCAGTTTGAACTCTAAACTTGTTTTGTGAAAAAGCATGTATTTTCCACTTTCAAAGCATCATGAGTTCACATTTTACTGAAGCGTCCTTGTTGTTTTTGAACAGAAGTAAATAAGTGTAGCGAACCATTGCGCTGTATTCAGGTCAGGTGACAAGACTACTTTCACTTTGAAAAGACACACTAGCTGAGAGTTTTGTCAAAGCTAATTAAAAGTGATTGAGGATGGATAATTTAGACATACTTGATGAACCAGTGACATCTTCTTCAGGACGTTTAAGGATAATAAAAGCTGAAACATTTTCACGGAACTTTGCAAAACAGCGTGTTACGATGCTGAGGAAAAACATACTTTCAATGAACTTTAATTTAGTAAATCACCTGTACTTGTTTAAATTATTATTACATAATCAAAACAACCCAACTGCATTTTGATTGATATTACTTGGAATGCACAGTCAAAAAGGTTTTGCAAATTAACTCTTGGTTTTTTATATATATATATATATATATATATATAATGATACTGGAAGCCCAATTGGCAAAAGGAAAGATGGCAGCTTGCAGAAGCAGAAAGAGGATGATTGTGTGAGGAAGAGGATTTGCTATCTGGGTTTACAAAGTCCTCGAAAACCCAAAGTGAGTGGAAGGGGGGCATAATTCTGGTTTGATGAGAGACCTGCTTGGTTAAGGCCAATGTAAATCCTATAGCGTTATGTGTGGAATCCCAGTCTTCTTTGGTTTCATCCCCTCACAGATGGATATGCAATCTGGCAGACAGGATTAGTTTTGAAGGGTTGCCCCTTTTTTCCTTCTCTTGTCAAAATTCCTTCAGCGTATTAACAATGGAGTCGACTCTATAGTCTCTGTGCACAGTGCTATTTTAATGTGCTCATGAGGAAAGAAAGCAGCCTTGTCGAATATGATGGAAATTATGAAAATGATCTAAATTCATTAAAAATACACATAAATAAAACAAATATACAATACTTGGTACATAAAATATCTAAATAAAACATTCATAGATACAATTTTTGTCATCAGAACTATTAACAAATGATTTGTTTCAAACATAAATATACTTCGCTCAAAAATGAAAATTCTGTCATCATTTACTCACCTTCAAGTTGTCCCAAACTTGTAGGAGTTTCTTCTTCTGCTGAACACAAAAGAAGGTGTTTGGAAGAGTGTTAGTTACTAAATATTTCACGGCAGCCATTAACTTCCATAGTACACATAAAAACTGTGGAAGTCAATGGCTGCCATGAACTGTTGGGTTACTAATACTCTCCAAAATATTTCATCAAAGGAAAAAGATACTCATACAGGTTTGGAACAGGTTTGCTGTATGCTGTGAAAAGATGCTAATAAAAAAACACATACAATTCCTCTCCCACACAATCTTCCACACATTTACTAGGAATCTGCTCACCTCCTCTTGTTCGCTGGTGCGGACCAGTTTACGGTGTGAATGCATAACTGGGGCCTGATTTGTTGCTATGTGGGAATGCACAGACCCTGATGACTTTGCGCCGGACTGGAAGGGCCAGCACATACACACACATAAACACACACACACAGGTATCTATACGTAGACTTAGATGATATCTCTGGACCAGAAGGTGGCGTTACCAGCACCATCTCTGTAATGAAATTCTCTTTTTTTAGCTATTATTTTCTTGTTTTTAGCCATTGTGTCACTGTTTTTAAGGTATCATTATAATAAAAAAAAAATAGTTACTTTTAAAAACTTTTTATCTATCTTTACTTTTCTAAAAGTCCCCTAAGACATGGTTCTGTAAGGGGTCAGGTGAATATGATACTAGCCTTTAAAAAAAGCCTAAATATAGGCCTAAAAATATTTTTTTTCTTTCTTTGATTATCATGTTTGATATGTCAAGCTTTCATAGCTTATATAGCATGATTTAGGAGTATATGGAGCTCATACTTGAGGAGGGAAAAATGGTGCAGTTGCTGATACTTTTATGGCCAAAGTAAGATGAAATTCAGATTTTTGTAACAGTACGGCAGAATGCAGTTATAAATATGTGGGACAAAACATATAATGCAATGTAATACAATGATGATTGAGAGATGAACAAAAACATTCCATAAAAGCCTGATCATATTTGATACATGATTTCGTAAAATATGTATGGATAATCAAGTGATCTTTAATTGGTTCAGCTAAAAGACATATATACCGTGACCTAAAAAAGGACAGTGTAGGAATTTTGCAGGAACTTTACAAAGTTACTACTGATTAATTGCCCAGTTGTTCAGACAACCTACTAACTAATTCATGTTAGTATGCATGCTAGTTTGCCAAAATCCTTTACTTAAAACAAAACATATATGTGAGGACATTATCCAGTAGTGTTACAGTCATTCAGTGCAATGAAGTGCAAAAATCTAAATACAGATAAAACACCAGTAGGAAACAATTCCTTTATATTAATACATTACATTGTGACACATTTTTGCAGATTATTTGAGCACTCACAGTAGTTTTTTGTTTAAAAGGTAATATAAGTATTGTTCGATTAGGTTTATATTCTTAACAGTATTATTTTATTGTCTCTTCTAGTTACGATGCCAATTTCTCTCAGCTTCAAAGGGAACAAAATATCCATAAACCCTCAACAGGGACTTTCAATTGCGATCGTTAAACCAACTTCTTAATTTGTTGGTGATGGTTAAACCAAGGCCAATCTTGGTAATCTTGCCCCCCGCTAATTTTTTCCAGGAACAGAGTTGCACTGAAGTTTTAGTGTTCTTTAAGTGATGTACCTGCCCCTTTAATTGCGTTGGAATGTCATCTAATCATTAAGATTCCTAAATTAAAAAGGAATGTTTAGAACAAATCTATGCAAAAAAAGCCTTTTCATTCTTTTAATAAGACTTATAACTTTAGAATGTATGACAGTTGCAGTTTTGTATTTAACCAAACTTCCAAAAGATATCTGATATTCCATGTGAGCACATAACTAAGCTGGTATTTTGTGTGTGGCACGATTAGTGGGCAAGGTGTCCGAATATGATTAGGGGTTTTTTTCTGCCACCCATAACCCCCCCCCCCCCTTCCATCTCCATTCTTTCACTCGCCCATGTCACACATGGTAGCGCTTAGCTGGTCCTTCACAGCTGAAGTGTCTGCGCACTAATGAATGGAGTTTGGCTCATATAATGCAGACAGGCTTTTGCAACTGCCTTTCCCCTGAATGGGAGCAACACAGCGACTTGGGGAAAGGAAGAGGGTTATAAATTGTGTCAGTTAGCCTCCCCAAATAAAATGAAGCCATGTGGAAAATGAAATCCATTTCATTCTGAAGAGTGCCCAAAGCCAAGCGTCTCCCCAGCCCCCATTCACTGCCTTCCTCCCATTTCAATAGTGGTCATCTCGGCAGCAGCTGTGGGACGTTCGCTGTCTGAGCTCATGAAAAAGAACATTTGTAACCAAAACAATAACGAAAAAAAGAAAATATAAATGCTAATAACTGTGCTATTTCAGTCTGTCGCACTGCTGTCAGTCTAATGTTTTTAGGCAAAACCGTGTTCTGATTTGCAGCCAACTTTTTGTGGTGACTGATGGGCGACCACTGTTGTGTTTTGTAGGAAGAAGAAGAGGAGGAGGCGGAGCAAGAAGAGGACTAAGCAACCACAGGATTTTACCTCTACCTCATCCAGCTGTCAGCTCTCTCCAAGGGAAAAGACTGCCTTGACCACTTATTATTGATTTCCCACTTTCGTTTGATTATTATCGTTGGTTTATTTTCGTTTTTTTCCTCATTGGTTTATTTGGGTTTGGTTTCGTTTTGTGATCAACACACACAACACCTCAGAGCTTAACCCGAAAAAAGACGCAAATGCAAACAAACATCTTGCAGATGACAATTGGAGCCGCCTTGCTGTTTCCACTTCCCACAAAACTGCTGTAAGCACAAAGGTGCAGGGGTTAAACACGCAATATGTGCTGCAGTGGTTCTTTGCACCACACACACACTCTCTTGCTTGTTGACCGATTTTCCAGGCTACATTGGTAAAGAAAAAGGTGAAACTGTCTGGTTTTGTCATTCAGCATGTGGTGCTTCTTATATCTGGGTGGAGCTTTAAAGAGACACACCCATTCACACAAGAACCTCCCCCCTCTACAGTACCGAACCACCAAAGACCATTACCCTTATCTGTCCACTTCATTTTGACGTTTTGACCAAAATGACAGTGAGCTTTAAAAGTATTTGCCTTAAAACTGCAAGCACAGCCTATTAGTTACTATAATTGATTATTTTGCAAGTGGATTCCTAAAAATGAATATTCTGTCATTATTTACCCACCATTGTTGACCACGGTCGTTGAGGATTATTTCAATTCATATGGTTTGAAATACTGTACCTTTTAGGAGTCATTCATGTCGTACCAATAATGCGTGGAAAACAGTAGGCATGCTGTTTTCTGCTTTTTTCCAAAACATTCAGCGTTTGCTCTCTGGAGGCGTCAACCATGATCTGCGTTCTCCATGAAGACGCTGAAATTTCCAGCACTAAAAATAGCTCTGCTACTAAATGTATTTACCAATGGCTATACCTGCATGATGACCTATGGTCAGCTGTTCCTTCATCTTGGCTGAGCTGTCAATGTTGTCATGGGAAAGAATGAAGCTGATTGGTTGGTCCTTGTCACATGACCCACGGCACACTTGTGGCATTGTGAAAAATGTAATTGTTTTTAACTCAATGTGTTGTGGACGCATTTGGAAAAATTGAACGAGCGTCATTGTGACCGTGTCGCTCCATTATGATCGTACCTGCATTTGAAACATTTGACAGTTGAAATTTAACATTTGACGCGATACGTAAAGGGCCCCTTATAGTACTTTTAACCTTATAGTACTTATAGCCCTTGGTCACCATTCACTTTTAAAACACTTTTAAAAGAGCAGCTTGAACATTCTTCGAAACATTTTTTTTTATGTTTTACAGAGGAAAATAAGTTTAGAACATGTAAATAATGACAGAATGTTTATTTTCTGGTAAATTATCCCTTTACTATTGTACCCATGTCCTTTATGTCCTTGGTGGTGATTTTTTTCCCAAACTGATAACCGTGAACATGAAATGTCTTATTTGGGACACCGTTTTCAGCATTACGTTAGTTCTACTGTACATATCTTTGTGACTTCGGCTTTGCTTAATTAACATACGTGTACATAATTGTGTTTTTATTTTCTTGTATGACATAGCTTTAAGAACATAATTTTGTTTTTGACAAATTCAGTGAAAGGGAAATCTATCAACTCAGTCAAGATCTAAACCTCAAGAAACACCCAAACCACAGGAACAAAACCACACTATACCTCATTACACACAAAAATACCTGAATCGCAGGGACGGCGGCAAATGGTATTTGGCGAATCCGAATGTACGCCAGCGCTGTCACCAATGCAATATCTTCTCACAGTTTCAAAGCTACCTCTGATTTCTTCAACCAGCAAACCAGCTCGAAAAGACACGCGCTGCTATAGTTTTTATTACAAAGCAGGGGATGGCAGCGAGTGCCAACGCTGAAAACAAACCTTGTCGTAAGAGCAGGCGAACGCTCTGCAAAATGTTTTTTGTGAGAGTCGGGCAGGTAATAACTGATTTCTGAGGTCTGTTTGTAGTCATATATAGAACTAATCATGCAGCTAAGGGGAAAAAAAAGTACTGTGTTTGTTCTAGTTAATTCTCTTTTTTTCACATTAGCATATATCTGACATTTGTAACTAGACACTCTGTCTCTGCAGCTGGGATGTCTGTTTTACATTTTTAACTTGAATATATATTTTGTACTGATTACTCAATGGTTTCTAAGGATCAAGTGCTTGTATGACACTAAATATTGATATTGTTGCGAATGGATTTTTCTTTTCCTTCTCTATTTTTTTTCCTCTCCACTATTGCTCTGAATTTTTAGTTTTAGGTCCTATTTACTATTCAGATATGTACCTCAAAAAAAGAAGAAAAAAGAAAAAAAGGATAAAAATGGACTAATAATCAGCTGACAAATACCTACCTCCAGTCTTGAAAACGGAACGATTTTTTGCCTAGTTTCTTTCAGTACGAATGTACTGAGAAAGACTTTAGGACTGCACAAGATCCTGTTTTACAAAGTTAGAATTTTGCTTAGTTTTAATTCAGCTGGGGGAGAAGACAGCTAAGAAAACAACTACACACACAAATACACATCACATTTAAAACAAAAAAAACAAAAGAAACTTGAAACTTCTTTCAGGTTTGAAAAAACATGTTCGGGTTTTGTATATTGCATATATGAATATGTTTTTTGAAAATTAGTAGATATTGAGATATACTTGATTAGCTTTTTTTGTGTACTTTACACAAATGTGATTTTCTTTTCTTTTTTTTTTCAGATGTATATGTAGTGCTTATGTAGTGAAAGAATACACATTTTCAGCCTGTCACCATGAAAACCTTAAGAAAAGTTAGCATGGTAATCTCAACTGGGCCTGAGGTAGAGCCTCAGAGGAAGCTAATGGAACTGTTGGCATGCCCCTTGAACTTACAATGGCATGTAATGACCGTCTTTATATGCGGCAGCTTGGCTTTTGCCACAAACCAACATTGAACGTTGCTCAAACACTGTAATGCTACTACCTAAATGGTTACAGTTCTTGTAAAAGTGTCAGTTTTCGAATCGGACCGCTTCTTTACTCTCCTATGAGTTCAACAGATGAAACAGTCGCTTGTTTAAGTGGATGGATGGCGCGTCTCGGCTTGACCTCAGCGGTTTTAGCGCTTTTTGTGAGATCTGTGCATAATGGCCGCTGAGGCGCACCGTTTTCAGCCCTCCTGAAACTTGGCATTGTGTTCATATACTTCCTATGTTGGTTTGAATGTGTATCCACAGGAGCCACTGTTCATGTGCTTTCAGCTCTGGGTGTCTTAATGAAGATGAAGTTGTATTTTCATGACAACATGTTCTAGTACAATCGAATAGACTTTTCTACCTCCAAGAGGGCCTCCTGTTACCTCATTTTTCAAACTTACTATCTGCTTAAATTCAGGTGCCTGAGTCCAGAGAGAACGGCGTAAAGTTTTAAATTTATATATATATATAAATAAATATATATTCATAGTTTATTTTTGTGTGTTTTGGGGGGGATTTTTTATAAGACTGTACCTCTCTGCCTCTCAGTCACAAGTTAGGTAAGACTGGACAATTTGACTTGTTTTTTTTTTTAAACGTTGTCTTACATTTATGCAATGTTTTGTAGTTTCTGCGGCTGTGGAGATGGAAAAGTATCACTAGGTGGTTACTCTCAGCTTTCTTCACTTGATATAACTTGTTTTCTAACAATTATGGCTGTTTCACTTAGTATTGCTGTTTGTGATTTCCCTTACAATTGCTTGCTTGTTTAAAAAAAAAAAGGACAAAAAAAAAAAAACCTATTAGAAAAAATTGTCCTACGTATCCACCTCTTTATTCAGCACAATAAAAAAGGTGCCTGTGACCATTGTTTTGTATGAAGTCAATATTACCACTGCATGCTTTATCTACAAATGCCTACAAATTTTCTTCTCCTTTATATCCACAGAGACTTACATTGCATTTAAGGTACTTTATATTTGAAGTTCACACTGGTGGTGATTAAAACACAAATAAGCTATTAATTACATTTTTAGGGGTTTTTATGCGGTGTATTTTATCACAACTGATTAATTTGTTCTGTTGTTTTAGTAAATCATAGCCATGATGTACCAATTTATTCATGTGTTTTGAACATGAACAAAAAAATCATCTGACGTAAAATACCAATGGATTCATATGGCACAAATATATATTGTGGACAATAATTAATAATTAATTTTATCAAATTATGAAGTCTTTCTTTCATTGTGTTAATCTGTTCCCTGATGTCTGCTCATTTTATCATTGAAAACCATGTCCATGGAATTCCATATTGACCATCTTATTAAAGGTCCAATAAAAGGCTACAGCACTCACACAGAATGTGTTTTTCCATTTCCATTCCATTTTTGATCACTGCATCTGCAACTTGTGTCTTTTGCATCATCCCAGATGGCAATAATGCAGTGAAAAAATGCAATGGTCAAGTTAAAATAAGTATAGATAAATTAAAAAAACACAACTTGAGGCCTTTTGTTTTTCACAGTTCAATGCATCTCTCATTTTTTCAAAGCAAAAATGCATTCTGTGTTAATGGCGCAAGTCTTTTTTTTTTATCTTTGTTTCTGGTGTTGCTGTAAAAATCAAAACATACCAAAAGCAGAATGACTGAAACTTTGGAAAAAGTTTCTTGTTGCCCCCTTTTATAAGGGACCCTAATTCCTTTCTTAATGCACATGTATATTTATACAAACCAGCACTGAAGTGTCACAGGTCATTCCAGGGCAGGACAGTGAGGCCGCACGATTAGAAACATAGAGGCCATGTATGGAGCTTCTAGGTACACGATGTTACGGAATTTAGACGACTGCTTTTTTTCCTTCTCCCTCTCCCTGTTCCTCTTCCATACACTCTCCCCCTCTTTCCAATTCCGAAACATCTCTTTAACTCCCGTCCTTTGGTGTACTCACGGGGGAGACGTAGCCCACCCTGGAGCCCCTGACCTCTGCTCCGCAGCAGACTCTGTGAATGGGACGGCGGCCCCCACTTCAAAGCTCCGCCGTTCTGTGCACTCTGACAGGGCGCCTCACTCATCCCCCCCACACGCCCCTCCTTTTTGCGGCCCCCCCACCTCACCTCACCTCGGCTATTCGCCCCTATCCACCACAGCACTGAGGATTTGGTTGTTAGTGCCAGCTCACATTGTCAAGCTGCTCAGTAATTCTGCCAGATTGACCCAAGTAGAGGGAGGGAGGAATGGGTGGAGAGGGAGTTCACTGCTACCACAACCACGTTCAGAGGTGGTCTCGCCACCTCTTCCTCTTTTCCGCGTAAAAAGCGTCTGTCTTTGTGTGAAAGAGAAGAGAGGGTGAGAGCGTTTCCCTCCTTTTTCCTGCTCTCTCATTAACAAACACCCAGCTGTTCAGGAACAAGGCCTCGGACAAAAATCTGGTTCACTTACACTTACAGAAAGATCTCACAACTCATTAAATTATGATGCAAATTCTCATATGGATTTTTCACATTTCTGGGGATCTCAGAAGCGTAAGTTCTCAAAGTGGTTGATGAAAACTACAACAAATCTATTTTTTGCATTCCCACTTGCCCCAATAGCAGCTGATTTAACAAAAAAAAGAAAAT
Organism: Enteromius unitaeniatus; assembly: GCA_032359435.1. Lineage (NCBI taxonomy): Eukaryota > Metazoa > Chordata > Actinopteri > Cypriniformes > Cyprinidae > Enteromius > Enteromius unitaeniatus. The sequence continues at coordinate 6,059,076 of JAUMHI010000037.1, read as the reverse complement.
GACAAGATTGATTACATTGCTCAGAAGGGAGAAACGTAAACTTTGTCTTAGAAACACAGCAGTGTTAAGCAGTTTGTTTGTTTTTTGGTACTAAACCAAGCAAGTAATAAAAATGTTAAAAATGTCCATCCTTTAATTAAAAACGTGTTAAATACAGATAAAAGGTGAAATATTAGTGCTCTCAAACTATTAATAACTATTAATTGCAATTAATTGCATCCAAAATAAAAAAAGGTTCTTGTTTACATAATATACATGCGTGTGTCTTTATTATGCATATATAAAGAGACACACGTGCATGTATATATTTCAGAATAATAGTTTATATATTAAATAGATAATAAATAACATGTAAATATATAAAATACATACTTGTATGTGTGTGTGTGTTTATACAATAAATGTACATAGTACATGCATATATTATGTAAATGAAAACTTTGATTTTGGATGCAGTAAATCGCGATTAATCATTTGACAGCACTAGAAAATATGCTTCCCCTTCAATTTGGCGCCATTTTTGGCATAGCAGGCTTAGGCCAGGTGTTTTCAAAGTCTAAGACAGTGGGCCTCTCTTTTGACACAACTTACCCAATCTATTAAAAAAATTGAGATATAAAAAGCATGGCACAGCAGTTTAAATGTAACCTACATAACGTTAAATGTTAGACGCGTATCCAACAGAAGCTGAAACGCTCTCTACAGGACACGGAGGCGCCAGTGTCATCACTTGCATATTATTTTTTCACTTAAATGGCGTCCAAAACGGATAAATTCATAATGAATGGCGTGGCTGGTTCACTCGACAGAAATACGGGGCACAGGTCAGTCTGAGTGCTCATAAGACTGCCGTCTCCATCACCAACTTCACAAACAGGCAAACGCACACAAAAATTTAGTTACTGTGACTGATAAAAAAAATCAATTTCAAACACGTTCATATTTTAGAGAATGTAGTTAATATTTCCATCATCTCATCCACCCGCAATTAATCATCTTTTGGGTTTAAGCCCTGAAGTTGAAGGCTTTGAATCGGGGGTTTTATAAAGCCCTCCTTTGTATTTATTTGTTTGTTTATTTATTTATTTAAATTGGCAGGCTTGCAGAATCTACGGCCTTTTAGGTGAAAAAATTATTCTCATATTTTTGACTTGTTAAGTTTTAGTATTATTTAAATTAAACCATTTAAATATATATAATAATTCAACTTAACAATTATATTTTTAGTTGATATTTTCCCCCGCGCCTCCCCTGACACGCTCTGGCGCCCCCTGAGGAGGTGCGCCCCACACTTTGAAAACCCCTGGCCCAGACTAAGCATAAGTAAAAATGCTTGTATTATTTGTGATTCTCTCGCTTTAACTTTAATTTTTTTAATAATTTCCCCATGTAAACGAATTACTTGTGAACGATGCGACTCGCTTAAATATGTTTTTAGGGTCTCATGCATTAAGGGCTGCATTTATACGGTGCAGTATTAAGAAGTTCTTAAAACGCGTCTCACTCTCCTCAATCTTTCTCTCTGAGGTGAGTTTCACATAATTGTTAGTTTCTTGTATCTTCCACACTAAAGGATGTCCGTCCACTCTGCTGAGCAAATAAAACACACTTCCTGTCTTCTCTTGTGTGTCTGGGTGCAGCTGTTGTATCCCTGGTACAGACTCAGCTATCCGCTTCAGATCCTTTTAAATCCCATTTCATGCTTTTCCATATAATCCTTACACCCAGATATCACATTATAATCTTATGTATAAGCCTTTTCAAATATTAGCATATTTTCTGTACGCCTCGTAATTGTGTACAAGTGTAAACGAGTAGCTGACATGACTTTTTAAAAAATGTCCTGCAGTTTGATGTGATACTCCATCTTAAACTGTATTATACAGGCTGTTTTTAATTTGGGTGTAATTATTATTCATGCGATTTATACGACCTCACCAACTGTTTTGTCTCTCGGCAGGACCATATAAAATTTGGTCTGTAACCAACATAGACTGACTATTTAATATATGAAATATAATATTATATATATATATATATATATATATATATATATATACAGTCAAACCCTAACAATATAGTAAGTACATAGTTTATATAATTCAGTACTTAAATGTATGATTACACTGTTTTACAAGTTACAAGTTTTCCAGTGATGAAACCATGATAAAGAAGCTGTTTCAGGCAGAAAGTCTGTGTCTTTAAGTCTTCAAGTGATCCATCCCAACACATTTGGACCATCTTGGCCTCATTGAAGCCTTCAAAGATCAAAACAGCTCAAATCGAGGTGAGTCAGCAGCACATTTGTACACTAAATTCTACACTGGTGAGATGTCTGAATGGCCCTTCAACACATGATCCTTCTGCATTCAGAAGTGTCTGTTTATAGGATTGAGTCACACTGGACATCAGAACCCTCTGGCTGTGTAATCCTGCCTGCTTCCTTCTGAATGTGGAGCGGATGTAAGTGTGCCTGGTTTCCCCCAGCCTGTGTGTGTCAGAGGCCGGTCGTCGCTGAATCTGTGCCGGAGCTCAGCGTGAGCTGCGTTTAAGGTGGGCGTGTGTTTTTCTGGGCTCCAGAGTCAGAGAGGTGGAGGTGTGGACGGGGATGAATGGAATGAGTGGGTGGCTGTGGGTTTCTGTGTGTGGGTGTCATTCCATGCGAGACGACTCTCTGTTTGTGTTTGGGACCTTCTTAGACTGAGTATGTTTTAGGGTTGGGCGATGACCAATTTGGCATCGTACCATGTCTAATGTGAATCATCGCGATGGACGATGATATCGTCGACGTAGGTGGTGGTTGGGGGGGTGTTTAGTTGTAACTAAAACATCAAGCCCCGCCCCAGGACTGACAAAAATAACAGTGTTCACGCGAGCAGGTGAGAGAGGATTGAGCACAATCCTTTACTGATCCTATACTTTATTGTAAAATCTATCTATATATATATATATATATATACACACACAGTATATAAATAATTATAATGCGATTATTATATTTTATTATATTATTATTCTAATGCGATTATTGGATGTGATTAATAGTTTGACAACACACACACACACACACACACACACACCCATGTATATATATATAAGATTATAATTTTTGCTTTACAATTTTATACGCACACAAAAATACAATAAATTAATAAATAAGGAAAAATAAGAAATGCATGTTAAATTATAATATTTTTTTTTGTTCTGTGAATGATTTTTTTAAATTTATTATGCATTATGTAGTTTATTATTACCATTTATTTATTACTTTATACTTTAAAATGGGTTTTCAGGGGTCTTGTATTATCCAGAAGGGGTTTATTTTGCAGTAATGACAGGCTGACTGAATGCTACCCTGCCAGTTATGCAGCTAATTACCAAATACATAAATACATGGATATAAAATAGTAATTTAAGTTATTACATTAAATTACTTTTTATTTTCTGTCAAAAAAAAGGGTAGAGTAATATAAAATTCATGAAACTATAGGAGATATAAGCTCACTATATTATAAATCTACAGACTGTGACTTACTGATCAGAATCAAGTATTCTGGAATATTTCTATCATAATTTGGAAGACTGAAGCACAAACGTTTTCAGTTCAACCAAAGTGTGTCATTTGTGTATGCAAACCAATTAAACTGGGTTTTTAACTCTACTCTATAAATATGAGTATAATTTTCCATCTTTAATTTGTGTTCATGGATAATTTTCAAGCAGTGAGTGCTACTTAGTGCACCAAGCTGCATGAATATGTGTTTGTTTACGCTGTGTGACTGATGGGTGTTTGTGCACTTCTGTTTGAGGGTGTGTCTGACCCGAGTGTCATGCTGTCACTGACTCACTCCGGCGGTCCTGACTCATCTCGCCGTCACCGGGGCCGTGAGTTCGCGTGCCGCTCCGCTCAGTCCGGCCACACTCGCACAGTCATCGAGGAAAGATTTCCCTCTTTTTTTCTTGTTCTTGGTCCCTGTGACTCATCTTGGTTTCATTTTGCCGCCCCCCTCCACCCGCCACCCAACTCGCCTCCATTACCGCCTCCTCCCTCAATGGGTCTATCTCTCTTTTCACTCGCCTGTCTCATTCCTTCTCTCCCTCTCTTTCTCTTTCCTTCCTGGCTCTGTAAATGACCTCATTTTAATGAAGCACAGTCTTGGCGGGGAGACCAAACCACATGGCTGGAACCTCCCTCCCTCCATCTCTCTAAACCACCCTGTACTCCAGAATCTGGCTTTCATTCCCAACGCTAATAGAACCGACCGGGAAGTCTGGGAATTCTAGACTAACTCCAAGAATTCCACGACAAATGTTTGATTGCATTCCATCACTTATGGCAACAACACCGCATGTAATAAAACTACTTTTCAAGCTGCAACATTGAACCATAGACTAGGAGAAGATTTACACAGTCTGAGGATGAAAATCTGCTTTAGGTAATGCAAGGTTTTAGGAGTTTTAACCATTAAAACAAGGAATCATGAAACAAAAATGGTATTTATGATACATTTGGCAAATGTGTGACACTTACACTCTTAAAAATAGACTGTCACATTAATACAAGCCCACTGAACCTTTAGTTTTATTAGTGGAGATGCTCTAGCTGCAACATTAAACTAAAAAGGAGGCAAGGATGTATGCTGGTGTGGTCCAAAATATAAGAATGAAAAAAAGTAGGATTCAAAATCTAAATAAGCAGGATTTTAGGACTTATTTTTACTTTTACAACAATTATTATCTAAAATCAAAGAGAGATAGAATTAAAAGAATTAGAATTAGTCTTTATTGTCACTGTACACATATACAATGTATATTATATACATGTACGGTGAGATTAAGAGCATCTTCCTATTCAGTGCAAACAAGTATATTTACAATACAATAACAATAAAAAGGTTACAGCAAGATAACTATAGGTAACAATAAATAGTGCAGATAGAGGATGAGATGGGGGTAAAAACAGTTCTGAGGTAGAATGATAAATATTTACAGTAGAATTGCACAGCAATTGTAAAAAGTTATTGCACGTTGATTAATATTAAAATAATAAAATTGATCAACTTTAAAGATATTAAAGTTTCTACACTATTTGTAAGACACTAAGCATGTTCATGATCGCTCCATTCTTCAAAAAAAATAAATTTATTGCCATTGAAAACCTTTTGAGAACCTTTTACAGCAGTTATACATCAACCTTTTACATGTATCTAATATCTATTAAAATATTCACACTATGAAAAAAAACAAGGATTCTTTCCTTGGGGATCCCAAAATAGATACATCTCATTTATTTTTAATAGTACAGAAGCCTAGACAACTTATTGTTTCTTTGCAGTGAAAATAGCTATTTTTTTCACAGACTGAAAATACGCCTCTATTGCAAGTGTACAGTCCTCCTATAAAGCCTTAAGGTTTTGTTATGGTCTCTGTCTGCAGCCTTTATGAGGTTGTGAACGCTACCACATGCTTGCGCGGCCGTCCCAGTCGGTTACACCGCAAACTCTCAAGATTTGTGGCATGCTTTAGATAGAGACATGAAAAATGAGACAGGTGCAGAACGAGTCAAAACATGGTGGTGTTACGTTTGAGTGAACGTCTATCTAAGCAAAGAGCCCTGACTTCCTATGTTTGACATTAACTGAAGGCTGCTAATTGATCTTCAATTACAATTTAAGCTTTGTGTTGGATAGGAACATTAGCTTGAACACTGGATGGGAAAAACATGTCGCTTTTATGATATTTATCACAGGATGTCATATGATAGAGTCAACCATTAGATTTTATTGCTTATGGTGAGCTTGTTTTTAAGTTCTGGTGCTTCAAGTCACATAAAAGCTTGTGATACAATGATATAAATCAGTCTAAATCTGAGGTATGTTCAGTAGCTGGTCCAAACCTCAAACTTTTCACCTTTTCCTCAAAAGCTTTCACCGCCTAGCTGGAGATTTCATTCTGTGGAAGATTTTAGTTTCACCTTCAATGCTGGTACAATGCTGACAGCTAGTGGGATAAAGTGTGCCATTGCAGACTGCACTAGGTCTACAAAAGTACCAGACAGTTTGAGGGTTTAACCACCATGAAAAAAACACACCCTCACCAGATAATCAGATGACATTTGATGACAAATACTCAAGATTTACTTCCGCATATGTAATATAACGTACAATTAAAAAAGTTCCAAGCTTTATCACATGATTTCCCGGAGATCTCGTTCGAGCCTTGGAATCTACTTTCACTTTTTGTTTATACAGTGGCCACAAATGTATTTAGAGACTTAAACAACACTGCATTTCACTGTATTAGAAAAGAGGCCATAAAACCAATTGGCAATTTCACATTGCCAAGTGCGATGTGTTCCTAGGTACATATTTGTTGACCCTGGAACATCATTTTAATGCAAAAATATAGTCTTGACCATATCGCTACACCTAAACCTACCCTTATGCATGAGTAATGTCTAAAATCAGAGGAAATTGTAGTTGACTGACACTGATGTTCAAGCAACAAAAACTAATTGTAAGCCTAACTTCACAAAAACTGTAAACTGTTTCTTTAAATGTTGTTCCAGGGTCAACAAAGGTGTTCACTGGAAAATCAGGTTAGCGATTTCGCACATATGTATTCGGTAGGGTACCGACCATAAAATGCTAGAATAATGCACTAGTAACAGACACATTAACGTTTAACAGCTAATATTCTTTATCGCACAGTAAATGTTACTTGATTTGATACACGGTTAGTTATCTGATCCTATTAGATATTTGTTTGACCAGGTATGTTAATAATTTATCAGAAAATGAAACATCATTTGCAAAAGTGGCAAGTCATGTGAGATGTGCCCAGGCTGGTAAATCTGCTTTGGTTTCATTCAAATGGGCAAGCAAACCAATGCACAGGAAAACGGCCTTAAAGTGAACGCACTTACAAAGCAGAAAGTGTATAAAGTAGAACTATCCCCTAGCATTTTAATACATTGGATTACAGACCTATACAAACCATGGTGTCATAATATTGTGCTTAGTATCCATAGAGACTGAGATGAAGAATGTTGTGGCAGGGAATCTGGTATCCAGGCCAAGCCACAATTCATATGCGTTTCTTTATTGCTTTGACTTACCACTATATTCCATGTAACCCAAAAGCCTGAAGAATGGGGATAACTTTAATGTTACTATGGCTGATGCTTTATTTAGCTCTTTGTATTTCTTTTTTTTTTTTAACCAGCCATATTTGGGCATATTTAATTTCCACTCTGCCCCAAAAAAGATTTTACATTTCCCCAAAACAAAACAAACAAACATATATATGTGTATATATAATTATAGATATATTTGCCTATTTACAAATCACTACTAAGGTAACAATTTACATCAATGTTCATTTCTCCTTTGTTGACATTAGGTATTTAAGTTAGCATGAGCTAAAAATAAAAAGTTCTAATTCTAAAACATGTATTAATCTTAATTCATATTCTTTTCAACATTTACTAATGCATTTTAAGATTATATGCTGACATGAACTAGTTGTATTTTTAATGAGATTAAGAGTAACAAATATTGTAACAAATGTATTGTTTGTTTATGTTAATGTATTAACTGATGTTGACTGGTTAACATTACCTTATGGTAAACTGTCACCACTCTTATAAATATTGTTTTTCAGTATACTTTTGGCCATGCTGATTTACACAATGGTGGATTGGTTATGTTTATGATGGAAAAAGAATAGGGAGGAGTCTTCTTATTGTTTAGGTAAGTTAGGGTTTTTCCGAAGGGATTGTTTTCTACCAGATGCCACAGTCTGTATAACCTCCCTAGATCAAATCCACCTAGTTACAACTTGTAGCAGTTTTGCTATTGGCTGCCTGTTATTTTAAAGGCTGGGCTTGTGTCGTTGGTGACAGTGCATTTAAGGTTACTGTTCATTTACTTTCGATATCTACTGCTCTGGAGCTGGAAGCTGAAGCATACTCTTTTTGATGCTCACAACTAAATCAACAAAAATGAAAGCAATCATCTCTTTTGCATTGTTTTGTCTGCTGTACGTCACTGTACAGGGGAAAACATGTAAGTAATTCATACTGAATATTTAAATACTGTATCATGTCGTTTGTTGATTGTGTTGTGTTACTTTGTTGTTTGTTTCTGAAATGCTATAGACATTTCCCTGAAGAATTATTTAAATGCATACATTTAAGCACTATGTATGTATCTATCTATAGTCAAATGATTTAATCAATATGTTAAGTGATGTTTCGTAGCATTAATTTGACATTTGTGTCGTGTCGCAGTGGTTTAATTTGTATTTAGGCCTTGTTGTAATAAAAAGTCACAGTTTAAACATGAATTGCTTTTATTTTATGGGCCTATAAGTACAGTGACTAACATATAGTGGATATATAGTAATATAGTAAACATATAGAACATATATATAATTTCTAAACATAGTTATATAAATTGCATAACCTGTTTACTGTTCGCGAGGAAGGAGATATTCTGCATTTTTTGAGAAAATTAACAAAATAGAAAATATTACCCTCGCAGTTTCCTTTGTCTAGAGTCAAAAATGTTTATCTTTTTATGTTTATCGTATTTTAAATGTGTTATCTAATATTTAAAATTACAATTTTAGCCAGTCCCAAGGTCCAGGTGTACAGCCATTTCCCTGGAGAGTATGGACAGAAGAACACCCTAATCTGCCATGTGAGTGGCTTCCACCCTCCTGATATCACCATTGAGCTGCTGAAGGATGGGCAGGTTCTCTCTGATGCCAAGCAGACTGACCTGGCCTTCGAAAAGGGCTGGCAGTTTCACCTCACCAAAAGCATCGTCTTCACACCAGAGAGAGGACAAGATTATGCCTGCAAAGTTCGACACATGGACAAAACAAGTACATATTCTTGGGGTAAGTGTAATGTGTGTGTTTCTAGAAGATACCTTGTGGTTTGACATTGCATGTTTACTGAACATCTCATGTTTTTCCACAGAGCCCAACATGTAAAGCTTCAACAGTCCAAAGCAGAAAATGGACGGTAAGTGTTACCTTGTTTACTTTTAATAGAAAAATATAGTTCTTCAACCATTAAATTTACCAAACATTTTAGCATTAAAAGATAAATAAAAGTGTTTTTTTCTTTTTCTTTTTAATTTAGGATAATGTTTTGGACATTTTCCATCACCAAGATTGGCCATAACATCCTACTCTGCTGTCCCATAGGCCTTATACAAACCTGATGTTGTTCAAGATGCACTCAAATTACTTTTTAGCTTACACGATTTATCGATTTTAGCTTTTGCTTAAGTTGATGTTCTTTTTCTTCATGAAAGTAAGGATAATTGAACCAAAGTAGTTGTCATGCCTTTGGACGTTTTGATCTGTTTCTGGGTTCTTTTCAGTTTCATTCCTCTCTGTAAATTTGTGTAATACATGTTAGCAGTTAGGCTATTGTACAAGCAAACTTAAGGCAATTTTTTGTCTATTTCTGGGCTTTGTTTTGTAGTTAAATATAAATATTACAATCATTACAATCTCTTAAAACAGTTAAGACTACTAAAACCAGGTATTTAATGGACATTTATAATGCAATTTGACACTTTGTTCCAGTGAAAATGTTATTTTAAGTGGGGGAAATAAAAATTTGAAAACTTAATGTAACAGTTGTGTTTATTTGCTTCAAAAACTGATGCCTGTACTTTGAAGTGAAATCAACATTTTAGCGAGTTTAATCATTTGCCTAACCTAAAACATGAACGTCTGCCTAGCAACTGAGCAACCATGGCCGGTGATTGGATGAAAAACAAAGAAGAAGAAAAAAACAGGCGATATGTAATATTTTCGCTTTCTAAGAGGCTATTAAAAGGTTAAATCCTAAAATGTTTTATGTGCGGTTTTTCATGTCTCAAAGTTGTTTTATGGCCTGAGGTGCTTTGCAGAAAATACAAGCAGCTTGTATCGCGCGCCATTTCCGATCCTGCCGCGCGCTTAGATAAAGTCACATGACTTCCCAAAAACCCTGTGACGGTGACGAGCCTCCCTCATCCCCACGCGCATGAGCAAAAGTGACACCAAGCGGTTGCATTACAAATTTGATAATGCAATCATGAAGCTGAAATGCAGTGAATCATACTGCTGAAAATCACCACCTTTTGTAATTTTAGAAAGAATTTTTAAAATAAAGGTGTATGTTTTGATATGTTATAGAAGCCTAAGTGAATGTTATTGATGCACAGTTGCAGATTATGTGAATACACAGTATGAAATTGCACGATCATCTATCCAACCACATAGAGATTGTCAAGCTAAAATATTATTATTTTTTTATTTCCAATTGCATTTTTGATAAGCTAGGCTACTAGCCTACTTATTACAGTCTTATAAGAGTGTGTCTGTAATGTTACCTACGTTGTAGAGATGTAAGTGAACTTATTTTCTGATGTGAGAAGACCCCCAAAACGTCTTTTTACAGTTTATGTACAGAGCAAGTAGTATTAAACATATATCAACATCAATTTTGATACAGCTGCATCATTTTCATGAACATATATTAAAAGCATCTTCACATATCACTTGCATTTCAGATTTGATTTACCTGTGCTTTGTTTTATGTATAACTTTATTTATAATTATAACTTAAATTAAAAATAGAAATGTAGAATAAAACATAAATTAATAGTAAAATAGTAAATGATAATAATGTCATAATCATAATATATAATACCCTATAATGTTAATTGCTGTATTTATGTGTGTGTTATGTTTTGTTGTATGGTTTGTCACCTTTCTCATACGAGCAAATATTGAGTTGAGAGTATTAGTAAAATTATTTAGAGGAAGTAGGTGGGGTTTGGGAATTTCCGCCTTTTAGCAAGAGTTATCAGCACAAGAGAGCACTGTAGAGTCATTAGTCCGAAAGGAATGAAACATCTAGTCAAATTTCACACACCTGCATCGTCAAGACTAGCGAATCATGTCAGGTAAAATAGAGACGTCCATGGTCCTCTTCGACGTCCCGCCGGTGCTGATGGGGTCTTTCTGTAGACTGATGGACAGCGGGGTCGACGGTCTGGGATGGAGAGCTTTAGGTAAAAAACCAAACGCACATTACCATCATAACGTATGAGGTCCAGCTATGATCATGTTAGCTCTGGATTTCTTGTATGTGAGAATGTGAAATAGCTACTGTTCAAGCATTTTTTGAACCTTGTAGTATTAGCTGGAATTACAATCATAAAGAAGTTGGTACTGCTTGTCCAAGATGGTCATAAGTTTGCTTCAGACTAGTCATTTAGTCCAAGATGGTCTACTGCCAACAAACCAGGTTGGTTTCAAACTAATGATCATCTTGGACTAGCTAGAAACCCAGACAGCTTAAGCAAGATGTTTTCCACCAAAAAAAATCGTTCTTTTTTTTCCATCATCACCATCTGATTCCTCACAGCTACTCGCATCCTTCCCAGCCAGCTGGACGTGAGATGCATTGAAATGTACGTGGCTGCTGGGAAAAGTCCGACCCAAGAGCTCATGTGGTTATGGGCCCAGCAGAATAAAACGGTAGGGGATCTCCTGAAGGTTCTGGATGAGATGGGGCACGCTCGAGCCAGGAGTCTGTTCCAATCACAAGGTAACATCTTCATCTTCTGGTTATGTTTCCTTTTGCGAAAATGTACTAGCCTATTATACCAAAATACAGTTACACTCTTAAAAAATAAAGGTGCTTCACAAGACCATAGAAGAAAGTTTTTGTCTAAACGGTTCCATTAAGAATCTTTAACATCTGAAGAACCTTTCTGTTTCAGAAAAGGTTCTTTGTGGCGAAAAGAAGGTTCTTCAGATTATAAAAAGGTAAGAAATAGATGACTCTTTAAAGAACCTTTGACTGAATGGTTCTTTGTGGAACCTTTTAAACACCTTTATTTTTAAGAGTGTATTTTAGACTAAATAAAAACAATTAAAAAAGGTATAAAGAGTCTGAAAAGTATCATTTACAGTCTAATTTATTGTTTTGTTAGTAGTGATAACTAAGTAACTAATGATGTTTGGGGTTATTTACATTTTACTGCCTCCTTTTAGCTTCCTCTTTTAAGTCATAGAAGCTCAAGTATCTACACCATATAGCAATATTATAAAGTACATGAGAATATAAAGAGGAACCTGTCAAACCTAAAAATGAAGTGAACTATAGTTAAGCACAACAAAACAAAACGTGTGATGTAATAATGTGATAAAAGCTGTGCATGTTTTCCCCAGTGCAGTTTTAACAATCGTATCAGCAGCAAAACCGCAATTCTTTGACACACAACGTATAGTGAAACTACTAGTGATACTTCTGTGAAACCACAGTATAACAACCCAAACCTATTTCATTCTTTTCTAGACTCCTGCAATCTAAAGTCATCCTCCCCACCTCTCTTTGCCAAGGTAATGTCTTTTTTTATGCTGCTAACAACCTGCAGAATTTGTTTAAGCAGATGCTTGACTTTATTCTTGTTTAGGTGTGTTAGAATGCAAAAAGAATGTGCACTCACTAACTGAGCAATTTTGGTTTTAGTTATTTTTTCACATTATACTACTGAATTATGTTTTCACATTCACCCTGTATTTTGTATGATTCATTTTTCAATCAGTATCTGCAAAACACTGAGGAATCCGATCAAACCTCTCCTCTTAATCCAGAGTCTGTGGCTGTTAAAGGTAATTTGTACAAGGGCATTTAATATGGACCTTTATTGTGTTTGTGTCAGTTAACTTTATAGTACATGTAACTGTTTTTCTAGATATTAGGTATGAAGTTTCATTTCTACTTTGTGTGGTTTCTTAAGGATATGAGAAGAAACTTTTTTTTCTATCTCAGGTGAAAAACAGAAGCATTTCTTCACATATTCTGACGTCATAGAGGGAACAAGACATTTCCACCAGGACTTCAAAATCGGAGCAAGTGCGTTTGCAGATGTCTACTGCGGAAAATGGGGAAATGGGTCTTTCACTGTGAAAGTTTTTAAACAGGTCATAATCTCTTAATATGTCAAAACATAACACAAATCATCTTTGTGACAATTGTGCACATATTGACAGTTAATTTTTACATATCTTTAATATACCATTATGGTATATTATTGTTTTTTTTCTACTATTTTTTTCATGAGCTATTCTGTTGTTGTGTTCTCTACTTGTAATTGTTATATTATAAATGAATTAAACAAATTAATAGAATTAAAAATACCATTATTAAAATAGTGTATTGTTATTGTTGCATTCATCGTCCATGCTGTTATTGTAGTTAATTAATGGTGGGAAATTATTTATTAAGTATAGAAAATGGGAAAACAGATATTTTGCTGTCACTTTTGCTTTCATTTTGATTTCACATAAATATATCATGCTTTTTGTGCTTTTTGAAAAAGACTGATCGTGTTTTTTTATTGTTTTATCAGGAAAACAAAGCTAATTGGAAGGCTTTGTGGCAAAAATTCACCAAAGAAATTGAAGTTCTACAACTGTAGGTTACTTGAAATGATTGGTTGATTATATTTCAATAATATTTCAAATGGTGTTTTTCATTTTTTCATAAATCTCATCCTTCTTAGCTACCAGCATCCTAATATCTTGGAGTTATGGGGCAGCTTTTCAGAAGCAGATCGCTTTTGCTTAGTTTATCCGTACCTTCATAACGGATCACTGTTCCACAGACTTCATGAGGTAAATCATCTGCCAGCAAACTGTAACATGTTTCATCATTGCAGTCTAAAGTTTTCATAGTGTTTACTACTTTTGTCACAGGAAGTTCAGAGGCCTCTGTGTTGGCAGGAAAGGCTGAACATCATCAAAGGCACTGCAAATGCAGTCCACCATCTACACACTGCACAACCGTGCATGGTTATTTGTGGAAACATTACGAGGTGCCGGTTTGAAGCCATATCCGCAGCTTCTAGATGCCCAGTGAAGATGATGCATTGAAATGAGCTTGTTTTCTTTTGTGTTCACAGTTCAAACATACTCTTGGATGAGCACCTGCAGCCCAAATTATCCGATTTTGGATTAGCCCGTCTCAGACCGCACTCTGTCGACCAGAGCTGCACTATAGTCATGGATACAGCCTCTCAAAGGAACCTTGGCTATCTCCCAGAAGAGTACATTCGTGATGGCAAGCTGTCAGTCAAACTTGACGTGTACAGCCTTGGTGTGGTGAGTGCAGCATCCTGTTAAAAAAATTATATTCTGTTAAAAAAGGCTATTTGACAGCTTGTACAAATAAAGATTTATGTCTGTATTTTAATGTTAATAATGCAGCAGAATACTGGACATTACCATTTCTTTCTCATTTGTTACTGGCCTATCATGACTAGACCAAAATAATTCAGCTTTTTTACCTTTTTTATTCTTGTAGGTTATATTAGAGACATGTACTGGACAGAAGGTGAAGCAAGAGTCAGGAAAAGGCCTGTTTTTGGTAAGAAGTAAGAATCTGCTTGAGGAATAAAAATGTTACTTGCCAAAAGATGAATCACTTTGAAGTGGTCGTCTTAAAAAAATACATTTTTAAATGTCTGACCCTAACATACACAAGAAACTTGAGCACCAAATCAGCATATAAGAATAACTGATGTGACACGAAAGAGGTCATGATCACAGAAATAAATGACATTTTAAAATATATTAAAAAAGCAAGCAAGCAAGTGGAGTTTTTGGAGAAAAAAAGGCCAATTCTGTTACACTATTGTCTCTATTTTATTGTCACTATAGTATATATATGTGTCATATCCTATTCGTATAATTGTAATATTTAATGACCAGCTTGATACATTTTGCGTTTTTTTTAATCTGTTTATAAAATTCATACTTTACATTAAAAGGGATAGTTCACCCAAAAATGTAACTTATGTCATTAATTACTCACCCTCATGTTGTTCAAACCTGTAAGACTTTTATTCATCTTCAGAACAAAACTTAAGATTTATTTCTGATAAAACCAGAGAGCTTTCTGTCCCTGCATAGACGCAATGCAGCTACCACGTTCAAGGCCTTTAATTTTTTAGTAAATGCATCACTAAAATACTCATAGCACGGAAGAGAAGAAATTGTTGAATTAAGTCATTATTTTTGTTTTCCTTGTAAAAAGTATTCTGGTTGCTTTATAACAACCAGTGAGGTCACATGGACTGTTTTAACAATGTCTTTACTACCTTTGTAAGCCTTGAATGTGTCAGTTGCATTGCTGTCTATGCAGTCAGAATGATGAATGAGGTCTTTCAGGATTGGAACGACATAAGGGTGAGTAATTAATGACAGAATTAAAATTTTTAGGTGAACTATCCATTAAGTATGATATATAACAGAACTTTGCCTTTCACTGTCTAATGCCGTTGCAATTCTATAGAGAGATGTACTGCATTCAGAGTTCGAGGAAAAAGGCTCTGTGGATGCCTGTCTGCGTTTTTTAGATGACAAAGTTGAGCACTGGCCTGCTTCAGTGGCACTTTGTCTGCTCCGAATTGGATTAGAGTGCACAGGCAGCAAAATGCGAGTCAGGCCGAGCATGGAAATGGTTAGTAAATATTCTCATTTATGCAAATATGTACACATATAAACTTATATAAACTTTATTTTATTCCTCTTCAGGTGCTTCAGAGACTAAGCCAACATCTTCCAATGCCTGCATCGCCTGAGGACGAGCCTCACACTTTAGATGATACAATCCCTCAACAGCCATACAGTGGCCACAGTCCACATTTAAGCCTCCCCACTGAGGATGATGAAATGAATATTCCCTTGGAGGAACCACAACGTCTCAGAGTTCCCAATCTGGCAGAACCCTGCGAGTGCAGCCAGTCTGAGGTCAATTTCTTGAGTGTTGGAGATCCTGGCTTGTCGCGTTCCCTCAGGAAATGCCTTCAGGAAAATGACAGAGTGGTTTCAGCATCACAAAGTTTGCAGTCAGACACTGCAGCTAACCTGGACTTATACGGGAGCTGGCCTGTGGAGTGCAGCTGTAGCACTGGAACCGAAGCGCAGGGGTGTGAGGACTGCTGTGCGAACGGCTTCAGTCAGTCTGTTTTCTATGTAACTTTAGGCAAGTAAAGGGACCATTCACAGAGAAATCTGTCTAGGAAGTGTTGAACTTCTTTGTCCGTACAAACTAAATAATGTCCAAGCAGATTATAAAATAATATTATTAATTTTTTTCCAGATGATGATGCCCAGCCCTCTCAGAATGACATCGCAAATCCAGCTAAAGAGAAAATGAGGAATAAAATTCAGCTGTACAACCAGGGGTTAATAAAAACTGAAGAACTGCTTTCGCTAAAGTCAGAGTGATTTTGCAAGTTTGTATATCTCAGTATATATATATATATATATATATATATATATAAATAAAATAATACATTTTATATATATTTATATATATATATTAATATATTAGCAGTGTTGGAGCTCATTTTGTTTAAATGTTTTTTTGTGCTTCTTTTCAAAAATATATTTAAAGATATTTAAGTATTTTTTACATATTTCAAATAAAAGTGATTTAGAAAAGAAACTTATTCCTAAACTGTTTATAAATCGTTGTGTTAAAAAAAATTCCCTGTTGCGACCTTACAGTGTCTATAAATATTTCAAGCACTATGTTTTTGATGACGCTACTAAGTTTAATTAATTTGTGAAATACAATGTTCTTGTAAATTAAATAAACAAAAGAAACCAATGTGTGCAGTTTGACCGAGACTTTTATTTTGGAATAATCTGGTCGTTGAACTGTACAGTAATATCCTCATTAATAATAACCGCGAAATTCAAATCGAAACTGATACATTTCTTTGATTAGAGTTGAAGTTAGAATGTGTGAAGTAACAGAGGATGAGGATTTTCAGTCAAATCAGGGTGATGCAGAAATCGAATATGAAGAGGAAATAGATCCAGAATTTCTGGATATGAATGAGGTGAATTATGTTTCATCTGGGGGAAAAATGTTCAAAACCTCCATGCCAGGGTTAAAAGAAGGTGGGGCAAAATATGAATGAACTTTTAAAACGGCAAATCACTTAATATAACGTAACATTACAGTTTAATTAATTTAGTGCTATTTTTTCATAAGCAGTTGTTGCAACAAGGAGGTGATAATTCATAATTCATTGTTTCTCTTTTTTTCTTTTTGATTTAAACGCTTGATTTAATGTAAGCAATCTTTTGGTTTTTATAGCGTGAATTAATAATTTATTTAAATAGTTCCTTGAGATATAAATGACTAGTTTGCATATCCTTATCTATAACAATCCAAGTGATACTTTTAATGTAAACTATATAAGCTTTTTTAGATCCCTAAATGCCATAAACAAATGTTTTTCACGGGAAACAAGTGTTGCAGTTGAGGAAATGTGTTAATATTGAAAAGTAACAATGTTTAGTTGACTGTACTGTTAATTAATTATGATTAAAGTGTACACTTTTTGCAAGTAACTTAAATTGTAAATTTACTTGTAAAATGATCATGATGTTTCATCCCACTCCTGAAACAGGGACTAAACTGTTGCCGTTGTACTCTATGAATATTTTCATCTTTTGCAGTAATACTAGTGAATGGTAACCAGACTTACAGGGTCAAAGGCCATTTTACTCTTTGTGATCCCTGGTGGAAGGTAACCTGCAGAGTTCCTAAACATGACAAGACCAGCTATCCCTCCTACAGTCTCCGCACCAATCTGAGATCAGAAGGCTGGTCTCTTGTGTCTCTTTTTCTTAAAGAGTGTGAGGCAAACCCTCTATTTAAAAAAGAATTTATGGATCATAAAGCTGTGGCTGAACAGCTCAGAGTCAATGTCCGCCGCTCAGGTTGGACCACATAGCTTGTGTACACTACGTACTGAGGAATTCATACACTATATACTAATAATGTACATTCCTGAATTATGACAGTGCCTCAGATAAGTAGTTTTGCTAATTGAAAGAGCTTTCATTGCCCATGAAAGAAAAAAGTAATTTGCTGATTTCAGTTGAAAAATTCTAATGAGTGATTCTGCTGCTGAAATATTTATTGGTATGTACATTGTAAATATATTTTTGTGCTTAGCTGTAAAGGAAGCCATTACATTCTTACTGAAAAAAGCTCCTGGACTCAAAGATCATAAATTATCACAGATTGTGGCATTTATGAGGTAAGATCTCATTCAAAGATACAGTGATATAGTGTATACAATGAAATAAAGTGATAATGAGGGTAAAATATTGAGTAAATCTGAAATCACATTAGACAGAGGGAATCAATTATTACATTTAATTATTACTTCTTGCTCAAGCCTAAAACTTGTCGATCACCGTATGAGCAGTATGCTGGATTTTTGACACTTATCATCACTGCTCCAAATTCAGATTCACAATTTGGCCCACTTTTCCTAAAACTAAAAAACTTGCGTGCATCACAACTAAATTTAATGGGATCCCACATGATTGAGTTGTATGGTAAGAATTGTTGCTTTTGCTTACAGAAAGGATTGTCAGGATATCACTGACATTTGCTCCGACCATTATTCTAATCATTCTTCAATGTAAGAAAAAACCTAATGCTTTCACTTTTTATTTCCTTAATTTGTTCTCTTTTTAACTTTATGTATCTGATTTTAATCGGAAATATCTGATATTAAAGTAAACTGACATTTGCTGGGATACAGACTTTTGAACATTTAGAGTAATTGCCTGAATTGGACTGGCGCACTTTTATGTTATTTTGCAACCAATCACAGGATGTAACTGACAAGTACATGGGAACAAAATGCAAAACAACACGCTACCTGACACTAGATGATGAAAACAGAGTGAATGTAAACTGCTCCATGTTTGGGCAAGAACCATTCACACCTTTCAGGTACTAAGTTCACACACACACACACACACACTCACTTTTTGGCCTTGTTTACACCTGGTATTGTGTTTTCATCAATGTGATCACAAGTGGACACGGGAGACACCGTTCACACCTGGCATTTAAATGCATATCTTTTGCCTACGAGGGGAGGGTCCCTCTGCTTTCATCTGAACTACAGTGGGAGGGTTAAATGCATGGTTGCAACTATGTTCACACACTTTGTTCATCAATGGCCCATCTAAATATCGTATCTGTCTCAGCTTTACACCTAATCATTTGTTTTCTCTGCATTCAGGGTTCAGAGGCAGAAACAATTGTGTGTGTTCTTGGCAGACGTAGTGAAAACTGGCAGCACGTATACACTGCAGTGACACGCGGTCAGAAGCGTGTTTTGTGGTGGGTAGAGAGTGCTACCTAAAAAGAGCCATCGAGAAAAGTATCAGGCCGTGTCAAGGAGACAGTTGCTCAAAAATGTCCTGAAAACTCTTTCACCCAAACTGGCTGCAGACAGAGTCATGTGGAGACCCCTGTGAATCATGGGCTTGGACAGTCCACATCAGTGGCCTCTAAGCGGCCTGCTCAGTCAGACCCCTTCACTACACAGCGCAAACTCACAAAGGTAGCAGAGTAAAACACCTGCAAATAATCATTCTGTGACCTACTCTTGCTCTAGCAAACCACTTCAGAAGAGCCTCTGTTTCACCGCTAGGAGCTTCATTGAGAAGATTCACATTCTCACTGGGAACATGCATGCAGTTATTATTATTATTTCTGTTTACACAGCAGAATGGGTAGTAGCATCAACAGAAAGCTGAAACCACACTGATTCAATCCTGGAAATACAACGGAAGTTTTGAAAAACCAAAACAAAGACATATGCTGCAAACTGAAACTATATCTTCAATTATCCAATAAATATTTAGTTGTCTTATATTGATAACTTTCTAAAAATTAGGTAGTATAATAAGCAATGAATTACTTAGATTGTGAGTGCCATTGTCTTCCCCAGGTTTAAGAATCTTCCTACTTGTAATTTAGATGTTTCAAATATTAATCATGCAATCTATGCACTTTCTGTGTTTTTTCTAAGGTTTAGATTTGTAGTTTGGGTTTAAATGTCTTTTTCTTTTTTTTATTACATGAATTAACTTTTTGACATTCTAATTGTTTTATTTTTTTGCATGCTTATAATTCTTTTATTAGCATTATTACTTGAAGTCTGAGGCATGATTTTGAAATGATCATTCCAGAATAAAATGTTTCTTGATTTCTGTATTTATCACATTTCAAATACATGTTTGAACTATGCTATATACTAACTATACTTATTTTTTCCTCTTTACGATTCTCCATATGACGTTCCATCTTTCATGAGTCCACTGACAGGAAGCTGCGTAGGAACTGAACGGACTTTTATTTTGACGTTATGTGATTGGCTGTTCTTGACAGTATTTACAGTCATGAGTCAAGAAACGAACCGCGAAGAGTCGAAATCATCTACCTGAGTTTAGTCTGCTGCGCTTCGGTCTGCAGTTAACATGCCGCAAAGCCCACCCTCTGGAATAAAAACCATAACTGGTTACATTTTACCAGAACGTCACGCTGTACAGTCAAACCAAGACGACGTTTCCGAAAGTGAAGATGAAGAAGAGGAGGCACAGCCTGAGTTTCTGGACATGAAAGAGATGGTTTCGGTTTCATCTGGGGGAAGCATGTTTAAATCTTCCGCGCCAAAGTCAAAACCAGGTAGAACAACGAGTGTTAACATACATTCGTTTTTATTTGGTGTTTTAAAGTTTAAAGTTGCAAATAAACCATGTTTATATCTTGCATTGTTATAAGAAACAAACTAAATATGTTTAAATTATAAACTCGTTGAAGGCATGCGCATGTCTTAACATTTCATCACAGTTATGATTGAATGATTAAAATGAATTATAAAAATGTTTGAAATTAATATAAAGTTGATTTCTTTATTAATGATTGTTTTCTTGAAACAGTGTAGATTGTAGGATTACTCAAGAATAAGATACAAAAAAACATCCATTTATTTATGACTTATGGATACTTTTATTCCTAAGTTGCCATTCATTTATATTTATTTTACAAGTAGTCTAACAATCTACACTGTTACAAGAAAAATATTATATATATATATATAAAATATTATAATATTATATTATAAAAATATTTATATATATATTTACAGTTTACATAATTAGAAAGTAAGCCTGTTTACAGCTTTCACTGCTAAAAGTAATCATATTTATAGATTATGTTTAGTACATTTCACATTTTTTAAAGTTTACACTGTTTCACTTAAAATCACCATATTGTGAAGAAATATACAGAAGCTTATTTGTGCATTGGCTTGTATTGTTTTTGTTTGTATACATAGTGTTTATTTAAGGCCCAAAAGGCTTCATCCATGTCTTATCATCTTCTTTTGCAGTGGAATTGATGGCCGGTAATGAGACGTATTGGGTTGATGGCCGTTTTCCCCTCCTTGACCCCTGGTGGGAGGTCACCTGTAAAATTCGTCAAGGCCGGCACAAAAATTTTCTCAAAGGCTATCTCTCCTACAGGCTTCGTACTAATCTGGGGTCAGAGGGCCGGTTACTGTCTCTCTTTCTTAAAGCATGTGGGGCAGAACCTGACTTTGTTAAAATGCTTATGGAGAAGTTGCCCAACAACATACATGTGGAGCTTGTCAATGTGCTGAATGTCCTGCAAGATTTCCAAGATTTATCTCCTGAGAATAAAGCCGTGGCTCAACAGCTCAAGTCCAAAGTCAAATGCTCAGGTAGGAAAACATATACCGTGTTTATTTATGTAATTTTTTATAACTCATAAAGCAATTTTAGTAGAATATAATTTAGTCGAATACATGTTTATCATAAAACAAAGACAGAAACCCCAATCTGAGTTAAATTCCTAGATATCTAAACCCTAAATACATAAGATGGATATGAAAACCGGATACTGAAATCAGAATCACATCCTTGTTCTTTAAACGAAACAGCTGCTTGGACACATGTGAAAGTTGCCAGCTTGTACCCTGAAATCATGAAATACTTACCAACATTGCTGCCATGCCAGTTTATGGGCATAATAAACAAAGGAACGATGGAGCACAGGCCAGAAACTTCAGAACGTGATGATTCTACTACACAAGAACCAAACAATACAAGTGTATTGGCCAAACTTGAGGAGCTCATTAAAACTGATGCATGGAAGCTGGGCTTCAGTTATGTAAGTTTGCCACTCTAGTTTTAAATCTGAAGCTCTTTTTATTTCCTTTGTTATTTTGTATTGGTTATAAGAATATTTTTCACATTATTTTTTCAACAGATCATGTTTAAAGAATTACATCTGGTGCGATGTGAGGCGCAAATGGAGGCGTTCCAGCACTGTGATTTATTTGAGAGTTTCCCGGTGCTGCAACGCAATGCCTTGGTGTTGTATACAGAACTGAAAAGACACTGCAGAGCCACTGGCAGCACATACGCCGACCTTAAGTTCCTGGTAAACAAAAAATTTAAAGAGCAACCTGAGGGTGCGCGTTATGCTTTACATTTTCTTGTGAAGCAGGGGGTGTTTAAACAAGAAAAGGAGATGGTGGCACTTCGGAACCTCTTTGACTACGAGAAAGGCATTGCTAAATGCTTGAGAGGCCTGATTGAGGGAGACCCCTGGAAAATCCACTTGGACGTGAGAGAAGTTCTTCGCAAAGCTCAACTGGATAGATTAAGGGCGAAAGCCCGTGAAAGACACAGTATGACGAGTTTGAGGCAATCTAAGGCTGACGCAAAAACACCAGCCTCAGAGGCACAAAATGACATTGTTCAGGAGGTTGAGCAGGTGGATCTTGCTTTTCCCCAGCCTGCTACTTCAAGCGTGGTCCACTACAATGGAAAAGAGACGACATGTGATTCTCCTCAGGCCTATGAAATTACAAAGCTCACCATTAAAGAGGAAAGTGTAACTTCAGACCCAGACTCCTCAGATGACTCCGACATTGATCCGTCAAACATAGAATTAGACCCCGATCAGGTGCGAGCAGCAGAAATGATGTGCGCCAACCCGGTGACGGTGATCAGTGGGAAGGGTGGTTGTGGGAAGACCACAGTGGTCAGCCTGGTGTTTAAGGCGGCCATGGAGCAACAGAAAAGTGACAGAGAAGAGGTGCTGAAGGCCTGTGCGGACTTTCAGAATGACTCTCAGGGCTCCAGTAATGGGCTGCTGTCAGACGATCACGAGGAGAAAAAAGACAATGAAGGGCATGACAGTGAGGAAAAGCCTGTGGAGGTTCTCCTCACTGCTCCTACAGGAAGAGCTGCTTCACTTCTTAAAAAGAGAACCGGGTTCACTGCTTATACTATGCACCAGGTATAGTCTGTGTTTACATTACGTTTCCTAATATAACATTACATAACTTAAAAATGTTAAATTACATGAAAACATAAAAATACGGTAGATACAATTGAATAACCGTGTATATAATGGATGAGGTTACATTTCAAATCTTACACTTCTGCTACAGTTGATAACATAGTGTTACTTAAACAATTGTACACTACATAAAAATATTGTATTTCACATGTATTTCACAGCTGGGTAACATTTGAACAATATTACATATCTTAAACTTTACATTAATTACATAAATGCCGTAATGTAAGCTAACAATATAACTTTGCTAACTTAAACAAAACAACTTTACATTACATAGAATTTCACAGCATTTTATGCCTTTTAGGTTTTATGGAGTTTCATGAAGACAGAAAAAGACCAAAGTGGAAATCCTCAGGCATGGAAGTTCTCGAAGGTTCGGGTGCTGGTGGTTGACGAGGGGAGCCTGGTGTCTGTTCAGATTCTTCAGTCCATTCTCAGTATGCTTACCCAACATGCAGAACTCCAGAAATTCATCCTTTTAGGTAAAGGCGTATTGCATACTATTGTGGCTAATTTACGATGTATTTTATTACTATTAAACAAATAAAACCATTTTCGTTGTGTCTGCAGGAGATGTGAGACAATTGCCCAGCATCGAGCCTGGAAATGCACTGTGTGATCTGTTTAAAGGTCTCAGGAAGGTCCGGTGGGCCATTGAGATGCGGACCAACCATCGTGCCGAGTCTGAGCTGATTGTCAAAAACGCTGGACTGTGAGCAAATAGTTTGTACTCTTAAATGTTTTATGGGGATATATAAATTTATACAAACTTCCTCATTTTAGCTCCCTTGTGGTCTACAAATTATTGTGTGTGTGTAATTTAAACAATGAACCTTTATTAATATATTAACCATACTGTTGTGATTTCCATAATATTTCAGAATCTCAGAGATGGGTATAAAGAAACGGTACAGTCCTTTGGAGTTTGATGCCACTGTAGACATGAAGAAACCTTCCAAAGTGTCATCTGACAAAAGGTTCATTTTTGTCAAAATATGTGATGACAATGATGGATTTGGTAAGTGAGCAGTTCTGAAATATGTGGACATTTTGGAAGATTTTAGAGGGTTTATTCTTTTTATAAGATTCATTATCATAAGCTGGAACTGTAGAATGATGTGTGTAGATTTACAGTGTGACTTTGCCTCAGAAGCACATCAATTGCTCTTGCAGTAAAGGTGTGAACCTGACAGCCAGAATAATAAAAGTATCACATTGTGGTTCCTGTATGTCTGGGATGTTTTCAATGGATAGTTCCTGAAAACACTTCCAGTAATCTGTTACACATTTGACACCTTGGGATAGGATCAGTCAACCTAGAAGTTACACAGACGCCTATTTCATTTGCCACAAGCACCTCAGTGCAACTTTGTCACTGCGATTAGTTTTCAAATAGATTGCTGAAATGGAAAAAAAGAAGAGAGATTTAACACTGACCAGTAGCAAAACGTCCTGCCTAACATTATTGAATGCTGTGAATTTCTACATCTTTACTATGATTGGCTAAAAAGTCTGTAAATTGTTCAATTATATTTTGCTGCACAGACCTCCAGGATGCCATTAATTTCTTACTCAGGGAAGGTCCTGGTCTGGAGGATCCTAAATTGTCCCAGTTTGTGGCTTTCACGAGGTAAGATTACGATTGGTTGCTCTTTGCTGAGCCGATAGACTTTTTCAGCTAATCTTGAATCTTGAAGCTAAATTTGCTGTTCTTATTGTTCACAGGAAGAACTGCGATTTGATCAATGAGCTGTGTTGCACACATTATTCTAAACATACTACAAAGTGTGTAAACATAACAAGTTTGTTTTCTTAGAACTAAACATTTTTAATTTTTCACACCTTTATAGGTTACATTAACCAAATATTTTGGTGTTAATATAAATTTTTATTCATTTCAGGAATTCCAAAAAGAAATGGAATTTTGAACCAAAGGATAAAGTTTGCTGCACTAAGAATGGCTACGTCAAAGACCATAAGAAAAAAGAAGTGACTTCCTGCGATACTGCCAGAGCTGCTCAACATGAATCTTCCTATGATAATGGCAGAAATCAGGCTCAAAATGGAAAGATGAAAGAGAACAACGAGCGACTGTGCAATGGGGAAATTTTCTTCATTACAGATGTACTGATGTTTGATTTAGCAATTTATGTATATTTTCATTTAATAATCCCAAAACTATTGCTTGAGAAATGGAAAGAGTCTTCTTAAATGCTTGGTTTTGAGTAAAGAAATAAGTAATTATTGATTCATTTAACTTACCGTTATCATTCTGCATATCAATCACAGGATACCACTAAGCCCGAGGAAAGAGGACATAAAATGATACGCTACCTGACGCTAGATGATGATAACGGACGTGTGGTGAAATGCAGCTACAGAGAGCTACAAAAAGAGTGTAAATTGCGCCATGCTTGGGCAAGAACCATTCACACCTTTCAGGTATTGACGCTTTTTGTTCATTTGCAGTCCTGTGCACACCTGACATCAGCATTTGTCTCGTTTCAAGCAGCTAATTTGTTTACTCACTTTAGGGCTCAGAGGCCGAAACTATTGTGTACATTCTTGGAAAAAGCCCTGCTCAAAACTGGCAGCACGTATACACTGCAGTAACACGCGGTCAGAAGCGTGTGTATGTGGTGGGAAGAGAGTGTTATCTAGAAGAAACCATCAAGAGATGGATCATCCCTCGTAACACACAACTGTGCAGCTTTGTTGAGAATGCATTCTCCCCTTCACAGTCCACACCAGTGGCCTCGCAGACCCCTAGTCGCCATTACTCGAAGCTTTCAAGTCCTTCATGTGTACGCAACCTCTACGAGGAGGAAAATAAACAAAGCCATCAAACATCCAATATCTCTTTACAGGATGAAGTAGCTTTCAGTCAAACCTACTCTTGGTCCCCAATGGACGGTTGCGATGAGCCAAGCAAAGTGCAGAAAGAAAATGAATCCGAATTATTAAATTGCGTTGAAAACGCAGTCAGCTCTCCCTCGAATGAATGTAGTAGGGGCTCTAAACGGTTCATTCCTGTGGACATCTGCAGTACACCAACTAAACAACCAAAGGTAATGGATGCACTAGAACATCTAGAAATGATTGACAGAAAATGTGCCACAATGTAAAAAAATGCCATTTTACTGATTGTTTGATAGATGAAGTTCTCTATAAGCTTTGCTTGCCGCATGCACATTGGTGCACTGGCATTATAATTGTGCAATGATGAAGAAATATGTATTTGCACTAAAATATTAGAATGTAAATTAAATTAAATGAAATGCAGCAAAGCAATGAAATAAAAAGTTGTTCATGTAATATCAAAAACTCAACTGAATGTGCAGAAATAAGCACTTTAATGGGATGGTGTGTCAGATCTTTATGTTTAAGATGATAACATTTATTGTGACTTATTTTCGAAATGTCCATGTGAAATTATTGGAAATGTAATTCCTATACTAAAGGTTTTTGGCTGAATGTGCATAACATTCTGTCATCTCCTCTCCAGCAAACCACTTCAGAAGAGTCTCCGCTGGGCAGCTCAAGGCTGCAGCTTCTGTCCATTACCAGTCCCAGCCCCAAATCCGGCAAATCCGGCAGGCAGCTCTTCCCAGACAATTCTCATTCTCTCAGGGAACAGCCTTAGGGTCGTCGGTGCCAAAAACATGCCAAAGCTGGAAAGAACGTAATTCATGTTTTTTTTGTTTTTTTTTCCAGAGAGATTGGATGAGCAACATTTAGTGTTTACATAAAGATTCATTATGAATAATTTCCAAGAAAAAGAATTCCAAGAATAACAATATACTACTATATATATTGGCTCTGTGGAAGAGTTTTTATCTGCTGTTAGACATCCTTAGAAAAACGTCACTCTTTAATCATATGTAGCTAACAATTGAGTTAAATAATGATCAAATCTGAAGTACGGTTTTTACTATACCTACACAAGGAAATATTATTGTATATAGATCAGATTTGTAATTGAAGTTGTAACTTTTTAATGCATTTATCTCATAACGTACGAGCAAATTTGTTAAGGTACAAACATATTATGCAGGGCTTTTTTTTAACTCCCCATTGGTGTTAATATAATGTAAATCACAGAGTTTCTATCTATTAGGGCCAAAGCAATGTTACGTTGCTTAAACTCTTAACAGTTGTCTAAAATCTCATTAAGCTTTGATTGGTCATTGCATTGTTATTGTTGCCATAATTTCATTTTTTTTTAAAGCCACAGGCATGGTTTCAAAAGCTCATAAAAAGTTTTATTTCAAATGCTCAGTATGATGGTTGTCTAACAATAAACCAGACAGAACGGTAACATTTTGTTTGTTTGTTTATTCAAGTTCAAATGCATGCTTGATTTCATGTTTTACATCTTATTCACTTTTAATACATTATGTATAAATTACACATTTAAAGTTAATTTCAACCTGCATGGGTAAGTCATGGATGGATTGTGTGAAAACAGCACATCAAGAACTTTATGTGATTCAAATATACGTTACATACTTAATTATGCATATTTTCGCATACAGGAAAGACAAGAATGTCTCTTTTATCTGACATTGAGTCTCGTTTATTGACTCTTTATTTAAAAATAAATAGATAAATAAAATATCTCTTCACAAAGAAATCCTACTGCTTCATTAGTAAATACAAAACGTCATCATTCTACGCCTTGCGCTCTTGTGAAATGATTGGCTGAAAGAGGATCAGTGACGAGCAATCCCGGAAGACGCACAAGTGTCAGTGTGCGGGGATATTATTTGCCAAAACCACTCGATTATTTTCAATTTATTTAATTGAGTAAGTTATACTTCATCATGTCAGCTAGAAATCCAGGGATGGATCTTGGTGAGTTGTCTTTATTATTTAATTCTATCGCGTTATAATTTTCTCCAAACGAATCAAAGCTTTCACTTTAATCTACCGCTACTTCCACGTGATAGTGTGAAAACAAAAAAGTTATTTTATTGTTTTTTATTTGTGTAAGTGGTGTAATTTGGTCAATACGTCTAACATTAAACATCTCAAGTGCAAAGTATATTCTTGGTGTTATGTGTAGTTAATTTTTAACTCCACATGACCAGTTATTAACTCCCAAATTCAACCTTCAGCTGGCCTTTGTAACTCATTTTAAATTTCCTTCTGGATTTCTTTCTTTCTTCCATATATGCTATTGATTTGATGCCAGGTACGGCTGAAATGCACGTAATGAATCTCTCATGACTTGTGTGTCCCATGACTCCTGTTGAGCAGAGGGAAATAACAAGACAAAACTGACTTAAAAACCTCTATTGTTATTCATTCTTGCTTTATTTTAGATCTTGAATGGGTGTCGAAAGTCAGAGTCAACACTCAAGCTGTTCTTAAACGAGCTCAGCAGATCCAGGGACGCAAAGTGGCTAAAAAACAGTGGCAGGTAAACAGTTTGTATTTTTGATTTTGCTTTTTGCAGCCCAGATACACCTTTATTGACATGCATTTTTATTGTAGGCTGCCTGGCTGCTGAAGGCCGTCACATGTATCGATCTGACAACACTCGCTGGTGATGATACACCCTCCAATGTCCATCGACTCTGTATGAAGGCCAAACAGCCGATCCGTCATGATCTGCTGAAGAGCATGGACATGCATGACAAAGGTGCCTCTGTCTTCATATATTACATCATCCCTCATTTGAATAACTGTTTCCACTTCTCTCTGTTATTTTCTGTTACTAAGATTGCAGTTTGCAATAATTTAAAACGTTAAAAGTAATTCAAAACCATTTAAACCTATCAAACAAATTGCTCTTACAAGTATTTTAGATCATAAGAATCAGATTCATTTATTTAGAAATTGAGATCCACACAGTCTTGGTAAACTCACTATTGTAGTAAAATATTCTAAATATTTGTTTCTTTTTCAGAATAAAACTGTAAATGTAACTTTTAAAGTTACAGTAAAGAGATTTATAACATCACAAAAGATATTAAATGTTGAAAAAGCAATTGTAGTTTCCACAAAACATTAAACAGCAACTTTTTTCAAGACTGATTAAAAAACAATTATACATATATTGATATAAAAAAATTAAGAGTAATTTTATTTGTTATATTTCATTTGATTAAAGTTAAATATAAATATGTGTATGTTATATTTTATATTGTATTTCGTGGCTGTCCGCACACAAGAGGGAGACAAAGCTCTTTTCACAGAAGTTGATTCAGTGAGAGTGACTAGTGGCCAGTTATGGTGACCCATATTGTCGATTAGGCCCCTTAAAAGAGATCGGTGACTAAGTAAACAACTTACTACCGTTTTATTTAGCAAATGGCAGTAAAATAATATACAGCAGACAGGAATTTAAATTTTTCATGCTTTAATTGTTTTTCTTTTTACAAATGTATCTTTACATTCAATTCATTTGAGTTTTTACTGATTTTAACTGTGTGTGCGTGCGCATGTGCTTGAATGATTTCAGGAATCACAACTGCAGCAGTATGTGTGTACCCATCACGGGTGGCTGATGCCGTGAAGTCTCTCAAAGCAGCCAACTGTAGTCTTCCTGTTGCATCTGGTAAGACGTTTGAAGCTGCTTATCTTAAAACGCGTTTCATTCCTTCTTCAAACATCTTCCCAGAGAGGGTGCAACCACATTGTCTCACCTCATGCTCTCTTTTTCTCACTCTCTGCTTCAGTGGCCACGGGTTTCCCTGCTGGACAGACACCGTTGAAGACCCGTCTAGCGGAGGTACAGATGGCTGTAGAGGATGGCGCTACAGAGATAGATATCGTCATAAACCGGACTTTGGCACTCACTGGACAGTGGACGGGTGAATTCAGATATCAAAAAACGCTTTAAAAAATGCCTGTTTCGTTTATGCTGGTCTTTTTCAGACTGAGCAGCTAACATTGGCCATATCCCTCAGTATGCTTTTCTTCAGTTCTAGTTTGATAGTTGGTGAACATACAACTGAATGAGATTTTATTTTTGTCTCCTCAGCTCTCTACGAGGAGATCCGGCAGTTCAGAGAGGCTTGTGGTGATGCCCATATGAAGACCATCCTGGCAGTGGGAGAGCTGGGAACTTTCACAAACGTCTACAAGGCCAGTCTGGTGTCCATGATGGCAGGTGAGAACATTAAGCACAGAAATCAGAAGTGTAATTTAGTTTTAAATATTTTTGTAGGATACTGTTTGCAGTTGTGCGGCCTTAGAAATCATAAAAAAGTCTCGATTATTTTACATGATTACTTTTAAGTCATTATAAAGAAAAAAAAACATTTCTTTACAGGTTGTTAATATATACAGAGATGTCAAATATAGATCTGTCTCATGTCTTGTAACACAAGCATTTTGTGTCATTATCCTTCAAGCATGATTTTCTTCAATGGTTTTAATATTAATTATTGCACAATATATATGGAAATGTCAAATGACTTATTATTATTATATAGATCATTTATATTACCCCCACATATTATATAAGGACAGTTGTGTCAACCTGATCTTTTTAACATTGTCTTTTAAAAATATATAAAAATTAATTCAGAATTTAAAAAAGCATAGTTTTTTCATCGCATTTATATTTTTAATTAAGAATAGAGTTATTGTAATTATTAGGTTATTGAAGTATTTATTTCTTTTAACATATGTAATTGTTATGTAACAAATTATGCAACATATAGTTTTTTAAATGATCTGTTATTGTGTAATAAAATTGTACTTTTTATAAATGTATTTATTTAACTTAAATTAATTATGTAACAAATTATTTAGCACATTTAATTGTGGAATTTATTTATTTATTTTACCATTTTGTTTTCTTCCCTTTAGTCCGAAAATACTGTTTGAGTGTCTGTGCAGTAACAGCATTCACCGGCAGGGCCTACCTGCACGAGATAACCAGTTCAATCTGATCTCCTGTTAGGAACAGCACTAACAGTGATGCTTGCCTTAGCAAGTTTGATCTTTTGCCCACAGCGTGGCGCCATTGCTCATCCTTTCTGTGCTCCGCATCCAGATGTCCAAATGCACACACACACACACACACACACACACACACACAGAGCAGACCAGCGACTGTATGCTTAAATAGCCATTTCACATTAAGCCGATTACTGTACCCAATTGTCAGCGGCTCTGATAGGGATCGTTATTAAAATGCATTGCTTTTGTCGCCGCGCTCATTCCTTAATCTCCCCTTGTTCCTATGAATTGCGTATGAGGTTTCTGAAATTGAATGATAATTTCACCTATTAATCTGCGACGCCGGAGCTATTTTACTCCCACGCTCTCCGGCAGTGTCCCCCCGCTCCGCCGCAAATGAATAGAGCTTCATTACTGTCGCCCGCATTTAATAACCGTTATCCATTATCGTGTAATTAAGACTCCCCAGAACGAATCTCAAGGATTATGTCAGTTTGAGGGAGAGGGTGAGCAATAGAGTGAAAGAGTGTCGGAGGAAAGGGGAAGGGGTGGAAAAAAGAGTGGAAAAACACATAGAACGTATCTTTAATGAACTGGAAAATGTTCATCTTGTTCTGTGCGGTAATGAACAGTCATTAGACATGAGGAAGGGCAGGCGGGACTCGGGTGCTGGGGGTTAGAGCTGGTCCACAGTTTGTGGTTCATCCATTAGAAGCGTCATTTTATCTTCTATTTTTATCGGAACACTGATAAACCGTAATTGGCTATGAAGGAGAGGAAGGGAGAAATGAAAGCTCTTATTGATGAACGAACGCACACCCTCTGTGCCCTGCCGACGGGACCATATGTTCTTGTCTAGCCTCCCCTGCCCTCGCGACTAATGTCCTGTCGGGGTGCAAAAATCTGACGCCTCTCCGAAGTGCTTGAATGGAGGTGCTAAAAATGTGCAGGACTTTCTATTTTCAGAGCTCGTTGGAGTGAACTTTGACCTGTCAGTCTGAACAAAACAAGTGTCAGCTCGAAGTTTTTGGAGAATTAAAATGAATAACCGTGTGACCTGGAGTATGCAGATGCATTTTGACAATTAAATACATGTTGTTTTTACTCTCTTTACACCCATGGCAGTTTTAAAGATCTTAATGTAATTTTTAGCTTGAGTGTAATCCTGAAGTTAAAATTAATAGCTTGATTTCTTTACAACTTGAACACGTTCTTGTATGCTTCTTAATGAATTTTTAAAGGTGCAAAATTATTCACAGTATGGTAAGATCCTAAATGTCAAGTTCAATGATATTTGCCTCAAAATATTATATATATATATATATGATCTTAAAATATATATTTTTTTCTTTTTTTATAATTAATGTCCATAGCATCAGTGCCTTCGTCTTGCAGGAACTGTTGACACACTTCAGCCACGTGAGGTCTAGCATTGTCTTGCATTAGGAGGACTGGCATATGGTCTCACAAGGGGTCTGAGGATCTCATCTCGATACCTAATGGTAGTCAGGCTACCTCTGTCGAGCACATGGTGGGCTGTTGATGAATTTGCCAATCTTGGTGTTCTCTGGCAAATGCCAAACGTCCTGCACGGTGTTGGGCTGTAAGCACAACCCCCACCTGTGGACATCGGCCCCTCATACCACCCTCATGGAGTCTGTTTCTGACCATTTGAGCAGACACATACACATTTGTGGCCTGCTGGAGGTCATTTTGCAGGGCTCTGGGAGTGCTCCTCCTGTTCTCCTCCTGAGCTGCACTATCTCATGCTACCACTAGAGTGAAAGCACCACCAGCATTCAAAAGTGACCAAAACATCAGCCAGAAAGCAAGGAACTGAGAAGTGGTCTGTGGTCACCTCCTGCAGAACCACTCTTTTATTGGAGGCGTCTTGCTAATTGCCTACAATTTCCACCTGTTGTCATGTTACATTTGCACAACAGCATGTGAAATTGGTCAGTGTTGCTTCCTAAGTGAGCAGTTTGATTTCACAGAAGTGTGATTGACTTGGAGTTACATTGTGTTAAATATTCTCTTTTTTTTGAGCAGTGTGTATATATATAATATTTATATGTGTATAAATGGCCTAATAAAATCATGAAAACGGACCGGACTGAATGAAAGGAATTGTGTTTCCTGTACTTTGTAACCACTAGGATCTGACTTCATCAAAACTTCAACTGGCAAGGAGTCAGTCAATGCCACTTACCCCGTTGCCATAGTAATGGTGCGGGCCATCCGTGACTACTATTTAAGGACAGGCTATAAGGTAAATGACCCATGATGCTTCCAAATCATCATCTTTTATAAAGATCATCCAGCCTGTTTGACTGATGCATTTGTTGTTCCTCAGGTGGGTTTCAAGCCAGCAGGAGGCATCCGTACAGCGCAGGAGTCTCTGGTGTGGCTGACCCTGATGAAGGAAGAGCTCGGAGACGAGTGGCTCAATCCTCACCTTTTCCGGCTGGGAGCTAGTAGCCTGTTAGCTGACATCGAACGGCAGGTAATTAAACCAACACCGTGTTTCTCTCTCTCAAAGCTGTTATATTCTGGTTTCAGGTGTGATAAACTGATAATTACCACCCATTATGGATGGAAACACACACTATTCAGGGAGTGACCCTGGTCTCCTGTGGTGAATAGGTTATAGATTAGCCCTTTTATTTATTTATTAGAATAAATGTAGCTGCTTTTGTCAAAGCTTTTATCAGCTTGGATTTGCTGAATTATTTTTTAATCTGTCTTTTTATTACAGATTTACCACTACGTGACCGGACGCTATCCTGCATATCATGAATTTCCTATGGCCTGAATCTGTGAAAAATCAGGGGAGATTTGAGCCAATAAAGAGTGTCTAGATCAGCCAGTGATGTAATGGAAAGACGTCATACCTGTCTTTTATAATGAGGTCAATTATAAAGAAAAGTTAAGTGATAATTCTGTGATTTATTTGCCCTTAAATTGTTCCAAAGCTGCAAAAGTTTTGTTTCTTCTGTTGAATACAAAATAAGATATTTTGAAAAATGTTGGTAACCTAACGGTTGACGGTAGCCATTGACGTACTATACTATTCTATGGAAGTCAATGGGTACCATCAACTGGCTATCTTCAGAATATCTTTTTTTTTTCAATGGAAGAAAGGAACTCAGAATACAGGAATACAGGTTTGGAACAAATAGAAGGTGAGTAAATGATGACAGAGTTTTTATTTTTGGGTGAACTATCCCTTTAAATCAGGGGTGGGTAACCCTGGTCCTCGAGGGCCGCAGTCCTCTAAGTTTTTCATACAACCCTGCTTCACAACACCTGACTCAAATCAAATGGATCCAACAGCCAATGAAGTTCTGCACAATCACTAGTTAATTTGAATCAGGTGTGTTTGCGCAGGGAAACATGGAAACCTTGCAGGATGAGGGCCAAGGTTCCCCACCCCTGCTTTAAATGAATAGAAAATATTTTATTCTAAAGTAAAAACTTGAGAAATGAATGTCTATTGCAAGTTATCTTGTAGAATAATTCAAACCCAAGAACATTTCTGAGTTTCTGGATGACATGGTGCAACTTGAATCATCAGAAGTAAAAGTGCTCGCTTTACGTCAGTGCAAAGACCCCTTGCATCACTTTCTCATATCTGCAATTCCCAGCAGTTGTTCCTCAGACAAGCGTACAGATCTCGTAGGCTGCACCTGGGGTTACGCTATCACTGTCCGAGGCTGATGTTATTTGACTTCCGCTGAGCTAATTTCATTAATCAAGCGCTGGATGTCAGAAGTGTGTGTTTGGGATTAATTAAGAGGGGTTAAGAGAGTTTAAATGATCAGATAAAGCCGCGTGCCAGTTTGAGCTTCGTTTGAAGACAGAGAACTTTCTTTTTCTTCTCCCTCTTTCTTCTTTAATTAAGAGATCTCTGGCCGTGCCCTTGACTGGGATGGAGGATAAATGGCTGAATTAATTGTGGAATGGAGAATGAGCCGAGAGGAGTGAGAAGGAAACTTCCCTAAATTCAGCCCAAAAACTGGAGCACAAATAGATTTGTATTCACAGAGAAGCTATAAAAGCCATTCACACAAATGCTTGATGATACCTGCATAAGCACTATTGTAGAACTGGTATTAGCATTCATAAAAGATCAGAAAGAATTATTTAGAACTTGATTAAAGCCCAGGTATGAGAAAAGGAATCATATCATGTTTCTAAAAAAGCATTATTTTGTGTATTTAGAGTAATGCAATGTGTTTATGCGATTTAAGTAAAAAAAAAAAAAAAACGCGTTATTTTCCACATACTGTACATTATTGTTTCTCCTCTTAGCCCCGCCTCCCGAAACGGGTCAAATTGTACAAAGCTCATCGTTCTTAAAAAACAGGTGTGCTCTGATTGGAGAGCTAACCAGTGCATTTTGATTGGCCGAATAACGCCCCTTTCCACAACATGATGCCGCGTCCTGGCACTATGACACAAAAACATGAAAAGTCATTACAAATGAGGTATTTGTTGCATCCAGCGGGGACACAACTATCTTTTTATGTGTCACGTTGCATTGCACCACATAAACATAACACCATGTATGCATTTGTGAATGGAGAAATGACAAACAACAAGCGTTAATCTACGCTGCTCAAAACGGGTTTGAATAGTAAGTAGCAGGTTCTTTTTATACAAAAATCTTACTTACTTAAAGTTGAGCACCATAGGAGTCAAAAGCACCATAATGTCCTTGCAGAGGTAGAATTGCCCCATTTTATAGTCTCTGTGCACAGCCAGCATAGGGTGCTTTGCAGGTTTAGAAATCAGTCCTTCACAAACGTGCTGAAGACACTTTAATATTTGGGTTGAACTGTTCTGGAACAGTGTTGTGAATACAACTTTAACACTGATTTCTAGTTATGTCCTCTTTTGAAAGCACAAATAAAATAAGTTTTACTTCTACAATGACACACAGCGTCTCCAGAACATGGCACCGGCAGCAACACTACAGTGAAAATACTAGTTCCCCCTTCTTGCTTTGCGGTGGTACACTGTAAAAAATCCAACTTGCAAAATGTTAACTCAATTTAAAATTATAAGTTAGGTAGACAAGTTTTCAAGCAT
>JAUMHI010000037.1:6000398-6021579 GCA_032359435.1 Enteromius unitaeniatus | reverse complement strand
GAGTAAACTCAAAATTGCTTTGCAGCAGATTAGCTCAATTTTTTAAGTTTACTCAACTTTTTATTTTTTACAGTGTAAAAGTAAATCTACTCTTAAACGAGCCGTTTTAGGGTGGTGTGGACAAGTCATAACTTTCATAAAGAATATCTCTTTGCAACTTTATGGATCTGATTTATGCACTTGCAACACCCCAAAATGTTGACATTTGAAAACCTGAAATCGCATTATGTAACCCCTTAAAAAATGCAACTTTTGAAATTATAATGTAAGTATATAGCATCTATCTATCTATCTATCTATCATCATGTTGATTGTCAGCTGTGTGTTGTGCCTGTGTTTCATTAGCGGTGACTCTTGGTAGTTTATGAGGCCACACTGGCAGGACTGAGTAAGAGTGATGGAGCTCCAGCGCCCCGTCTGGCTCTCCCCACCTCCCTCAGGCCATGACAGATTAGCTTCACTTACATAAAGGCATGTAGATCATCTGCAATCTGGACCCGTGGCCCGCGCCACCAAGCCAGATAACGCTGAGGGATTGAGTTAGCCTTCAGATTGATTCTCCCCTCCACAGACAAACACTTCCTCTCTTTTGCTTTCTTCCCTGTTTTTCTTCTAGCTCTCTCCTCTTTTACTCAGTCACGTTCTCTCCTTTAGGCACTGTATCAGCTGCAGTTGTGCTTTGTATTTCATACAAGCTCATACAGCTGGCAGATATAATATGTGTATTTTATTAATATTCATCCTCTCTACTTTTCCAACACACAATATCTAGAGCTTGGTGATATACTTTAATGTCAAAAAGCCTAAATATGATGGTGAATAGAAGTAAAAAAACTAAATGGAGACATTATTTCATGATGATCCAGTAAGTTGAACTGATTCACAACTGTAATTCAAAAATAGAAACTATTTTTGCTTTGGAAATTTATCGCATTGTGTTTTTTGTATTGCCACAAAAATTAGTGCGAATTGTACTGCAAATATGCAATATATCACCCAGCCCGAGTTTTAACAGTTTCCGCCATATATTACATTTTTTCTTTCTTTCTTGCTTTCAAATCTTTATGAACACATCCATTTGTTCTAGCAGTCTAATTTGATTATGAGGTCATGCAGTAAATGAAATGTAAATGAACCCGGGAAACAGCTGAAATGCCAAAGGGAATGACTGAATTACAAGTGAATTATTCATTAGAATATGTAGGTCTGCTGTTGAAGGCGCTGTTTTGCATTTGAAGTGTTTCATTACATTTGACATACAATCTTAAAATCCCATAGAAATCTTGTAATGGTAAAACTTGCGCATCACAATAGCATTCCCCACGGGGACCAAAATGAACACTCACCAACTGCCAAATGTAAGCGAAAACTGACTTTGGCAAATAAATAAAACTTGCTTTCTAGTTGACTGGTAACTCTGACATAATGCATGTTTAAAGATTTGTAAGGACAGTAATTTGACCTGCAATATGATCAATGTAAATCATAGACTCATAGAATCACGTCCAAAATGATGAAAAGAGGACTAAACTAAATAAATAACATATATATATATATATAAAATAAATAACTTACATTTGAGCTCTTATAATTATTTATTAATTTTATTTACCTGTTCTGCTCATGGTATTTTGTTTTATTTATGTCCGATTTATTTTTTGTTTTGAATGTTGTTCTTTGTTTTGTTTTATTTTGCTTTTTAGTTGTTTTCATTTTGCTTCAAAAAGCTTTATAGTTAGGTTATATAGTACATAACATACTTGTGAAAGGGCAAAGTCGTTGTTATTGTTATTACTATTATTAGTAGTAGTAGTAATAGTCAATTATAATTCCTAATCATATCAATTACGATTAACGATTATGATTATAATTGTATTTATGGACTAAAAATGGATCTTGCTTTCCTGACAATTGACAGTTATGGCAAAAAGTAAACTTGGACCCTGATTGGCAGCATTATGAGTCCAGGGTGTTACTAATAAGCTAACATACATGGGGTCAGACTGTCATATGTGTTTAAACTAGTACCTGTGGCATAGATTAGGTGGTCGGGTCAAACGCTCTTGTGTATTGTGGCAGTAACCCGGTTTCTGAAACAATCTGACTGAGTCTGTCAGCTGGTCGCCACTCACTCACTCGCTGACAAATGTCTTTCTTCAGATTGATTGCTTTTCTGCTGTTTTATTCATAAATGTTTTTTCTTTCTCTTTGTTCCTTGAAGCAGTTGTGAAAAATGGTGTGCTCAGGGTGGTGTTTCCAGGCTAAAAAAATCATTTTTAATGACACGTGAGTCACCTGTCAACTACATTCATCACAGGCCGGGATTTTGCGTGTTGGAGGTTTGTGCGGGCGCTTTTCACATATTACCCAGCGGCAACACCAGCCTAGCTCGTAATCAATTGCTATGGAAACATGTTATTCTGTGTGATTAATAGCATACACACATCTTATGTTTCTCTCATTTGTCTGAGAGTTGCTCAAGGATGCTTAAACAGAAATTTCCAGCGCTGTGCTGCATTCATTCTGATAGCGTGCCTTATCGTTGGCAAGTCATCTCTCGGCTGCTGAATTTTAACATACTGAGAGACAAAAGAGAGCAAAACGACTGTAAAAGATCTGTGACAGAACGTCAGAAGTTGTCTTCGAAATGCAGGCGGTGAGATTATGAATAATTGGTAACATTTGTTGAGCTGACATATGACAGGAGAGGCCTGACAGTTTTGTGTCAAATGCATGTTAACATGCTTGTTTTGACATCCTCAATTTTGGAGTTTGACAAAACTTATATTGTCCATTTATACGTGTATGGTGTGTGTGCGGTGTTGGTGAACCTGCTTTTGACAACTTAACTTTTCAAGCTACATGCTAGTCATAATGTGATATAGTAAGGGCAGTCAAGCTACTCTTATGCTAAAATAGCTGAAGGTATAGCTATTTTTCTCCTATAATGATTTTTAAATTTTTATAAAAATATGATTTTCTTTTATTTGGATTCTGCTTTGAAGATATTTTATTTTTATTTTGACAGCCTTTTTTTATGATATACTTTATTACGTAAAATAGTTTATTTTTATATCAGTTACATGTGCTCATCTTATTTATTTATTTTTGTTAATTAATTAAATAGTTTTTTTGCTTTTTGTTTTGTGATCTAGAATATTTGTTGGACACTTTCTTATTTTATACTAGATTTTTTACATTTTATTTTTTAGCAGTTTTATACCAGTTATTTTTTTTAGGTTTTGTTTTGTTTCTGCTTGTTTTGTTTTGTTGCAATCTGATCTGATCTAAGAAATTAGGTAAATAAGGTAATGATGAAATAAGAATGAAAACATTACATTCAAAATGAACACCTATTTAAATTTCTTTATTTCCTTCTTTTAAAATTTTGTTTAAAATTTTTGTGGTCTCCAACTTTAAATTGCCTTCAAATCAGAAGATCTGCCAGAAAGTTTAAAAGGACAGACGTTTACATTTTATTATATGTGCTCCTTCATGTATTTATTTGGTTTGCTGTGATCCGTAAGAAAATCTGTCCATATTTTCCAGTTTTAAATTAGAATTTAAATCTTCAATTTTAATGGTCTAAGACTTAATATTTTCTTCAAAGCAGCAGATCAGCCAGAAAGGTTAAAAGGACAGCCAGAATGAATAATAGTTTGGGAAAATTAATCCTGCGCGTAAGAAAAGCTGTCCTTCAAGCACACATCAAGAAATTCCATTCAGCCACTGGAGAAAAGAATTCTTTTATTCACTTGGGGATGAAGGTCATCAAAACTTGCACTTTGCACCTCATCGACGCAGTAAAAGTGAACCAAGCAGAGAAGATAATTAATCTCTAATGATATTAATGATGCAATTAGAACGTATGCTAGTTTTACTGTGAAAGGGACGGGAACCGGTAGCGATGGCAGCTATCCGGGGATTTCACTTAGTGTCAGTCCGAACCCTCTGATGCTGCTGTGATGCGCACAACAAAAGAGCCACGGCTTGCTCGGCGCTACTCATGCAGGAGTGTCTCTCACTGTGTGCAGTTGTCTTTGAATGTTGACCTTGGCACAGAGCTCCCAAGTGACCGAGTAGTGAAGGAATACATGTATACGAGATCAAACCTGCGTTCGGGCCTCACCTGGCATCGGCAGTCTGATGTCTGACTCTCCGAAATGCCTTTGCTCCAGCCACACTTGTCAAACGCTGCTGCTGAATTTAACGAGGAAAAGTTCATTAGCTTTAATCTCACAGAAATGCAGAGGATAAATTATTTGTCATTGACAGATCAGCCAAGTATTTATAATACATTGAAATACTACTTGGCTGAAGAAATGGAAGGTCAATGGCTTTTACAAAGACCAATATCAATAAATCCTCATTCACATAAAAGGTTATGTAGGCTGGAAATAGAAAACTATGCCTAAACGTTGGAAAAGTTTCTTTAACTATGTTTATTAAGCTTTAATTAAGTGATACAGACTGTTTATTGTGACTCACAGCTAAAAGATAATTATTTTTTGATTTTGTTCAACTCTATCCTCCATATTTTTCTTGACACATGATCAATTACTAGCTGTTAGCTGGCTAGTTTCACTAGCTGTTGCTATATCATCTACGCTAGCATTAGCATCCAGAACTGATGTTGTGTAAGGTCCTGCCCAGGCCAAAAATATTTTCAGCTAATCAAAATATTTTCCAATAAGCATTATGCGAAGCTAGTGGGCTACACTGTTAGCTTGTTAAATGAACAACCGGCTCATCAGCGAAAAAAAAAATGTGCCTGATATGACATTTCTACAAAATTATGTTTCGTAAGAAATGCCACAATGCAATTCTATACTAGGTGAGCTACCGAGCAAGTTTACAATGTCAGAAATCCCATACATACGAAGCTATTTATGTGCTACAAATGTTAAAATGTATTTGTTTATACGATTCATGTGTTATGGTAGATGCTCTGAGGTCATTATATTGTAGCCTACATGAAACTGCATGAAAGCAAGTCTTCATTAATTAATAATCTGCCCTTTAATAATTTGAGAGTTATTGGTATTTTACCACCACATTTCAGCTGGAAACTGAAGCCAGAAATGTTTAAGTTGGTGGGCCGATTATTTTTTTATTTTTATTTTTTTACTGATAGTTTACATTTAAAAGTTAATTAAAAGTACAGTATCTCAACAATTGTGTCTGAGCTAACAGACGAAACCGCTGTTTCGGCTATCAAAATAGTTTGTTCTGTTTTATTATTAAGTTAATATAGAAAAACGTTTGGAATATTTTTTTTGGTTAAATATACGTTTTTGATTCCAAGCGGGCAGGGGCAGAAATTCAAGTGAGCTGCATATAATCTATGTTTGATCGATTAAGCCTTCTCAGACCATCACAACTTGCTTAAAATAATATCTATAGATACACTAAAACAGTTCAAGCATTTAACAGTGTTTATACATAAAACCTGCGCTATATACAAAGAACTTATCTGATAAGTGGCTGACGTTTGAACATGCTTGTCTCAGAGGTTTCCGATGAATCCATCACCGACAGGTGCTCTGGACCATTTGTAAATGTACTGTTTCCATATTTAACCTTTAAATTTAACACTTCTTTTTTTCAAACGCGCTCATGTCCTTGAGTCGTTAGCTTAACATTGTTGGTGGCACTAACAGAAACTGACGAATAATCAATTTGACCAGCACGTGATTTGCCCATATAGGAAGAGGGAAAATTAAAAAAATGTCTATAATTAACCATGAAAACAGGCAATAAATATATGTTTATAAATATATAAAGCTATTGTGAAATAAGTTATTTATTATTGGTAGTTTAATAAATTGCATTAATAACCAACTTCTGATTGGATGGGTCACATATGAAACTGGGTGGGCCACTGTAGATACATTAACATGGCCATATTTCAGTCTGCCTTTGGGTTTTACCAAACAAAAGGCCACATTTGCAACGCAATCAATATGGAAAAACATGTCTGTGCTCCATATAAATTAAAAAAAGGCTGCAGAGGAGGTTCAGGTGGTGGAGATGAGTTTCAGGGAGGGGCACTGAAAGATCAAGCTCTATTCGCAGATTACAACATTTGATGGATACTCCAAAAACATGGCAGTGATCTTTATTGATCGTCTTGCTTCTAATCAGTGAGTGTAATTATTGACTCATGTGAGGCCGTTTGGGGCGATTTTATAAATGCTGTTTTAAAATTCAGGTTTGCACATCATGAAATGTGCTTTGATTGGACCAATTTGCCTATTTTGAATTTTAAATTCATACATCCAGGGAAAACTTTTTCTAAAGTAAAATCAAACGAGACTAAAAAGATTCAGATTACACTGTTTAAAAGTAATGGTTCTTGACTGACATTGATGGTTCCATACAGAACCTTCAACTGCCATGGTACCTTTCCATTCCACATAGGTTCTTTATAGTGGAAAAATAAACAGTGGACATTCAAAATGTTGTTTATTCAGGAAAAAAATCTTTCTTTTAAGAACTGCTTACTGAAAAGTCCTTTGGGAAATCAAACTGGTTCGCTGTTAAAACCTCTACTTGGAGGCTTTATTTTTAAGAGTGTACTTGGGTAGAGAGGTTCTTCAAATGAGCATCTGTATCTAGAGAAGCTCTAAGGTGCCCAAGATCTGCGTTCACACAGCCTGGACAGGTTTCCTGAGGTGTTTTTCCCCAGCTTTAATCCATATTAAATGATTCAGTTCCACAAGCCCGTTGTTTGTTTAACAAAACTTTCCCAGGCACAGTCACTGCCTGAAGCCTGCTAAAGGTTGAAGATATAAAGCCAGAGAGAGAGAGTTAACACAACCCGAACATGTTCTTCAGGCATTCTCGGTTCAAGGAAGCAGCATCAGCGCTGCTCATTTTATTTATTAAACATATACAAGCATTATTATATTCAGACCTACCAACAAGGGGCAATTTTATCAGCAAGTCCACTGTGTTGTTGACAGGTCAAATCTTTTTATTAGCCGTAATGCTGGGAAAAGATCTGCCGGTGTGTAGGAGACGGAATAATTCTTTGGAATGGGGATTCTCAGTGGATTCTTCTGAGCTTGTCAGCTGGTGTTTGAAGTGTGCGCTGAC
The DNA here is from genome assembly GCA_032359435.1 of Enteromius unitaeniatus. Classification (NCBI taxonomy): domain Eukaryota; kingdom Metazoa; phylum Chordata; class Actinopteri; order Cypriniformes; family Cyprinidae; genus Enteromius; species Enteromius unitaeniatus. The sequence goes on along the minus strand of JAUMHI010000037.1, from coordinate 6,014,481 downwards.
ATTGAGAACAACTCAAGGGCAGGGGTTGAGCAGGAAACAGGCTCTCAAATGAAAAAGGGAGGGGAGCCGAAGAGAATAGAAGAAAAAAAACAAAGACAAAGGCAACTTCACAAAACTTGTAAGTGGCTCTTGTGTTTAAAGTTGCTTGTGTATGTTTGTATATGTGTGGGGACAGTTGCTTCTTAACTTTTTTATTAAATATGAGATATAACCGTTTCCCTCAGAGACCTTCGGAAGGCTTAAGAACCTCAAGGATCCAGCAAAAAGACTTTCAGTTTTCCACCTCCTCATCACCAACATGGAACAAAAAGGAGAAGGATACTTCACTTAGTCTACACTCAGGTGTGTCTCTCTTCATCTGTAAAGAAAGAAACCAGTGTACTTTTAGCAACTTTGAACATGATATGAAACTCTACAGGGCCTGCAAACGTCCCTTCTGGGGTGGGATGGTGTTCAGTTGATTGTCTTGTTGTGTCCACAAATGTGTGCTGCAGCCAAGAAGATGCCCTTCAGTTTGAAGTGAATGTTTTTGAGTTCATCTTAAAGTTGTTGTACTCAGTAGCACAAGTTTTATTAACCATTGAGGTACAAGAGGCCGTGATATTGTGAAATTACTGTAATTATGAAATGACAATTGATATTCACATACTTAAACCTTCATATAAATTTACAAACCTTTTAAATATAAAAGATTATATAATACTTGGAACCTTTTGGTAGCAGTGGCAATGATTATTATTGCTTAACTATTATCTAAATTTGCACCTTTGTATACACACACACACACACAAACATATATATATGTGACCATGGACCACAAAACCAGTCATAAGTAGGATATATTTTTAGCAATAGCCAACAATACATTGTATGGGTCAAAATTATAGATTTTTCTTTTATAGCAAAAACCAATGGGATATTAGGTCAGGTCATGTTACATGTTTTATACATAGAAAAGTATTTTTTGATTATTAATGTGCATTGCTAAGTACTTTTTTGTACCACATTAAAGGCATATTTAGAATTTTTCAAATACGCGTATCTTGGCCAAATATTGTCCTATCCTAACAAACCATACATAAATGGAAAGCTTATTTATTCAATAATTATTATTATTATTTTTACAAAACAATGACCCTTATGACTGGTTTTGTGACCCAGGGTCATAAAATGTTTGTACGCTTAGTAAATTTATAGTTTCCAAAACTGCTGTCCCTTGGTACACATGAACTTGAAAAATGTAAATAAAACAAACAAAAATCTAAAAAACAAAAAATTTAGTATTACAATCAATTGTTTTCTGTTACAAATATTTCTTAACACCGACTCTAAAATGTTTGTAAATATCCAGGATTTGCATACAAATGAATAATAGTGTTTTTCTTAGGGGAGGTTGGTATATACAGTGTCAAACACTGTCGTTTTAGGCCTCTCACAACACATGCTTGACATTGAAAGTCTATTCGCTCCAACCTGGAACAAGGGGATAAATTATAGCAAACAAAAAGTTGCATGAAGTTTCCCTGGGTGTCCTTGTGACAGGCAGTGCACGGCATAAAATGGCACAGTGCGAAAAAGAGGACAACCCACTAGACAACTAGACGAGAAAGGAAACAGTCATGAAGAAAACATGAGACTTGTATTCTCTTCCTCGACACATATTAAAACCGAGCAAGGCTGGAAACGATTAAACAAAATCTACTGTCGAGGGAAAATATATATAAAACTTTTTTTTTTTCTATCAGTCAAAACTGTGACAGAATTGTCACAGTCTCCTTTGAAGTTAGCGATGGAAGCCATCGGGGGACCTTGTGAGCGGGTAAATAAAAGATGGAGCATTTCTCCCCCTCTTTTCTTCGCTGGTTAATAGGGCAGCCCCCGCTGATCAAAAGAACATTAGCTTTGATTAATCAATCAATGCCCTGGCGTCCTGCTCCTTCCTGTCAATGACTGGGGCCGCCAGCTAGCACACCGAATGGAGGTTAGCGTATGATCCAGACCCTTTCTTACAGCGCGACAAACATCCGGCTGCCGTTCTCACGCTGAGATGCCAGCCGAAATCCCCCACAATCGATCTTTACAGCTTTAATTTGTGAACCCTTTCCTGCTAATGACTCTGTTTGAGGTGTATTCGTTTTACCACAGCAGACTTCGTCCTGTCTGTGCTTCCTCGTTTAAAACCATTTGAAGTTTTATAGCTGCCATAAAGGGGAAGTTTTGTGCGAATAACAAGCAAAACATTACAGAATATTTAGAGTGATACCAACCATTGCAGGTTATAGAAATGTTCACTTTGTTTTATGAAAGTGGCAGTCCATCGGTGATGCCTTGAGTTGATTTGCTAAGTGAAAAAAAAGAAATGTATTGTTGAAGTGTCTGCCAACTTGAAAAAGGTACTTTCACATGTAACACATATAACATCATTTTATATTATAGTGTTACTGCAGTAACTGACAACAGGTGTCTGTCTTTATAAGTGTTTCATTGACGTATTTACGCAACCAGTTCATTAGAAAACAGATTCATTCCCAAGTGAAACAAATAGCTGTATTTATTAGTGTTTATTTGGGCTTATTCACTCAACCAATTCATTAGAAAACACTGATTCATTCCCAAATTAAACAAAATACTGTATGTTAGTTGAGTCATTGACTTATTCACTTAATCAATCTGTTAAATAAAAATATTAATTCCAAAATGAAACCAAATAACAGTATTTATGAGTGTTTATTTGGCCTTTTCACCTTATTCACTCAACCAATCTGTTAGAAAAAAACAGATTAATTCCAAACTTGAGTTTTTGATTGATGATTGAGTCGTTGACTTATTCACTTAACCAATTCATTAGAAAACATTGATTCATTTATTCCAAAATGAAACAAATTAATTTATTTATAAAGGATTCATTCACTCATTTAGTTAAGCAATATGTTAGAAAACAATGATTCATTCCAGAACAAAATAAATCAAACAAAAGAAGTAATATTTATTCATGAGTCATTGAATAATTCCTTCAACTGATTTGATTTTGAAAGAAACACTGTGTGCTGTTGCTGTGGATCTGCTTTGCTTTCAAGGTTAACTTTTTTATTTATTTATTTGTGAAGCAAAAATACAGTTAATATTGTCTCTAAAATTAAAACTTAGTTTTAACTTTTTAGTTTTATACAAAGTTCAATTCACAAGATCATAATCTCACTGAATTGAATGTGTTGAATATGAGCCTAGTTACTCAGTCTATGTTGCACTTTAATGCTAATTTACTTATGTAAGGGAATATAAAAAAAGTTTACACAAATCTATGAACAGTTAAACACATGCATATCGGTTTTTATAAGATGAGCTAGTCAACATTATAACCAACCTTAAAGATCTTTCATATGTTTCACAACAAACCTCATGGTTTCCATCGTAATGGACTGCTATGCTCTGCAAATGTAATTTCATATGACAAGGAAAGTAAACTTTCTTTCCGGAGTTGTGTGTGTAGGGGGGGCTCCCAGTGGGGGACAGAGCGCCGAAGAAGCCCTGTTCCAATTCTGTCATTGTCAAAGTTTGACATAATAAGCGATTGTTCACGCGCCTTTGTTGAGTGATACAACACAAGAGCAGGGTCCCAATTCCTCACTGTTAATTTTTTGTTGTTTAAAGGGAAAAACACGAGATGTCTATTCCTTTAAGGGATGCTTGGCAGTGCTTATGCTAAGTAATATAACAAACCTGTCGTGATGTCTGTTTGAGAACCTTTTATCTTTCCAAATCCACAGGAGGGCTCTACCTTTGCCATGTCAGAGAGAAGCGGCATCTCTGAAATAATTTAAGTAGCCCTTTTTTGAAAGCCCAGACAAGTTAAGAGAATTCACATCTACAGTAAGATCAAAGCTGTGCTATAGCAGTGCCACTAGAGTAAGTATTGGCTCTCTTGCTTTCTATGTTGCGATCAAGTGCTTTTTTGTGGTTAAAAGGCTGTGCTAGCTTTTCCTAGCATTTAACTATAAAGTTGAACGTGTCTACATGTTTACTGCCAGGTGTGTGTGTGTGGGAACAGCAAATGAAGTGTCAAGATATATATGATGTCCACTAATGGAAAGCAGGCGTTTATTATGTAGCAGCCAAGAGACTGCTTTATCTCTAACACCAACATTAATGTAAAGTCAACAACAGTCATTCTTTCTGTTACATAAAATTATTCAATACTTCAGCTTTAGAAAGATTAAATGAAAATTCTGTTATCATTTGCTCACACTTATTTCATTCCAAAGCTATGATTTTTTATTTATTTATTTATTTTTTTTACCAAAAGCACATAAAAATATGGTGCAAGCACATAAAATGTGCAATAACATTTTGTTAAAAAAAATGAATGATTCAAATCTAGTAATATAGGTTTGGAACACACACATTTGGCAGATGCTTTTATCTAAAGCATCATTGCATTTATATTACATGCATTTTATTAGTTTTTTCTTTCCTTGGGATTCAAACCCGTGACCTTGCACTGTGCTGCACTGTTTGAGCTGCATAAAGAAGTTACATTTCTACATAATTCTGTGAATTAATGACAGAATTTTCACTTTTAGGTGAACCGCTCCTTTAAGAACACCCTGTTGTTTGTGTAAGATTCATCCGAACACCATTATTGGTAAGGTTGAAGAAAAGAAAGTTCTTTCGCTAGTTTCTTTATTCTTCTCTTTTCATTCTTGACAGATAAATCTACTGGGATTTTCTCTTTTTTTTTTTCCTTACACAAGAACATCTCTAATTTCATCAGCTCTCCTGACTGACAAGCATCATTACGGATAAAATTATCTTGGTAATTATCCTGCCGAAAAGAGATTTATTTCCCTTTGTGAGGAGGAGAGCGGATCCATGGGGCCATGCAGTGATCTGCAGCGTGTAGACGCTTCGTTAAAATAAGCATCCTAATGAGACGAGCCCTCCTGCAGAGCGCCGAGGCCCAAGCGTTACGCCTAGCAGGAGCACTCGCTTTTGTTCAGATGTGCATTAAGTAAGCGTGAACACGGTATCGTCTGCGTTTGGAGGGCCACTTATCGAGGAATTCACAGTACGTAATTATCTTAATTTGCACCCCGGAGCCATATCCGATATGAGACCTTCCGCCCATGACTACTCTGACGTAACTCACTCGTAGGCCCATGCCACGGAAAGGTGTCAAGCTACTGTTGGAAATATGAGATGATTAACAGAGAGTTCATTGACTGAAATACTTACTTTGCAAAACTTTACTTGCAGTTGCAGTTTAGAAAATTTGAATATTAGCTCAAATGCACTGCTTAGCTGAATTTAAAACTATAATAAGCACTAGCAATAGGATTTTTTTCAAATGATGGAATTGTTTCGGTTTCTTAGTAAAGCCTATTAATTTATCTAACATTTATCCAAACTGATTTACAGACGCACTTTATTATGTTTGTGGTTTTTGGGATTCTAACCCACAACCCATTGCATCAGACACATTTCGAGACAGTGTTTTTAATATATGTACATGAGTAGATTTGTAATGTTTTCTAAAAGTGACTTTTGACTCTCCACTTAACTGGCATTTGTGTGTTTGATTGTCATAATTGATCATTAGCGATTGCGCAGCTTGACTAATTTTGTCATTAAACTCAGAGTTTAGGTGAAGCTGATGGGGAAACAAGCTCTTTACGATAATGAGCACCAGTGTTTGCCGTAATTAAGTGCAGAGCAAGTGGCCTCTTTTACTAATGGCTTTGCTAGTTAAGGGTCATTGTCGATAGATAGATTATTAAAGACTGAAAGAACTTAACAGACGCCTACAGGAAATGTAGAACAACTTTTAAGAGTAGGCTACACAAGATTCTTGACCAGAAGCTGTCATGTTGAGTCTGCCATACTGTCTTAACATTGCTAGATGTTTGCAGTTGCATTAGATGAATGAATGGGATCTCCATCATTAAGCAAGATCCATCTACGGTATTTTCCATACTCTGCAGGGTTGTGGGGGACTGGATCCCAGCTGAATGGATGGTGTTGATTGGTTTGCTTTATTTTTTGCCTTTCTGTTTTTGCTCTTTATATTTAAAAAAGAAATTGTGTGCCACTTGTTGTCTAAGGTTTTATATGGAAGCCCAGTACTGCTACATAAACAATTCTGCTTGCGTAAATCGTAATTATCACAATTATGGAAAAAAGGTGATGTTTTTATGTCTTAACTTTTTTATTTCTTAACGTTTCATAATTTAAGGTTGTTTTTTTTGCCTCAAAAATGTATCTAACCATTTTGACTTTTTAATCTCATAATTGACCTTTTATCTCATAATGTTAATTTTATTTCATTCAACTCCATTACCAAGGTTTTCCTTATTATGTGGCAGAAATGGGCTTTTCATGGGTTTTATGACCAATGTGTACTAAAATGACAAATTCTGACAAAAAAAGGCTATTCTTATCTCATAATTTTGCCTTTTATTCTCTTCATTAACTCACAATACCAAGATTTTCTTTTGTATGCAACAGAAATGGGCTTTGACAGTTATATGACTACCATATACTAAAACTGCAAGTTTTACAAGGCTTTTCTCACTGCAGTATCTTATAATTTTGACTCTTTTTTTAATCTCATTATTACCTCATATTACCAAGATAAGTAGTTCAAAGTTGGCTAAAGTAAAAAAGAAGAAAAGGCACATCTGGCAGTGATGAGTATAAATGGCTTGAGTGTTGTGAGACTTGCACTTGCAACTGCACTGGATGTGTCTGAAATGCTTGCTGTAAGTACTATTTTAGCATAAAAAATAAGATTTCATTATTTCACCATTCAGGTTATTAGGAGTTGGTCTTGCATTTCTGAAATCGCTGCCTGGAAGAATTGCAAATATGGCCGCAAAATGGCCTGACTTTTCTTAAAATGGACTTTTGTAGCACCGTTAAGTTGACCTGGACAGTGGACTAACATACTGTTTAGTATTCGTTACGCAAAAATATTTAGCATAATGCCACAGTTAGCAAATCAGAATCAAGTATTCCTGAGAACTATGTAATAAACAGAGGTAGAGGTGTTTTGGTGACATAAATCTGTCAGCCCCGTCAAAGCAGGTCACCTTCACATGCTGATTGCGTTATGTGAAATTTATGGCGTACACATGCACCGAAGCAAGTATTTGTACGAACTCAGCATTCTTCTTTTGAATGTCTAGGCACAGTGCATGTGACAGTGCTGGAAGAAATGTAGACGCCGCCTTGGATCGATACAAAAATGTATGTGCTTGGAGCCTAGGAGGCATTCAGTAATGAAATCAATAGCTGTGCTTGGCTCCCAGCATTAAGATCATTGGTCTGGCTGTTATTTAGTCATCGTTGTCCTACAACCCGGGTGCAAGTTGGCTACCAGTGAAAAATCAATAAAGTGACACCACAGTCGGCATCCCAATTACTGGTGAGACTGGTGAGAGATCAATTCATGTGTTGGCCATTAACAGGTCCTTTTGGGAAATCATACAGCATTATTTGTGTTCGGTTTTCTCTCGTACAAGCGCTCTCCTTCTCTGTCTCGCTCTAAAACAGCGAATTATACAAATCAACAAGAGATTGTACGGCCAAAGACCTAGTTACCTTGTTTTGCTTTGCCTCATGCAACCTTCGCATCAATGATCTCGCAATAACATGTATTATTAGGTTGTTGAGTGCTATAACCCACCCAAGATGTTGCAAAATGTCACTTAAACCGTAAACAGAAACATAGAATGTCATTTAGAATTTAGAATGTCGTTAACATGAAGCTGCGATTGATTGATTGTTCTTTTTTCAGAAATCTGTCTAAACTGTGATTGGATGCAAAGGAGCAAAAATAATGAATACTTTAATAGGTTTCTTTAACATTTTCTCATCTGCCAAAGGCTGAACAAGCTAGTTGGGATTTTTTGAGTTCTGAATTAAAGCTTAAATTTAACCCTAACCCAGATAATTTCCATACTCCATTAAAAAGATGTTGTCACCCATAAATTTGTATAAGCATATAATAATATGCTTTGCCCTTTAAGAAAAAAATAAACAAAATAATATATATATATATAAAATGGAAAAAAATTTTTTTTTTTTAAAAATGGCTAGATAAAACACAAATACTAGATAAAATTAGATAAAATGTCACCTTAACATTTGTAAATGATGATATGTTTGAAATTAATTTATATATATATATATATATATATATATATATATGCATAAAAATGTATATACACTACTAAAGTTTTTTTTGTTTCAATTTTCAAAAATATATTTTATCCTCACCAAGGCTGTATGTATTTTTTTTATAGTAAAACTGTATTATTATTATTATTAAATATTATTAAAACTTAAAAGAACACATTTTCCAGAAACCATTACCCTAGTTAGTGTCACATGATCACATTATGTCTTCATAAATCATTGTACTATGCTGATTCGATGCTCATGAAACATTTATTATTATTATCAAAGTTAAAAATATATAAAATTATATAATATTATATAAATTAATATTTTTGTGGAAACAATCATGCATTCTTTTCTCACATATTTCTTTGTTTTGTTATTTACTTTCACATTTGTTTAATGCATCCTTGCTAAATAAAAATATTGATTTCTTCAAAAAAAGGCCTTAATCTTAATGACCTAGACCTTTGAACAGTTCAGTATGTATAAAACACATTCAAATAATGCCAAAGCAATTAAAAGTTCCTTTGCCATTTACCAAACTGTATTGTAAAAGTATTAAACATTCATACTTTGTTGTTTTTAATTAAATACTTTGTATTTATTCTGAATTCATTATATGTACACCACTTAAAGATTACCCAGTTTGAAATATTTCATATAATTGAAATTCATAAATGCAAAACTGTTGAAAAGCCAAGAAGTCTTTTTTACACTAGGCAGCCGTACAATGTTCAAAGTCTTTTCTTTTTTTTGTTTAATTAAATGCGAAACTACTTCTAAGTCTAAAGCAAAAGCAGTTAGCGTTCTTCAGGTGAGGTGAAAATCAAACACTAATGATATGTGTCTCGCAGCATTACTATTCTGATGGTGAGGTTGTTGACACCTGACACAGACCACACTGTTAAATCTCTGACTTCGGCAAGACATCTTTAAATCCCTTGTCCCATGTTGATTGACATCTCTCATGTGCTCCTCTGGCAAAGTACTGTAGCACAGCCCCACATTTCACCCTGGAATGGTAAACACGAGGCAAAACATATTACTAGGAGAAGCCAGCAAACGGCAGCGTGTCAGTAGGAGAATATCTCATCAGTCCACATTCTTTATCAACTAGTTCTCCGCGCCGCACTTTCTCGTGCGGCTCATGCATATGTAAAGACCAGAATATGTTCCAGCAGCGATAAGGATGTTGCTCGCACCTGCAATGCCTTACAAAAACACGAGCACAATGGCAACATGACGTGCAGCTGTTTAGCGTGACAGTGGTGTAATTGTAAGGAGGGAGAAGATGTCTTGCTCTTCACTCAGCTTGAGACAAGACTAACTTCTCGTTTCGAAGATACTCTGCGGAGGAAGATGACAGGAGCAGAGAATGACTGGATCTCTTTAGTGCCTACAATTACATGGCATGATGCCTTATGTGTGCAGTCAACAGAATAAGGCCTAACGAAGCAGATATCTTAAACACATAGCTACAAGATAACATTAGTTAAGTGGCAGTGCACCATGCGGAGTATCACTGAAAACATCTGAGGTAAAAAGAGGCATATTTATATAGAAGTTGAAGAACATAAAATGTATATTTGTTTAGCTGGCAGCAGGCTTTTTTATCCCAAGCAACTTCAAAAACCACTCTCATATGAACTGGTAATAATTTGTATTGTCAAAATTGACCATTGTTTTTTCTTCTTCTCAATTTTCCATAGCTTCTCATGAGACCGGGTTGAAATCTATAACCTTGCTTGTGCTAGTGCACTTTAATTTCTAGAGGTGTTTTGTGATATACTGGTAAATTAATAATTAAGTGCTGAGTCATGACAGTGTATGATACAAATCATAACTTCAACAGCTTGAAAACTGTTTAATTATCAATTGAAACAAAACTTCACAGAGACATTGTTGTAGGTAGATATTGTATTAGGATCCATCTCAGTAAAGTGGAAGGAATCAAAAAAGTAAGTAATTGCAAGACCTGCTACATATATACAAAATCTAAATTCAGATTAAATCATCACTAAACTTCAAATGTAAGTTATTTATTTTTCTCTGAATTCTATTTTTTTATCTCACCTTTAAAAATAAAAATGGCATTTGTGAGTTTTTTTCTCACTATTTTTTCTTTCCTCCTTTCTTTTTTTAGTTACTGAGACTTGCATGGGAAAAACCTTAATTGTGAGATATGTGAGAAAAAATGTCAGAACTGAGATAAAAAGTAGACTACTATTTGTTTGTTTTTTTTTATCCTGTGGCCCATAGATTTATTACATGAGGAATAAAACATTCTTCTAGTGTTACAGTGACTACTCATAGAAGCACACTTTAACTGCCTGGGTAAAAAGCAGAGTTGATTTTCAAGATAATCTGTGGGTTAAAGTCAAAATACTTTGCAAACACCCCTTCCTGGTGACATAACGTGACAAACAGGCTTATGAAGACACCATAAAATGCAAGCTTGTACTTGCCAGCAGTGCACAATAAAGAAATACCAGTTATGTTTGATTTGGCTGAAAGACATGTAGATCAAAATAAACTAGGATTAATCACTGATCCATAATACTACAAAGTATTAACCAGATGACTTTATTATTAGCTATTAGAACAAAAAGAAAGCAGTAAGGGCTAGAAAGGAGCAATGAGCTGGCTCTGGTCCAAGTGGGCTGTCTATATGTGAACTTACGCAACAACTATAGCTCGACTATTCAGATTTCAAAGCACTGACAAGCACTTGTCATTTGCAATAATTGCCACCCAGGTAAGCGGAGCAACATTTCTTCTGTTGTCCTATGCTGTTACATTGTTGCATTTTGACTGGAGAGGGTGTAATAAGCTCCAAATATAATTTCTGTAGGCTAAACATTTGGTCTAAACTGCACGCGACTGAAATCGAATTATAAAAAAACTAAGCTGCGCTTGCGCTTGATATAGTTACGTATTTATATTTATATCATATACCAGCTTGATTTTGTTCAGTAAGGAGTGAAACACAATACGGTGTATTACTGTCCACTTTGTGAACGAATCGTTCTATTGAGTCGGATCTTTCTAATGAATTGGTTGAACCGTTTCTCAAAACCAATGTGATAAGCTTAAGAACGGCTACTGACTGTGTGACATTGATCAACATACACAAAACGTAAATACTTGCTGTTGTAAAGATACTAGTGAATGGTTACCTGGTCAAACAGACATTCAGAGTTGCCTGGTTCATACTCCTAACACGATTTAATGGTAGAAACTACATTATTAAGCTACAATAAATAAAAGAGAATTTTTTACTACCTGAAAATAGCCTATTTGCGTGTGTTAAGATATCTGTCTCTCTTGTTAATGCCCTACTTTGCTGTTATTTTGTAATGTTTTTTGTCCTTGGTAGGAAATTTCGCAAAATGGCTGACCTAATGAAGAATGATGTGTTCCTGGCCTTCTCTACATATACCACTATTGTTGTCCTCAAAATGATGTTCATGGCCCCTCTGACTGGATACTTCAGGGTCACCAGAAAGGTGCAGTTGGTTTAGAAATTTAAGTTTTATACAAATTACATTTTTAATTAAAATTTGTCAAGTGAAATGTCAATTCTGCAGAAAGTTGAAATGAACTTACTTGACCATTAAAATGAAGGCAGAAATATAGCCTTGTCTTTTGTTGGTACTCTGGTTTTCTAAATGGCAAGGTTTTATATCGTTGCTCCTCTGTTAGGCCTATATTTAATGTCTTTCTGTTCGTCACACAGGCTTTTTCAAACTGGGAGGACACTGCAATGGGTAAAAAAGATCGAGAGGAGAGAAAGAAGATGCTCCAGACTAATCCTGATGTAGAACGTGTCCGAAGGTAATAGCAAAGTTCTCATCTATCCTCATTTGACCAGTTAAGCATGAGTGTTCTCTGTGAATTTTGCCATTTTTAATCACAGGTGCCATCAAAATGACCTGGAGAACATCATTCCCTTTGTGGTGATTGGTCTTCTGTATGCATTCACGGGTCCAGATCTCTCCACGGCTCTGCTGCACTTCAGAGTGTTTGTGGGGTCACGTTTCATCCACACGGTGTCTTACATTTTGGCTTTGCCCCAACCTAGCAGAGGTCTGTCCTGGATAGTGGGGTTGATCACAACTTTCTCAATGGCCTACAGAGTGCTCACTACAGCACTCCTTCTCTGAAGAAACCATAGCACTGCAAAACAAGAGGTCTGTTTTACATCTTTTATTGTTCCTGGTTTTACCTGTTCTTGTTAAACTGTATGCAATTCATAATAAAATCAACATGTCATGTGTATGTTGGATTCATTTTAAGTTATCAGTAAACAGGTATTCACACATGAGTCTGTCACAACTAAACAAGTGTTTTTTTAACAGTCACTGTGACAATAATGACAGTGATAATGATAATAATAAAGAGGGTTATCAATTCCAAAAGGTATTTTAGCATACATTCAAAGCTCTCAAACCTGCTTTTCTCCATTGCTTAAACAGTGCCTTTTTATTTTAGGTTTTTAACATATTTTGCAGTCTTATCTCGTCTAAGGGTGCAAAGACCAGTTTAAAAGACATTTTGCAACACCCCCCCCCCCATCCTTTTTACATAATATGGAATGTGAAGTCACCATAAAATGCAAGCATGTAGGCCAGCTATGATAAGGAATCAGAAGTAATGTTTGATTTGGCTGGAAGACCGCACAGATCAAAATCATCTCGGATTAATCATTGATCACAAGACTCCAAAGCATTAACCTGTTAAATTACCACGAAAAGAAAACACTCAGGCTAGAAGAAAGGAGCAATCCTGGCTGTAGTCCTAGTAGGCTTTCCTATTCACGAATTTAAGCAGTAACTAAACTATTTTAGATCTTAAAGCACTGACAGGCTCTTGTCATTCACATGAATAGTTAAACAGGCAAGCAGAGCAACATTTCTCCTGTTGCCCTAATGTTATACAACTGCATTTGACTGAGAAGGGTGTAACAAGCGTCAAATATAAATACTGTAAACATCTGGGGTCAGTTGCATAAACTTAGTCTCTTAAAAAAATCGACCAGAACAGAATTAGATGACTAACTTTTAAGACAGGCGACATACAAAACCTGGACTAGAATACCCTGTTGAAAAATAAAGCAGGTATGTGGTTGGACCAGCACAAGACCATCCTAAACCAGCAAAAGACCAGCATAAACCAGCAAAATAACTAGAATACCGAGCGGATGAACGAAAGACACTGCAAAACAGGAGATTTTTACTGTCCCTTCCTGGTGTTATTTTCTTGCTAAAGTGTATGAAATTCACAAACATATTAACTTTTTAAAATTCACTTTCAGTTCCCAATAAAAAGGTGTTCACATATGAGTGTGTATAGGTGCTGTTTTAATGTCAGTGTCTGTATTAACAAACTTTTGTTAACAGTCGTTATCACAGTGACTCAGCATTAAATGGGGTTGCTATCACTGCCAACAGGCTTTTTTTTAGGATGCATTCCAAGGTTTCAAACCACCGTTTCAAACCTTGAACAGCACTTTTTTTTAGGTTTTAAATCTAGTCTCTAGTCTCGTATAGCCTACTTGAGGGTGCAAAGAGTTTAGAAGACGTCACAAAACTTTACTTATGAAATGCAAAACCGTGCAGCATTCAATTTTGATGTTTCGTGCGTGTGGGCTTAGTGTGCTTTGCTTAAAGAGTTAACAAATTCACCCTGAGAAATATAAATAAAAATGTGATAACCAGGATTTAAGTATCGCAGTTTGGAGAGATTATTGCCATTGCATTCACTATTTATAGGCTACACTGCTATATGTGCTACTGTGTCAGCTGTAGTAACGTCCCAGAGAAACTCTAGAAGGAAAAAAGGAGTTAAGTGACCTATTCGTTCGCCCAAATGTTGTTATAATAACACGCCCACCATCTCACGTTAG
>JAUMHI010000037.1:5927786-5999848 GCA_032359435.1 Enteromius unitaeniatus | reverse complement strand
AGTTTGGAGAGATTATTGCCATTGCATTCACTATTTATAGGCTACACTGCTATATGTGCTACTGTGTCAGCTGTAGTTACGTCCCAGAGAAACTCTAGACCTTCGTCTAACTGAAGGAAAAAAGGAGTTAAGTGACCTATTCGTTCGCCCAAATGTTGTTATAATAACACGCCCACCATCTCACGTTAGTTCAGGAGTGAAAGGCTGTGAAACCGAGTGGCGTCAAAAAGGTGAGAAACGCATCAAAACGCTAATATTGCAGCTTAGACGTCACTGTAACTTCCTTCTCATTTGCTTTTGTTTGTTTCTTGTTAATATGAAGGCTATATGAAGTGCCTTGTCATGCATTTTTGACATTCCAAAGAGACCGCCTAGTCCAGCTTCTAACGTTAGTTCGCGTTCTTTCCATTATACTCTTAAACAAATGAATGCACAAACTTGCATTTAATAACATTAAATAATTTTCCGTAATTTAAAACCCTTTAAACTGTGCCATATAATCATAGTTAAATTAGATATTTTGCTCTGTTCATGAAGACTAACTTAGCTATACTAAATCCAACTTTGAAAGGACAAACTGCTAATGTTATACGGCTATTTTTAAAGACCTATTTGCTTTTTTTTAGTGGATTTTTTGTCCATTTTAGGTAGTGAAAGTTCTGTAAAATACCACGTCGTTTGATTGGCTGTGATACTGACTAGATGCAGGACAATCCAGTTTAAACTGGAACATGGTTTTTAACTAGTTCAAGCTGGGATACATTGGCCAAATTGGTTTGGTAGGGCAATAGGAGTGTGTATATGATATATTTCCTACCATATTAACCAGTATGTGATATTCTTTTTGTAAGTCTTCAGTGTTTTATTCTTTCTATCAAACTAAAGAAAGAATGCACTAAATTGTCATTTGTTTTTTTGATGTAATTATTTATGTTTGCTATTTGTTGTTTCCCATTTGTAAGCAGTACTGTTTGAATAAAGATGGCAGAAGTTGTACACATGATTGACAGTGAGGTTTTCTTGGCCTTCTCCACATATGCAACCATAGTCGTTCTTAAAATGATGCTCATGAGCTTCATGACCTCATACTTTCGCTTGACAAAACAGGTACGCCAAAAATTCTGCTCAGTTTACTGCATTCTATATTTTCAGCGTTATTCCATGGGCTGTCAAGCACTCATTTTCTAAAATTCAATGGCTCCTCTTTTAGGCTTTTTCAAACTTGGAGGACACCACCTTGGTGAAGACCACAGAAGACCGGAAGAAGCTGGTCAGGGTTGATCCGGATGTGGAAAGAGTGCGACGGTAAGCGGTATAAATGATTTTATGTGAGCCATGAAGGTGGTATTGATATCGCCTCTCTTTCTGAAACACAGGTGCCATCTGAATGACCTGGAAAACATTGTTCCCTTTGTGGTGATCGGTCTTCTGTATGCGCTCACGGGACCGAACCTCTCCACAGCTCTGTTGCACTTCCGTGTGTTTGTTGGGTCACGTTTCATCCACACAGTAGCCTATGTGATGGCTCTTCCTCAGCCTACCAGAGGCCTGGCCTTCGGTGTGGGGCTGTTGACAACTTTTTCTATGGCTTACCGGGTGCTCACCACAGCGCTTTTTCTCTAATGGATTGCATTCACATCATTTAAAACCATTTAGTTTGAGTTTACATGCTTTTTTACAATGTTACGTGAAAGAAATGTGTTTATTGGCTTTAATGTGTTAAAGGTGTCTATTGGAATTTAGCATAATACTGCTGTTAATGTTTAGTAAATGTAATCTTTAACTCCTGACACATGTTTTAGGATGAGTCTAAAGCTGACACGTACTGTACACTGTGAACAGACACAACAGTGTCAACAGGTTTCTGTTACTTATTAATCACAATAAGACTTTAGCAACAAGTTTGGATCGTGCCAGGTATGTAGGTCTGTTTAAGTTTAATTTGCGAAGTACCAACTTGTAATTTTAATATTCATTAACAAAAGTATGAACAATAATGAAATGTTTATGAATAAAGTTTGAAAATAAAAAACAAGGTTTCTAACCAGTAATGGCAATGATGCTTTTACAGTTTCTAGTGTGCAAAAAACAGTGCTTGTTTTGTCCACTAGAGGGAGCTATTTGAAAGCCCAAGCGGTACCAATATTAGTCGAATGTTTGTCTTAAGCACATTGAGCATTGATTCTAACGAACCCTTGGCATGCAGGCACAAAAAACTCATTTCTGTGCCCTCTTTCTGACCGTTTCCTGCCTCAGTAGATAAATTGACCTGTTTTATATAGCCACACTGCCAACATTAGCCAATGTTTAGTAAAAAAAAATAGCCCTGCTCACCAAAACAAGGAATGCTATCTTATTATTCATGCTTCAGGTATTATCTTGATATGTTATGAATAGCTTTATTGCTAATTTCATGCAGCTACGCACAATCACTGTAACGTAATTGGCGTTAGATACAATTGAAATGTGTTTTTACCAAATGTTTCTTTTTTTGGAAGTCATAATAGCCATACGTTTCCTGAGAGAACTTAAAACAAGTTCCCTTTGTTTTGAATCAACTCAGGACCTCCGCACAGCTGCGACCAATATTATCTACTAGAATCAACTTTGAAGCAAAGCAAAAATATCTGAAATAATGAACTACGTGAAATATAATACAGGTAAGTGACAATATGAAAGGTGTGTTGTTTACTCTTGAGGAATTCAGTTCTAGTTCCAAGTTGTGGCTGACTTTCATTGTGAAATTTCTAACAAAAATTGCGTATTGAACAAGAAAGGATGTAATGTGAAATTTCATTATTATGAAAAGTGAATGTTGCATGAGTCATATAGTAAGACATTTTGCTTAAAAATTACCTGCTTGACCACAATGCATGGATGTTTTAGTGACATTAAGA
Source organism: Enteromius unitaeniatus (assembly GCA_032359435.1). NCBI lineage: Eukaryota > Metazoa > Chordata > Actinopteri > Cypriniformes > Cyprinidae > Enteromius > Enteromius unitaeniatus. Next base: position 5,996,951 of record JAUMHI010000037.1, on the reverse strand, counting down.
CCAGCAATTTGCATTAAAAGACTTTCAATTGGTCAAGCTGTCTGAAATAAGACTGTTTTTCACATTAAGGGCTCTAAAACTAGTTAAACCCCCTGTGTCTTGAACGTATGAGCATCCTTCAGCTGTTTTGTCCTTCTCTTTAACCAGCCCTCTCTTGATGTCACAGTAAATACTACTACTTAGCCCCAAGGTCGCCACGGCTGGCCATGCATATGCCCCGTAAAGGCTTTTTCTCATTTGTTTTGGGTCTGTGCCCAGCTCCAGGGTGTGCAATATTTCAGTCAAGCCAAGCATTTTACAGGCTGGCCAGATGAAGAACAGCTAAACCTTGCTCTGTGATCAATAATGACTGATCCGCCCACAAGGGGATCTCCCACCGCTTGGGAAAAGCAGGGGTCCGGCCTATCGGAGAAGATTTTTTTTTGGTGGAAACTCAAGGCTGGAGTCATCCTTGAAGTTGTTCTTTAGATGGACGATCAGTAAACAGAGTCAAGACTGACATGTGCTTGAAAAAAATGCTAGTGGTCTATATATTGATAGACAGATGCTGTAATGGTGTGTTCCTCCCACACTGTTTCTATATTACAACAGACACCATATATTTCTCAGATCTTCCCACTGCCTTATTGTAAGGCTCGTTAACTGTACGGCCGCTTAATTAGGCAGCACTTCAAAGTCATGGCGTGGGCCAGTATCAAGGTTTGGAAGAGATTTATATCACACAATGGCTCCACGGGTCCTGAAAAATTAATGAACGCTTAGCCAGGATCCGACTTATAGGCGACACGGTGCAATATAAATCAATTTGAGTTTGAGCCTTGCAATCCGGAAGCGACTGTATCTGCTTGGACTAGACGTTTTTAGAGCATTTTTGGAGGTGCATCGGCGGTAATGTGGACCAAATAGGTCAGAGGCGGGATGTGAATGCACGGTCTCCTGACCTTTCCTCAATGACGGCATGCTTTCTTTCTTGCTTTCTCATACGAACTAATGACTTGTGAGTTTATGTGAAGTAATTATGGGTGCAGAGATCAGCCATAATCGCATTGAGACAGTAGCGAGCGCAGGTCAGGACCATATGTTTGACTCCTTTCTCAGCTCCAGAACAGACTTCAGTGGAATGCGAACATAATAAGGACTAACTAATGCCTTTCGCATTGCTGCTCTCTTCTCTGCCCTTCATCTCTACTGAAGCCCATTACTGAGCTCAGAGAATTGCAGCAAACTCGCCATTTTTTTTTTTGCACTTGTCAGTGCCATTTATACACAGGAAGTCATATTATCTCATGTGGGGTAAAATTCACATTGAAATGGCCACTTGAAGGGGCAAATAAATCTACCTAAAATGCTCAGTGAAGCAAATGCCCTGTGTTGACTCAATGATTTCAGCATATTTATCTCAGCGTTACGCCTAATAGATGGCCTGTAGGCCAAAAGGCATGAGGAAGTGGTGCTTCAGCTAACATTTAAGCATAAGCATCATTTCAGCGCTTATGTTAACAGTGCTGAGCATATTTTTGATGCACATCGGACAAAGAATAACCTGAAATTGCACTTGAAACCTTTTTTTCCAGTGCAATCTTGTGTAATTTAGACTTATGAAGCAATGTAAGAGCCAATTGCTCATATTGTTTGAAAAAGGTGTTCAACACATGCACTTTCTATTCAGTAAATCTGCCTGAATCTGGATAATTTAAAATATTTATAGCTACAGTTTGAGGATTATTTGCCAAATATGGCACCTTTGCTGATATAAATTATATTTCATTATAATGAAAATATAATTATAATTGTTTTCATAATTGAACCGGGAATGCATTTTTTAAAAATTAACACAAATTGAATTCAGAATCGAAAAAGAAGAAGTTTGTTTATAAAAAATTTGGTTGCAGCATTATTTAAAAAGTTTTGTTTAAAATGTTTGAAGTTTTGTGTGCCATACAGGAAAAACTATAATTTTTTTTTTTTTTTATAAATTAACTAAAAGACTTTTTAAAATAAATTGTAATTAACCTTTTTACCCTTTTACTAGACTTTTTATTATTGTTGCTGTGTCAGACAAGCGATGGCACTCTTTCACCACACAACATGTTCTCAGGCATTGAAAAATACATAGAGAAATATGTATTTTGTATAAAATACAAAGAAAAAACTGACAAAACAGACAGATCAAGTCTCAGTTTTAAATTAAGTTTTAAATAGTTTTGAGGCTCATGATTGTGTCGTGACAGATCACTGCAGCGCCTCAGTTCAAGTGGAACTTTCTAAACCAATCATTTCTTTAAACTGTACTAGTTAACATGAAATAAACATATATGAACATAAGAAGCTATCTTGTTTCAACCACGGAAAGCTGTCAGGACACAACATTTTTCAAGTTCAAGTCTATCGACCTTAATCTACTCTCCTGTCTGGTTTGTTTCTCTGACAAAAATGGCATATTTGGTGTTAAGATTGGTCAGATCACCTATCAACCAAACTCTGAAGGGTCAGTTCATTAAATTAGTGATTCCCAAACACGTTCCCAAACACTGCTGCTGCGTCCGAAATCACATACTGCTTAAGTAGGTACTACATTTAAAATTGAACATACTACCGACCGTTAAAAAGTATGTTCTATATAGTATGATTTTGGGTAGTATGAATGGAATTCGGACGTACTACATCCACCATATTGATGTTGTCATGTGTCATGCGTTGTCACAACAGCGTGACAATTGAAACTTTCAATAAGTCATCCGTTTATTTAGATTGTGTTGAGCAAGTGTAATTTAATCACAATAAACAAAGTTTTTTTCTTGAGGTAAGTACAATTGAAATGAGACACCTTTTTCGAATATGACGCCTCTCCTGAAGCCTCATGGGATAGGAAAGCGTTCATGGTATGCCTACTATAGAATTCAGCCAGAAGCAGTAGGTCATCCGGGTACTTCTCGCCTACTGAATTTCGAATGCTATGAATTCGGACATACTACTCGGCTCGCATACTGTATTTCGCGTACTATATAGTAGGGAAGTAAGCGATTTCGGAAGCAGCATGCATCTTTTCCATGTCCCTTACTCAAACACACCTGATTCAGATCATCAGTAAAGTCCCCAAGAGCTGAAATGGGTGTGTCAGACAAAGGAGAGATGCAAAATGTGCGGTGTTGGGAAGAAATTCCTTTTTTCTGTCTTTCCAAACTCATAGGCCATTAGGCTGATCCTGTGGGGTGTGGTTAATTCAGTTTAAATTCCATCTTATAAATTCAGTTCGAGACAACTCTTTATCAGAACCCTTTGTAATAGCTCACTCATGATAACCATCTTAACATTTACAAATGTTGAATTTATAAGTGTAAAAAAAAAACAACAACTCAGTTCTGTTGTTATATTTACACCGCTGCTTTGTTTTCACATTCAGCTTAAAATAAGACTGTGAATCAACTCACACTTCGAATCCCATAATAACAGTCACTAAGGCAACGCCCTCACGCAATCTACTCTGAGCATTGGAAAGCGTGACCTTTACACATGTGTTTCAGTAGGAGATTTTGAGTGTTTTAGCTAGGGGACTGTTAGACTTGGCTGGGGTCAGCAGATATCCTATGCTGATCTTAGTGATTGGATCGCAGGTGATTACCATAAGCAATTTAAATGATATTGATTTATCCTCTCGCCTGCTGTAATTGAACACCACGACCAAGCCCCTGCACCCTTTTCACTCTCTCCTTTTCCTCTTTTCACTCTCGCATTAACGGAAAAGCATTCTGCGGCCTGAGGAGCGCCCATAAAAAGGAAAGGATCTGGCTAGAAGCGCCAATCAATTGGCAGTTTGCCACAGCAACAATGGAATTGTTCAATTAATATCCTATCTCTGGTTAATTTAGCTGCTTAGCATCCCAGCCCCCCTTGCATTATACACAGGGAATGTCGAGGTAGCAGTGGGACTTGCTCCAATTTGGATGCAAACGTCCTCCATGTTTCTCATCTGGACAAGAATAATAGAAGAAAATGTTGTTTCCTGAGAGCTTCCTGCCAGATAACCCCCCTAGTGTAATAACCTTGGGAGTTAATCAACTTCTTTTAAATCAAATGCCTAATTTGAACGATAATTATAATTTGGCATTTAGATAACATTGACTAAGCACTTGATTGAGGCAACAGGACAAAAAACAGGCCTAATGGCAATTCTTCCCATGAAAGCACCGTCAAATAAGTTTCGTATCTACAATATTCCGTCACGCTCTTATGCGGAACTATATTTGGCACTTAGATCAATTAATGAATGGAAAAACTCCACCTGGGAGACACACTCGTGCGTTCTCCATTTTTCACCCACCTTTCCAGCACCTCGGGAGAGTGCGCAAATTTCTTGTTTTAATATTTTAGCGCTCTGACTTAAGCTTCGGAGTTCTCTGCAGGTAGCGTACTAGATCATCCTGACATTTCAAAGTACTGAAACCTTTGGAATAAAGTGTTTTTTATTTCATTCTATTAACATAATTTATGTTTGTCAGAGAGCCCACCTCTGTGGAAGTCAAGTAGGGAGGGGTCTTGCCATAATTCATCGTCACATGGCTCTCTGTGTGTTCATGTACGTGTGTGTGAGACGCATGATAGCGACTGCACGACATTCAACTTCATTACTCGGGCCTGAAACATTGATGAGGCAGAGAATAGACTCAGCCGTCACCATTTGGAGTCTGTTATCATGAAAAGATCAAGTGCTTTTTCCCTGCTCACACAGAAAGTTGATGTGATGTCATCTCGATTTCAGCCAATCTCAGTAAAGATTAGACCCAATGACCCCTAGGGACTGGATGGTGCAGAGCATGTAAATATTTTTTTCCAATCTGTAAAAACTTTTTGCGAAATAGTTTTCTCCACTTCTAAAAGCGAAGACACTGTTCACTAAAGTTAATGTTACCTTTAAGCATTTTCTAAAACAGTAGATATGCCTTATGTATGCTTGCAATTTGATAACTATTAAGTGTTTTAAGATACTGTTGCTAGATCCATAGTTCAGGGTTATGCTTTTTCCCCCAATATCTCACAGTCCAGTCTGTGAGATGTTTTCTGTTCTCCACTTTTATTGATTGAGTAGAATAAAAAAAAACGGAAAGTTAAACTTAAATTTCGATGAGCTTCAGAGCCCAATGTACTGTACCACATTGCCATCACTTATACATCTTTTCCTTTTAAATGGTTTCCAGAAAGTGACTTTTGAGTGTCAACTTCATTCTAGACAAATATCAATAGAAACTTTAGATGTTGGTTTGTCAGTCATTTGAACTGACGTGCCACGTGATTGGAGCTATGCATGGTTTCTAGTTAAAATGTGTCCATAGTCAGTTCATGTTTCTTTGTTTCAAATATCTCACAAATAGGGTTTGGCTTTTGACAGCCTTAATGTTGTCCAATTTATAGGTCCTATAGTAGTGGAAAGACAGATTATGGGGAAATAGCTGGGAATTAACTTGAATTATCTGCATGAGCCCCACAGTTCAGTGTACCACATAGTCACTGTGTTTTCCATTTAAATTATGTACAGAAATACACTAATAATGACATTTTAGTGTCAACTATTAACTAAAGAGCCCAAGAAATATGTCAAATGTTGGTTTGTCAGAATATTTAAAACCTCTTACTCCTCTGGGCCTCTTCATTTTTGGGTTATACTTGGTCACAAGTGAATAAAGCCTTGGAACATAACTAATTTTAAGGAGATTTTATGATACTATGCAAGATGTATACAATTTTTAAGAGCTATTTTCCATTAAAATTTTACCTTTATGGTTGTGTTTTTTCTTTTAGGAAAATCAGTGTTATTTATATATTTTCATTCAATAATACTTTTTAAAATTATTATTTAGAATTTTGAGGAGATTTTAGGATAGTGTGCAATATTTAGTTTTTTTTTCCCACAAGCTATCTTTTTCCACATATTTTTTTTTACCACAAAGGAAATGTTAGTTACAGTTATGCTACAATGTCGTCCATGATTTATACATTTTTTGTTTTATTCAATTGATTTATTCAATTTTCATTCCTTTACGATTAAGCAAAAAATTAATTATATATAAAATTTAGACCTCATATAATTTAAAAATCATGTGATTTGAAGATAGATTAGATATTTGAAGTGGTTGATAGGGAGCTATGAATGGTTTCCAGCATGTTTCCAGGTAGTTAAACAGACAGGAAGTGATGATTGGAATGAGATTACAAATTCTAGCCAAACTCGAACTGCCCACATGAACACAGCAACTCAATGTACTTGGCCACGGCTCTGGCATGTTTTCCATTTAGAGCCATCTAATTGGATTCAGCCAACCTACAAACTTGACACTCTTAAGAAGAATGTGGCATTGAAGGCTCTGCACACAAAATACAAGACTTTACATCAACAATGTAATCTGTGGGAAGAATACATTTGATTTATTTGACAATATTGTTGTATTGATTGGAGAGTATAGATTCTTAACAGTTTTGTGTGAATCCATTCAGTCAGTTCTCCAGTATGTGAAACAGACCTTCAATACTCTTGTTTCATGACCCCACTGGGCATACACACATCACATCTGAGTCCTTGTGCTGTTACAATGGCAAAAGATTGAACTGATTTAGCTTCCTCAACTGCTTAAAATGCTTCAGCATGAGTGTTTATAATGTCGCTGTTCGTGAGAGCGTCTTACAAAAGTTGTTTCCTCTGTGGGCGAATCAAGACTTTCAAAGTTCCAGTGAAACAGTATGTTGCGCGCTGCAGTGAAGGTGCAATGGGATTGTCTCTAAGAATCACTTTGGCTGCACCTTCATGAGGCCATGATCAGAGACGGAGCCGAAGCTAGTCAGAGGCCCCCGGTTTGGAGCTTCGCTGCCTTCTGAAGGAAAATCAATAACCTGGAGGCAAGCTAATTAACTGAAAATCATTTAACCCTGTCTCAGCAATACATAAAAATGTGGCTGCTATGAGGAGCAGAGTTAATAATAGATAAATCTGCCCGGTTTTATGAAAGAAATAAAAGCTGCTTCAGAGGCTGTGAGGGACCTGAGGGAGACGGCTGGCAGCTCAATCACTCTAGAAATATCATTCAAATCCATCCTGTCAAAAACTTACGATTGGAATAGTACCGGACACAACTGATCCGAGATGTCATAATAGAAGTGAAATTGATACTGTCCGGCTCTGTCAATTACAGCCATGGACCATAATAGACTGCATGTTACAAAGGTGTTGCAGCATTGTACGTGCGTCTTTACAGAAGAAAGCTCAGTCCTCTCTAACCTTTACAGTGGCGGAAAAGCTGGGAAACTCACATTTTCAACCTGTGGTGCAGATGTTTGATTTCTTTCTGACTTGACAAATAATTGTGGTTTTAGCATCACCATTACTGTCGTAAGTCCAGGGTGTCGAAGGCACAGCCTAAAAAGTCCAAACACAGATTTATTTGGTCTTCGTATACTGCGCTTTCGCTCACCCTGTGGCATTCGCCAATCAATAATTGAACAGACCGAGGATAATAGCTTCTACGCACAACATGCCGTTTCAGAACATGCAGGAACATGGGAAAAACTCATCTGGAGGTGAAATAAATTGCTGCTTGAATTCCAAATGTAGCCTGGAGGATAGAGAACTTCAGAACGACTAGTGTATTAATGTTTGGCAGCACGTTTGTAGGCATTAAAGGCACAAATTTCATGTGTATTTATTTTGAGGACTGTTAGATATGTCTGAAAATCAAAATGTTTCTTAGAATTGTGACACTAAATATAGAACATTTCTAGACAAGTATGATCTTCAAGAACATAAGCACAACCTTTTAATCAACTTATTGATTTATGTGTAATGTAATTTTTAATGTATTCCAACCCTGTTTTATTTTTATATATTTTTATGCATATCTAGATTTTACGCTACACCTAACTTTTAAGCCCTATATTTGTATTGGTGTAAGAAAACTACCAGCATTTGTTGCAGTTAAGATTTTTTTTTTTGGATTTTGTAAATTATGTAAAGACAGTCACAATAACTTGAGTGCTATTGGGGTTTAAATGTTGCAATAAAGTGTGTGAACCCTTAATTTTGGTACGCCTCTGCATAGACTTGGTTATTATACAGACTTTTCGTTATCAATAGATTCTACTTGTAGGGCCGCAAAGTCGGTATGCAAAAATACCAAAAGTTCTTGATTTTAACGGTGCCTTGAGTTGTCAGGAGTTCAGATCTGGCTTTGGAGATTCTGATCCAAACAATGGTAGAAGTCCTTCTAGAGACAAATAGGGATGAACTCTGTGAGCAGACAGGCAGGTGATAACCGAACACCATTAAGTGCGTGGCCTGCAAAAACCTCCATGAGCTGTGAAAAAGCTCCTTTACTTTAGGGTAAAGAGGGGTGAAACGCAGAAAGGCACTTTTCTGCTGGGAGCAGGCCTTAATGTGGTGCAAATGGGCAAGAGTGCATTGTCACCTCCAGACTTGATGCACTACCATTCCAGCCTGACAGACGCAGTGCTCTTATTGCCCATACAAGCCTGCTTTGTTACCACAGACACCGAGCAATGCTTCCAAAGATTGTGTAACACCCATCAAGCCTTTCAAAAATACTCAAGGTTTAGGGTGTATTTGAGCCGTTTTTAACACATTTTCGCAGAGCTAATGGTTCAGCGCACATGCCAGTAGTTAAATCACAGCAGGCTTTCCACCCAATTACGACTTTGTGTTTACAAAGCATCACAAAATTGTTGCTCAAAAGGGAATGCGGTGGATTCGCTCTCATTGGTCCAGCCCGTCAGTCATCTAAACCAATTGTCACAGCAAGGGTACATGGTCTAGATTACTCTGGATGTCTGGCCTCTCCAGCTAAAACATCCCTGCCGAGACCAAGAGCAGAAGGAAGAAGGAAGAAGAGAGAGAGAGAGAAGGTAGTTACATGAGTGCTTATTACTTCTCACAAACCTTGGCAGCGAGTCCCAGGCGCAGGGCAGCAGATTAATTTTTGATGACGTCGATTGCGAGAGACTTTTTTTTTACCCCCTTTCTCCCATCTCCCTAACACAGACACATCTAATTTGTTGCTTATCTTACGCTGACTTTGAGCATTCTTAAATCGTACTTTTCAGCTGTTTAATATCGCTTGCTGCCTCCCAAACACTTGATATTTCACCGACAACCCTCAAAAAGGGAGATGGAGAACGTGAAATCAAGATGCTCAGGGATCGTTCTCATCTTAATATGGCCTCCACCTCCCGCTCGGAGTCTCTTTCATGACGGAGGTGCTTGTGTGAAATGCTGATGTGGAGTCTTTCCCTCTTTACACCGACTCTCTCCCTCGGGTCTTTCTTCTCCCCGTTCTCCCTCTTGGTGATAGATCCGATCTCCTCAGGGGAAATCATTACATGGCATCATTACCATCCCAACACTTTCATCCAACAACCCTTGTTTCAAGCCCTCATCATTTGATTAAGTTTAGGAAGGAGAGTGTGTGTGGAGGGGGGGGGGTAAAATGGCCAAACTAATAAATAGCTTCTGGAGGGTTCTTTTTAAGATCGGGGTGCTCGAAGGATAAAGAGATTTCAGTATAGTCCAGAGGGAGGCTTTTTTCTTCCATGCGGTGCTTGTTTTTGAGTGGAGAGCTGTGATTGTGGGTGGAGATTCGGCCTAGCAGATGTTCTGCGACTCCTTGGATTATTTGCAATGGAAATGAGTGTCGTGGGCTGCTTCACGGAGGTCATTTGCGTCTAGTGTTTCCAGTTATCCAACTTTGTTTCTATCAGGCATAACAAGAGATGATAGAAACTAGATTTTCGCATTTTCTGAAGAAAATTGTAGTTTGTCTGTGTGAAATTCATGATTCATGATTGGGATTTTTCAGTGGGTGCCAGTGCATTGTTATGTGGTTTCTAAAAGGTTTTGAATAGTTTTTTTGTGCCCTGCATAGACATTAATACAACTGACAAGTCCAAGGCCCGAAAATGTAGTAAGGGCATCATTAAAATAATTCATGTGTCATCAGTGGTTCATCCTCAGTGTCAATTACTTTATTCAACATATTCTCTGTTAAGCGTTCACAAGAGGCACATGGACTATTTTAACACTGTTTTTCCTTTCTTCCTGGGATTACTACTGATTTTCTTTTTGTGGATTTTGAGACTTTATATGAGAGTTTCATATAGGATTAAGATGGGAACTCAGCATATAATGGTCTTGTAAAGGTGTGGTTATATTAACGATATTATCAATAATTTTGTGGGGAAAAAGTCCATTGTCAATGACTTTCTGTTGGTTAATTCAGAACGATGCATGACATGACTTTCAGCTTTTTGTTGGTAAATTGAGGAAACTTGTTTGACCAACTTTAACTCAAGCAAAAATTTGTGTGGGAAACTTTTTGTAATTAAAAAAGAAATCAATTCTTGCTTAATTTTTACACTTTGTTCATTCTTTTGAAAACTTTTCTTTAAATACCTAATCGCAAGTAAGTGGCAGAATGGTGAAACTCCACGAAGCTCACGAGTTGAACATTTGTTCAGTCTTCTGTTGTTTTGTGCTGTCCAGGTCTCTGAAATGTTCGCGTGCATAGTTTTCTAGAAGGTGACGCGGAGAGACAGGAAATAACTGTGTGCTTTATTTTCCCAAGCCTGCAGTGGGCTGGCAATAGTAAAGCTTTCAGACAACCATCCAAGAACTAATCACTCACATTTAGAATTCGCTCGGAGGTTCAGAGCGAGCGACATACACACTTTCTCTCTCCATCTCACTACTGCTCTCTTTGCCCAACCCACGTATCTGACCCAAGACCAGAAAGCACAGCAGGAGTGTGGGCGTACTTTTCCAGCTTCATCCAGAGGTCACAGGTCACCAGTCGAGGAGGAAAACAGACGTCTTTTATCGCCATTTACTAATATAAACACATTTAACCGGCAAATAAACAAACAGCGGAGATGAGCGGACAGCAACGTCCATTATTTTGCACATTTCGTGATTGAGCACATAAAAAGTTCTTCAGAATTCCCTCGCTGTTTAAAAAACATTGTCAAAATCTGTTGTTTTGGTTGGAGCTACGTTCTTTTTTCTTGAAGTTAGCTTACAATCTCTGATCGGTTAGTGATGGGTCAGTGATGAGACCTCAGTCTCAGGTGTAAAACTAAAGTCTCGTCAGGTATTACAGCCGTCACGAGTGTGATGGTGGGCAGTAATTACAGAGCTGCGGTGATTCCTGTGTCAAAACGAATGTCGTGGATTGGCAGGGTCCACCGGCCCGGGTCCCCTGGGTGCCCATTAGAAAAGTAGCCCACCGGTCTGATTAGCACCCCATACTCCTCTTTCTTCTCTCTTTTTTTTGTCTTTTTGCCAGTGCTGTCAATACAAGGTATAGAATGCTTACTAAAACTCTACGTGTTTTAGTTTGTAACCCATTTCTATGTTTCAAAGGTATTGTGACCAAAACCACATAAACATATAAAGTTTTAAATATTTATAAAAAGATTATTTTAATGGTGGCAAATAATACTATGGGCCATTAATTAGAGACATAGACATGGTTAAAAAAACACAAAAGAAACTATTCTGATTTTCTTAGTCAGATTTTTTTTTTTGTGCTAATACATTTTTTTTTCCAATAAAAATAATTATTAAATAACTGTTAATTTATTATTGTTAGTATTTAAGAATAACTTTTAAATGAGTAACTAATATTATTATTATTATTAGAATGTTATGTAATTATGTATATTTAATTTTTTAAATTCTGAAAAATACTATTAATAATAATCATAAAAAATAGTTGTATTTTAATAATAATAAAAAAATATTATTATTATTATTATTATTCATGTTATTATTAAATACTGGGGTAAGACATCCTCATTTCTAAAATCATGCTGAATATAATGTAGAAATAATTATAATTTTACATATACATTTAATTATACTGATTTTCTTAAGTTGTTCATCTTTCGAAAATTACCTCTAACCACAGCATTTTAAATTCAAGAGCCCTGTGTGACCAGCCCTTCACAGTTGCAAGCATTCATTTAATTTCTGGTATTACTGTATTATTATATCTATTGGATCAGTATCTGGATTTAATACAAATAAATAGTTTCATTCTGAAAGCAAAAGGTAGTTTTAAAGCGCTCCATATCCTTCACCTATTGCTTCCTTGCTACAGTGAGTTTTCCTTTTCATATAGATCATGATTTAGCCTCCATTTCATATAATTAAAGAGAAGCTGTGTATACTTTATATGTAGCTCCAATCTATTATACTAAGTAAAGCTCAGAGAAATAAAAACAGTATATGCCAAATACAGTTCACGACCGAGAAGTCGAGAACCTCTGGCTTATTGTGTTTGTTAGGACTGCCTTTGTGATTCGAGTCCATGCTTAGTAGAATTTGGTTTTATGCAGCTCAACCCTACACCTGTTAAAATCGCAGCAGTAGTGTGCAGAAATCCTTGGGCGCAAACATAACCTTCACAGATGTGGTAGTGCACAAGCGCTCCTCCAGTAAATGAGGCCATAAAAGCCAGGAGTCCAATTATGCACCTGAAATAAAGCTCTCATCCAGCGAAGGCTTTGGGCTTGACGCTCAAGGCCACAAGTATACGCCGGACTAGGTCTTCGAGCGCTAATGCCTAACAGATCAACATTCTTCTCATATCGCTCATCAGGTGCTGGAGAAATCACAAGCCCATCTGCCGCAAATAAGTCTCGGAGGAGGGTTTGCGCTTGTTTCTAAGGTTGCTCGAGATGAGGTAGTGCTGTTCTTATCTCACCGGACTTCAGTTTAACGGGCTTTAGTCGGTTCCCGTAGCAGTACAGCAATGTTTGATTACTCTTAAATCACCCGCTGAGAAAACCCGGAGCTCAGCTCTCCCTGTTACCGCAGCCATTTCAGCCTGGCAAAATAAGATGTTTCAAGTCGTTACGCCTGTCCTGAGTATGTAAGCTCGAGGCGGGGACGGTAAAAAATTGCCTTGAATAATCTCAAATATTTGCTTTGAAAGTGTTTGTGAGGGTGTTGTCAGGAGCTACGCGTGTCTCGCACCCCCTGCTGAATACAATCATCTCTCCAATTTAGTATAAATTAGGTCAAATGGGAATAGCCCGTCATAAACGGCTAGAGCTCCAGCTGTGTAGATGTACTTGAAAGAAGGTGTTAACTAAGACACTGAAATAGCCATTAGCGCTGCTCTGCATGACTGGATCACATGCAATCTTCATTTAAATTCCACAAATCTGGGTCTTTATAACCCAAGGTCTGCAATAACACAGTGATGTATGTTTGCTGACCTGAGGTGTACATCATGGGCTATGCTTTACTAAACTGGGGGCCGCTAAGGGGTGTAAAGTATAAAAATATTACATAAATAGGAACGTGACATATATGTGACATATTCAAAGAGTTTATTTGCAATTACATAATTATGCTATAATTATAGTTATCTAGTATGTTTTAGTTATTTTTTACCTAAAAAAAACAACTGTAGTGTGATTGACATTAACTGGAACGCACAACGTAAAAAATAGTTGAAAATTGTTAAAAACTGAGTTTTTACAAATTAACTCTTTGTGTGTGTATACGGTGGCCAAGAGAGCTCAACGCGCTGCAAACTTAAGAAAACACATGCGAACAGAAGAAAACACATGCAAACTGCAAATTCTCGAAGGTGCAAACTTGCCTTTAAAGTTGTCCAAATGAATTTCTTAGCTATGTATATTACTAATAAAAAATTAGCAGCAGCGGCGTAGCAGATATATTCCGCCAAGACCGAATACATTAACTTAGTTTTGTACTTTAATATGTCTCTCAGACATATGTCTCTCAGTACTTTAATATGTCTTTCATATCTCCATTTGTCTGGCATGTGCATTTCAGTGTCACTGCTGGGCCTTCCTGGTGGACCAATCCTGGTGCATCTGGTATAGGTTAGTGTGCCACATCAAAAGGGAGAACTTCACAGGGCCTGCGAACTCCAAATCTCTCTCAGTTCGTTTGTCGGCGCTGTGCTATCCAGAGCACATTACTGATAATGGCAGGCCGCCTTTGCAGATCCGTCTGTGTCGATAACACGTCTTGCATTCTTTAAATAACAGATCACAGATCAGCTGAATGAGCCGCATGGAATAAATTGCCAGTGACATTTAAGGTGAAATAACTAGCATTCTTCCTGCCTAACAGCGTATGATGAGCCACTTATGTGCATCTGCGCAGTTGAGATTGACGCGAGGATGGAGAGACATGTTTATATGTGCGTGCAAGCTCGGGTTTTTGTGGTGTGTGCATCTTCATTACAGACCCCTGACAGGCCTGTGGTTGTGCACCATGTGCACAGATTGTTGTTAATGTTGATGGGAATGGTTTAAGCAGTGATAGCAGAATCACACAACTCGTCTGACATATGGTTTGTCTCAGAATGTACATTAAGCAAGGCAAAAAACATACTTTATATCATAAATTGATTGTCTTAATATACTCAATAAATCATGCATTAAAAATAGCATTTTAGCTTAGCATAAGTTTTGAATAGCATAAGCTGAATTTGGACAGTTTATGCTAATTGGTGCATGCTTATACTAAGAATAACATTTAGCTTAGCTTGCGTTAGCTTAATGTTGACAGTTCACAGTTGAAAAAAAAAAAACAGCTGGTTTAAGTTGGTCCCGAGCAGAAGCTAGTTGCTTAAGACCAGCTTAAACCAGCATCCATCCCTTAAAACCTACCTACCCTTTTATGACAGGGTTTAAATTAATTGCTGCATGTTTAGGTGAAAAATTGCATGTAGCTTAGCATAAATGTTGATATAACAGTTTACATTAGTTTAACTATTTCTGGTGCTCAAAAATTAGTTTAAAACCCAGCTTGATGTACTGTACAACTATTTTTATTTATTTATTAACTGATTGTATGTCGATTCTAGTCAGGAACGAGGCAGGAGAGATAGTTTGTAGCTTTCTATTCAATGCTAACATAAGCATCCCTACAGATTCAAATACTTGAGACACACCATAAAGAACAAAGACAACCATATAACGTGGTGAAATTGTATTTACTAATTAATGTTTGAAATCCAATCTTTTTTGTTAAGCTGTATGAAAACAAAAGCTAACTCTTTTCAAGGATCAACATACTGTAGATTAATTTTATGCAGCTTGTCTGAACAAAAATGCTAGCAAAATCCATATTTGAGAATGTTAAGTGTGATTACAAGTGTGAGTACAGTGATTACCATTATCCAGACCCCATTATGTCTTTATCAGGTTTCGAGTAAGAAAGTGCCATTGTGTTTAGCCAATACCAGCTAATGATCCGCTAATCAGGAATGTGAAAAGAGCTTGTTGAGCATCTGTACTAGCCATTGGCTAATCTATCCTAGGGCTGTTTTCCACTGGGTAGTGTACTCTTGAATTGGACCAAAAATTCTTAAGTCCATTATCGGTGCAATAAAGAGCTAATGACCCAATGACGGGAATATATTTGCTGTGGCACCCATCTCTATGAAGAGGCCGAAGGATAAGGAGTCATTAAGACAGCGTTATCTGGTCCAGATAGCATTGGCATGTCTACACAGATCATTATTTTCGCCCCTGGAGCCGTTTGCCAAACGAGGAGAGCCGTATGAGCAAAGCGGGCGCTCAGACTCGGCGGCCAGCTGCGGTGTGGAGGGGGAGCGGCTAACAATATGTGCCCTGGCAGCTAATTCTCTTTCTAAATGCCCCTAATGACTATTTTATAAAAGGATCTTACATTAAATTATTCGTTTTGCTTTAGTCAGCTCGCTGTTTGCTGAAGGTTTGAGGACGAGATGTTACACACGTTATCTTTTATTCTTTTGTCGAGCATTGGTCTTAAACAAACGCCCTTGTGAATAGCCCTGATAAAACAATAAGAGTGTGTTAAATAAGACAGTTTGTGTCTCCCTCAGTGCTTTCGGAGTGTTCTTTCTCTCAGAGACAGACGACGTGATAAAAGCTGCTTTAACAACAATGCAAGGTGAGGAGTTCTGACAGAGGAACAAAAACCCAAATTTGATTTACAGACCTGATCAAAACCATAACTAACAATTGATGTCTGATGTCATTCATTCATTCAATTTCAAGATCTGATCTAAACCATATCCAACAATTGAAATCTGATTTCTTTCATTCACTGATTCAATCATTAATGCATTCAGTTTCAAAATCTTATCCAAACCATATCCATCAATTGAAATCAGATTTTATTAATTCATTCATTTATTCAATAAATCATTAAATCATTAATTCATTCAATTTCAAAATCTGATCCACAGCATATCCAACCATTGAAATCTGATTTGTTTGTTTGTTGTTTTGTTTGTTTGTTCGTTCATTCGATTGGAAGATCTGATCCGAACCACATCCAACAACTAAAATACTAATACATTAATTAGTTCATTAATTCATTCTTTCTTTCATTCAATCATTAATTCATTCAATTTCAACATCTGATCCAAACCATATACAACAATTAAATCTGATTCAATCGTTTGTTTGTTTCTTTGTTCATTAAATTTTATTCTGATTTAAACCAAATGCAACAATTGAAATCTGTTATTAAATTTGATTCAAATTTTTCATTCTTCTGTTTATTAATTCATTTCCATTCATTGAACTTCAACCTCTGATCCATAAATATTTGTTTGTTTACTGAATTTCAAGATTTCACAGTCAACAATTAAATTGCAATCAAAATGTTTGTTTGTTTGTTTGTTTATCTGATTACATTATGCATACTTTGTATGTTTGTTGTTTATTTTAATTGGTTAAATTTCGAATTATTTTCAGCAAATTTCAGCAAATATGATTACCGTTTCTTTTCCTGGCCCAAAGTACATCTAAAAGTTAAAATTAGCTTACGATTTTATTTAAATTAGAATTTTTTTATTTTTTAAGAATGTAGCATGCATGTAGTGCCATACAAAGCGTGGGCAAACACACTCATTTGTTGCTCACCCTTTTCTTTTGTGATATTACTACAACATAACATTGCTAAACTGTGTTGTACAAGATTGTGTTGCACTATATAGTGCTGATGTTGTGTAAATATATATATATATATATATATCATTAACCACAGTGTTACCGCTAACAGTATGGTTTCATTAAATCTTCCTTCAAACACTTCAACATATGAGACAATTACGGTAAATTAGCGGAGTAGATCCCCCCAGTTCCCTTCGACTGGATTGTTATCTAGTGAGGTTTCAGAGCCGTCTCTGCTTTTATGGAAGGACTTAACAGCTTGAGTCTAATCAAAGACATTTTTCCCTCTGTGTTTCAGGCTAAAGAAATTCAATTAGTTTAATTGGTCTGCTTATTATAGGCTGTAATGTGATGTGAGTGCCGCTGTTGTCAAACTTCACAGGCTACTTTAAACAGCCTCCTTAATTAGATAGAGAACTTTAATCTCAGTGTTTCAATTGTACAGTGAAGAGGATCTTCAAGCAATATTCTGGCTTTGCTTGCAAAGCAAACTACAAACGCTTTTAAATAGCTCAAGTGTGGGCCTTCCTTACATTCATTTATAGGTTTATAGGCAGGCAATATTGCAGTTTTTCGTTAAATAAATCTCTGGCATACATAATGCTCATCAAATGTTTGCATTATGACCATATGTATCCGATTATGGTCTCATGCAGCTGATTTCTTACATTCAGTAGCTATGACTTTTTGTCTCTTGTATCATTTTGTGGTAGATTTTTTATTATTTCAATTTTATTTACAAAAAAAATAAATTAACAAAAAGTAAAATTGTGTTACTTCACACATTTTATTTTATTTTATTTTTAGAGAGCAGCCACACAATGATATGAGACGTATGACATTTGTGGTTGTTATTTTTTAAGTATAAGAACATTTTCTTTCTTTCTTTCTTTTTTTTTTTTGTAAAGCAAAAACTATAATATGAATCCAACTTAAATCAGTTGAGTTTTTTAGCTGTCAGTAAAACCTGATCATAAATTAAAATTGGATTAAAACTTTATTTTTTATTTATTCTTTTATTACATTTTAACATTTCTATTTAATTTTAGATATTTATTTCAAGATGTAACATAGTTATTTAGTCAGTTATGTCAATTAATCAATATTAAGTTATTTAATAATTAATTTTATAATAATTATAAAATAATTATTAATTAATTAATCTAATTTTACACATTTGCTGAATGTGCTGCTGTTCTGAATCTCTACACGATATTTAGTTTATTCAAAACTGCACTTGCATCATATTGCATAAGTAAAATCGTACAGGGGCCTTGTGCTTTGTTTTAATGTCTTGCCGAAGTCAAGGTTAAATTGGACCGGGTGACCACCTTTAAGTTAAAACACCTCCCTATTAAAGACGCAGCTGTTTTTAGCTGGACTGGTGGATCTGTTTCTTTCTCTCTCACCTTTTTTTCCTTCCCCCAGACTAAAGGGGTGGAAATTTTTGAGGGGAAGTGACAACCAAATGGATGACAAAATGACAAATTGCACTTATGATCAATCACAGAACCGGAAGTGCAGCATGGTCTGGTGGATAGGCTAATGGAGTAGAGACCCGAAGGTTCACCATTGGCTGCTCGGCAGCTACACTTGTGCCCTTGAGCGAGGCACTTAACCCAAATTGCTTCAGTAAACACTCCGTCTAAGAAATGACAGTGTATGCAAACCGGCCCATCAGCTTTCTTTACAGACAGAGAGAGAGGGGGATATATTCGCCAAATGGCATTTTCTATAAATTTTTGTGACTTTTTGGTGTCGTAAATGCCTTGTTTGTTATTGTTATTATTACATATGTTTTAATCAACTATTTTCTAACCTGAAGGTAACCTAGCATGAAAATCAGCTAGTTTCAAATGCATAATATCTCTCCTTAAAATGGGATTTTAAGCAGTTCCACCTCAAGTGTCTTAAACATTGTGATTTTATCCTAAAAATTAAAACATTAACATTATTTTGACCCATAAATTATATGAATGAAAGAAATTAAGTTATTGTTTTTTAATATACACTTTGTTTTCATTATCATTTTTAAAATATGTTCTAGCATTCTTGTATTCTTTTTTGTTTTGTTATTTATTTTTTGACAAGAAGGCAAAAATCTCACAGAAAATGAATAAGAAACAAATAACATGGCATCCTGAGGTTGGCAGTCGACTTTTTTTTTTTTACTTTTGAGCACCTCATACCACTGATCGTTTGTTAAAAATACAAAGCAAAATTTTCATGTTCTATTTTGTACCGTTTGTATAAAGTGCCAAATGCTTTTTGAGAAAAAACAGAGGACACAAAGAAAGCCACCACACAGTGCTAACACAATAAAACTGTATTACATTTGTGCTTAAAATGATTACAGTACAGTATGTACACGTCCTAAAAATAAACATCTCATGCTGAATAACACATAAAAAGAAAATCCATATACAATAGCAAGCAAAAAGGAATATTTTTTTAAAATATGTACAACCACCATATACAAATTAAGTTTGTCCTCATATTTTCTCTAGGCTATGCCCTCGGTTTCCAAAGGTAATCATAGCCCATAAAAGGATTATCAACGTAGTAGGCTACAGTAGTGATCTGCGCTTGCGTGTCGCCTTGAGTCGATAGTAAACAAAACCCGGTAAAGGCAAATCCTCCCATCAGGTATTCACACGCTCCAGTAATGCCTACAGTTTATGCGACTTAATTGTGTTTAAAGAGGATTATGTCAGCTGATCAACATGGGCCGCACAAAAAAATATGAGGCGACTTTCGTCACGTCTGGAGGAGATGCTTGGCGACTGAGCGGTGATTCAGTTCAGGTATAAACATGTCAGGAACAGAGCCTTGAGTTACGCGCAATGACAAAAAGCCTATTAAATAAATAAAGTCAAGAAAGTAACAAACTCATCGTTTACACACCAAATGCCAAACCCAAATGTTTGCGTTTGACAGCTATAGGGCCTTATAGGTATAAAACAGGGTGAGAAGTTTTTCAAAACATCACTAATGAAATCACACCACTTTATGCTGAAGATGTCGAAGCTCAAAGATCTGTTCGAAAGCTGACAAGGTGCCATTTCGCGAAGTTGTCTTTAACAGCCAAGACATTGTGCCGAGTAGTCCACCCACTGTGAAATCTCATTGGCTCTCGTAACTGTACATTAAACATCAAATATATTCTGATTGGCTGTTTGTGTTTATCCAAATAGCTTGGAAAAGCAATTAAGATGCAATGTAAATGAAAAATAGAAAGGACAATGAGGAAACCCATTCAACCTGAGATCTTACGTTGACATGGCTCCTTTTCTTCTCATTCGCCAATAAATACTGGATTTTTTTATTTTTTACTATGTAGTCTTCACCCAGTAAAGCAAGTGAAATGCAATTGCCATTATGGACTTCTGGGTTCTATGTTTGTGTGTGTTAAAGTTCACAAAAGTCGGCCCATTGAGATGTCTAGTCTTCATAAGGCCGTCAGGCTGTGTCATTAAAACCGAACCACAGTCTTGGTCCATCTTGGAACGTTCTCCCACTTACCAAAACGTCTCTATGGCTAATCTGTACAGTACACCGTCCCTTAAGTGGGCTTTTCGTATATACAATGTAATGGGGACAGGGGCTGGAGAGGACACTAGTGCTTCTTGTGTCTGATTGCATGTCCCTTTCAGGTCCTCTCGCAGCTCGTTCCCCTCTTGCGAGCGGCAGGGTCGTGGAATGGTCAGCGGACCTGTGGCGCGTAGCCCTCTTTCATCAGTCCTTCCTCGTAGTCTGTCTGGCACAGGATCATGTTGTTCTTCAGGAAGAACTTGTCTCCGACGCAGAACCTGCATGGAGGCGAAACAAGAAACAGAAACATGGCGTTTACGTAACTCGAGAGGGACGCAGAAGGACTCATTACTAGCAAAACTCGCAGGCTTCCCCACAGAGCTGCATCCCACCCCCTCAAATATTAGCGTACACTATCCTGCGGACACTTCACTCGGTCTGGAAAGAGTATCTCCAGAGTGCACCTAGCATCTTCTCCACCTGCAGCTGTTTCATAAATATACCCCACAGACGGAGGAGCGCTTTAGCGCTGCCTGACGGGCCGCTGTCTCACTTGACCTTTTGGAAAGAAGATTATGTTGGTCAGGCAGAAGAGAGAGACAAAGAAGGCGGCAGAGAGGGAACGAGAGCGAGAGCGAGCGCTCCGTGTGTTTAGCCATCCTGAGGGCTGCTTATCTTGCTCGCAGCGAGAGTTCGACAAGGTCGGAGCGCCAGCGAGAGCTCGTGTCTACTGGCCAGCGTTCCCTACCCAAACCTCCTGCTTGTGGACGAGGAGAAAGACGATGTGTTTGAGTGTCTGCTGGTCCCATTTTATCAATTAAAAGTTGATATTGGGAATGCAACGGTCTGAGATGAAATGAGCAATGGAAAATCTAGTTTCTAAATGCATGTTATTGATCTTATTGTAAATTAGTTTCAACCTCATAATTTTTTCAGTATATCGACTAATGGACTTTTCTCTAGTTATGTGTGTTGGATATCTGCATTCACTTAATCTGCAATCTCTTAAAAAAAAGATACAAATGTTGTCATTGCTGTACCTATTCAAAAACTACACTTTTGTACATTATTTACCCCTAAAGGATGCATATAAGTAGCTTAAAGGAACCAAATTAGCACCTAAAGTGGACACATTATTACCTAAATGGTAGTACATTTTAAAAACCATAAACCCTGTCCCTTTCATATAATCAACAAACAAGTTCCAGCCCTATTTTTAAGAACTTTCTTAGTAATCCATTTCACTCTGGTGCACACCATAATACAAAACAAGCATTATTTCCATTATATCATGACTTTAGTTTTTAGATTTTGTAAAATCAGGTAACCCTTTATTTTGATTATCGCTTTTGAGCAATCTGTTGACAATAAGTAACTGCACCTACAAGTCAACTAACTCCCACTAGAAAATTAGTGCACTGTCTAATTAATATCTGCTAACTCTATATTGTGATTTTCTCATAACAGACAATCTATTGACTATAAGTAACTTTGCAAGTACATGTCAACTTATTCTAACCCTACCAGTCTACTAAATCTCTACTAACACTCTACTGAGTAGGTGCAACGTTACTTATAGTCAAGGGAATGTGTGAAAAGGACCATCAAAATAACGTGAAATCGAAAATCATTTAGACTCATCCACAAACAAACAAACAACAAAACAATAAATAAAGCAAAAATCAAGGCTACAGTGAGGCGTTAACAGTGGAAGTGAATTGATAATACTTTATTTCAAAAGTCTGCTTATTTAGACTTTCCACTAACTTTTGTCATGTCTACTAGCACTCATTAGAATACAACTACTAAATATCTGCAACTTTGCAAGTTCATCAACTTATTCCACTAACCCTGACCTAACAGTCTTATAAAACTACTGAGAATTGGTTTATAGCGAAATAAAACGCAACCTGAGAGTTTCTGCAGGGTTAAGAACAGATATGTGAATCTCATTTTATAAAAGCACTTATTCATTCTTTTTAAGACATACTATTTGACCCGTAACGATGTTAAATCATCATTTTTTTAATGTCAATTTAGAGTTTTAGACTATGCATTGTCATGGCAACAAAGTTATAAATCGGATCTTAAACAAAAGCTTAGTGATGTATTATTTATTTCAGCTCACTGTGACTCAAATGTATTTATTCTTTGGAGGAACATTCATTTTTGTGGTAATCAACAGTATGTCTAATTTGAATTGAACATACAGAACATCCTCAGGAGGGGTCGAATTAAATATATAACCCTTTCCATCATTGTTGAATACGACAAGTGAGCTCTAGGATACTTTGTAAACGGCTTCCTCCCTCCCTCCCTCGCACACACGCACTCACACAAACTTTTTTTTTTTATTCGTTATACACGGCAATGTCAAGCGGGAAGGCGCAGCCATTAGTTTGGACCAAGTATCAACAAGTAATATCCATTAATCGCGCTTGTTGACACGGTGATTAACACAAAGCAGAGGTGTGCTTAATGTAATGGTGTCATTCACTCCAATAAAAACGTCCTGTTTAAATGACACATTCTTGCCAGGAATCCATTAGTGTCTGTCTTCTCTGACATCCTGGCCCTCTCCACCTCCTCTTCTGAGCACCTCCATCTCGCTCGTTCGTTCTCTCGCTTTCTCAGCTAATAGGATCTCTCTGTGTTTATTTACAGCCTGTGTTTTCTGTTCCCTCTTAGCCTCGTCGCCGCCCCGTTTCGCAGCGCCAAATTGTTTCTGCTTGGTGAAATGTCAACAGCGTTTGTGACATCTGTGTGCCAATTATGACGAGGATATTGCAGTCAGCCCATCAGAGGTAGCGGTAATAAATGCCCTTGCGCTGCCCTCCGTTTTTCTGCTCGTGCAGTCATTACCGATCGCCACATGTTTCCGAGCACCTACATTACCCTTAGCTTGATGCGTCCCCCTCGCCCTCCCCTTTCAATCTCTCATCCCAGATGAGTTCAACTTCAGATTGCTTTAATTGCTTTTTAGTATTTCCCATCAAGTGGAGGAGAAAAAAAGTGAGTGCATTTGATATAGTGTTTGCTCAGGTATGACCATAAATTTGGGGCTTTTATGATTTTTCTAAGGCTGGCATTTTAACATTAAATGAGTGTGATTAATTATAAAGAAAATAATGTGATAAAAAATTTTTATGCAATTAAACATGCCCCTGACCATATGTAAATTACATTTACAAAATACTATCAAAGCATTGCAAGTAATTATTATTATTATTATTTTTTTTTTAATATTGGTAACTCTTTGCAACAAGGTTAAATTTGCTAACATCAGTTAATGGATTAAACACCATTAACTAACAATGACTTTTACAGCATTTATTGTGATTTACCCGATTTGGTGTGGTCTTTTGTTGTGCATTACAATAGTAGGCTATATTTATAAATCGGCAGTTAACCTAGTTTAATAAATGCTGTAAAAATATTTGTGATAACTAATGTCTTTTCCCAACCATCTTTTAGTGGATCAGTTTAAGAACCTTATTTTTTATGTATGTGCAACTATTCTTTGCCAGACTAACTAAACGATTTTAAAAAATATGCCAAAAGAATTTACATTAAATATCTAATAAACTGTTTGGCTGTCACAACAATGATTTTCCCTAATTTATCATTTATTTTAATGTAAAAATATTATTTAATTACAACAATTTATGATTAAATAATATTGTCAAGATTGAGAAAATAAAAATAGCATTATTAAAAGAAGTCTTTCAATTCGTTTCATTTTCTAAGTAAAACATGTATAGATCTGATGCAACTAAATGCAATTTTATCTAATGAATTAATCAGAATGTCCTAATTAAATCAGTTACATTTGTAATTGATTGACAGCTCTATTTTTCTTAATTAACAATGGCTTAACATTCTTCTAGTCTTTCGCTTATATACCCATTCTTTCATTTCCACATCGTTCCTTCTCTCTGCCTCTCTCCTTTTCCTCAGGTGTGACAGTAATGATGAATATGTCTATTGAGACCCATCTTGTTAAAGAAAAGATGGCTTCCAAGGCAGTGGACTTAATGATGTATGGCTTCGTCAGCTATTTGCCTCTGAGGTCTGTGTTAACTAGAGTAGTAACATTCCTCTTCTGTGAAATAACATGCTGGAGCTGAGTGGAGGAGAGAGGACTTGAAAAAGTGAGGGAAAAGAGAGAGGAAATGAATCACGGAGGGAGGTCTATAGACTGAGAGAAAGAAAAGGAACGTCATCGGATGTGAACAAGACATTATCCCACAGAATAGAGTAGATCTGCCGCAGTGTCTGCAATGCAACCGCATGGTTTCCTGTAACGAATGACGACTAGAACTGATGTTTGCAGGCGTCTCTGAGGGGGACGAGACCGTCGTCTGTGGCTAAGTTGAGTTACCGCAGTCCCTGATGCATGTGCAGCCCAATTTGGCTCAGGCTTTGCAGACTTTCCGACAAGGACGGTGACCCGTACCGGTGACCTCCCTGCCCTGCCACCCAGGCCTTGGCCTGCTCCGGATCTCTCGTGGGGCCCCAAAGCGCCACGGCCCGGGCTCATCACCGGGAACTGGGACTCCTGAGGTTGGCTGATGTGGACGACAGGCTCATTGATTAGCTGTCCCTTCAGGGCTGATCTGTGGCTAACAGCCGGCTTGAGTCTCAAAACCACACAAACACTGCACTCGTGCTCACCGCCACTGCTGTCGCCCGATCCCTGTTAACTGAGCTGAGGATATAATCTCTATAGCCAGGTGAGCAGATCATATCCAACCCATGAATAATCACGCATCTTAACTCTGATGGGATACTTTATAGGTGACACAGAGAATGTCTGATGTCATAAAAGTCTATAATATTGTTTATAATATATAAACATCTATCTAAACTTATTTATATATATATATATATATATATATAGCCAAATAAATAAATATGTAGTCAACATGAAACTTCTGTAATGTATTTGGGGCAGAGCTTGATTGTAATCATCACAAAGACTGTGAAAAATTAGCATTTTTAACAAAAAGAATGAGCACTGCTTGCTAAATTATAGGTGGAAGAAATTTTGATTCATCTTAGTGAATCAAAGATTAGTTCAAGGGCTCGTTCTTTATTATAGGGGGCAACAATTAATTTATGCGTGTTTTGAACGAGTCGACTCATTGGCTTCAATTAATTGTAAAGATCTAAAGTACTTTAATTAAACTAAGAAACTATGAACAGTGACAATAACAGGGACGGTCTTTGGGCCCTGTGATTTTAGAGGGCCCTGTGGTGAACAGGCAGAGGAGAAATGAATAGGGGTGTGACGAGACACTTAACCCACGAGACGAGACTCTGGGTTCATGAGAACAAGACGAGATTCTTAGACTTTTTAAAATAAATCCTCAATGATAAAATATATTGGGGAAAATATTATTTTACTCAACAAAAACATTCCAAAAATGTAAGTGCATTTTTCAACTTTTTGAAATTAAACAATTTTAATGAATTAAATGCAGTAATACAGTAACACTGTAAAATATTTTGCCACAAACTGACAGGCAAGTAATTATCCAAAAAGGATAAACAGTATAAATAAATAAAAACACAAATATTTGTGTAATACAAATATTCCTTTAAAAGCAGGGTTAGCGATTTTTCAAAAACAGCTGATTGCCGCACATTTCAAAAACAGCTGATTGAGATTTACCGCTAATCAAAGAACCGGCTTGACTGATGAAATGCACATGAATTAATTGATGATTAAATAGCCCAGCCCTACTAGTGAGTCACGTACTAGTCAGTCTTTAAAAGCAGGAAAAGCCAAACAGTCTGCTTTAAAAGTGAGAGATCTGACTCTTATAGTTCGTTAAATTAGATAGAAGTTTTTGGTTTTCATATACGTGAGCCAGGCATAGTTCAGGACTCACTTTGTGGAAATCAAGCTAATCACGGGCGGTATTTAATGGTGCTTTTGTGTGGCCTGACTAATGAAACGACTCTGTAGGAGATGATGGCTGATGTGTGTGGGGAAAAGGAGGGGTGGCCCAGCTGTATTAAAAGCTTGATTGTAATAATTTAAGCATCAAACGGTAATGTCGGGACATTACTGACCCTCATGGAGAAGCATAATTATACGCCGTGACCTCTACCAACCCGATAGCCTGCTTCAAGCATCAGAATGCATGTTCCACGTCACTGATGGCGAGAAGAGCGTTTTGTAAGATGGATTAGATGGCTCTTTTAAAGGCCATGGCCTCTTTAATACTGTTTGAAGAGGCGAAATGAGAAGGGAGAAAGCAGGGTAGGATGTAAAGACAAAAAAAGAAAAACGAAGTAACAAAACAATTCTTATTTTAAGAAAGGAGGCGGGACATTTTATATTAAGCATTTGATTGGACGATTTTTTAGTGCAGGATGAGTCATCAATATTTGTGGCTGTAAATATTACATTACATTTTTGTTCCAGGTTTTGAAACCCAAAGTAACAAATAAAACAAGACAATGAAAAACAATGTGGCAATTACAATGAACAAGAAAACAAGGCATAAACAGGGGAAACGCTAGGTAGAGTCTGCTACAGCAAAACTATACTTTGCAACTTTGGCAGGCTCTCGCTTAATTGGCCGCCAAACAGGAAGTCACCAGAGAAGAAGCAGAGGGAGCTGTGTCAGTGCAGATATGAGAGCGCCCTCTGCTGGGTTGGTGTTCAAAGCACTAAGTGCACAGATGAAAAACAAATGGGAAAAATTAAATCAGGCACAACTGGCTGGTGAACACAACAATGCGCAATGTGTTTCCCTAAAAGATCTCCTTCCATCAAAGGCTCTTGAGACAGACTTGCTGTTTGTGTTGATGTTTATCAAAGAGCATCACTGGACTGAGGCTGTACTCGGGTAATGCAACGAGCTGTCACAATGACGGACGCGGCATGAAAAGCCCCGCTGTCCTTTTCTCTTTTGGAGAAGTCCATCAAAATTTGCGAGTCTTTCTTGAAAGGCACTGACAGAACAACAAAGTATCTGAGACGTGTAGGGTGGCGGGTGTCTGTGGAGATAATGTCTCGTCAGCTTGTTGACAAATGAATTTTCTCTTGGTCAAATGGGGGGTATTTGCATATCAGACTGTTGATGCGGTGCTCTCTCGGGTAGTGTTTAGAGCATAGGAGAGCCGATGCAGGAAGTTCTTTATGATCTGTGTAGGTTTAGTTGTTGAGTATAATTAGGTTCAAATTTGCTATATATGTATACTGTCTCAACCCAAAATTAAATGTGATTGGTTGCTTTACCTATCAGTCATATAGTTCCCAGACCTTCTGAAAATCTGATCATAAGCGAGACTAGATGTGTATAAGCTGCATATGTAGGTTTCTTTATTTTTGACTTCAGTGTCACATGATCCTTCAGAAATAATTAGAATATATTAATTTGGTGTTCACAAAACATTTTTGTAAGATCAGTGTTTAAAACCATTGTTTTTTGGGATTTTTGAATAGAAGTCTTTGGTAGTGGCATTGCTGTTACTTTTAATCAATTGAATACATCCTTGTTAAATAAAAAAAAAAAGTATTCCTCCTGACCCCAAACTTTCAACGTAATAAATTGGATTACTTTTTATTTAATCTTTTTTTTTTTTTTTTTAAGTAATGCAATTAATTTTTTTAGCATTGCATAAGAATCCAAATACAGCAAATGTGAGTTTGTTGTGAAGGACACCTATCTTCATCTATCTCTCCACCAAAAGATCCAAAAATGTCAATAAACTGACAGGAAATTCAAGCTTCAATTTGAGATATGGGCAATTAGCACTGGCTCCGTGCTATAAATCTTGTGGTGAACACCAGTGAAATTGTGATTGGCAAATGAAAGATGTATAGAGGCCTCATCAGAGCGTGTAAAGCAGACTGACGGTGATTTTATTAAACAGTTGATCGGCTGGCCTAATGTAAAAAGAAAGATTTGCCTGCCTCTAAATGGGCTGTAATGCCGCGCCGACGGGTGGACCTGTCTGTGACTCTGCTGATGAAGATTAGCTGACTTCTTAGATTAGGTGAGCGTGGTTCGTGCAGTCAAGTGAAGTGGCAAGACAATAACCCGGTGTTAATTGAGCGTAACCGGATCCTGCAATCTGCCCCTCTCATGTGTGCTGCTCTCTGGCACCTGTGTGTTTGTATGAAGCAGGTATCTAATAAACAGCCGTGCATGAGGTTTCTTCTTTGTTTGACCACGTTATAAGACAAATAGCCTCTTCTTCTTAGACTGAATGAAGACTAATAGCACAATTTGCCCAAAGTAATGAAGGAAACCACAAGCCACAGATTATTTAAGTGTTAAATTGCTGCTGTTGATAGTGAACCATTAAAAAAAGAACTATACCTTTTAACATGAAAAGAAGATTTAGGATGATTCTTGTTTTAACATCCATAGAAAAATTGGTGTAAAAGCATGCCATGGTCCTTTCGTGACATATGACAGATGGCAACAAAAAGGATGTAAGCAAATTTTCAAGATTAGGAAGATATAAAAACACAACAATGATCTGCTATTTAGAATGAGAGTACATTTGGTACAGTCAAATGTAAAAGAAAAGTACTTGTTTACATTAGTTTAAACCCCAGAAGGGGCAATTTGTGACTTTTAAAGGATATTTCTTTTCTGATAATCACTGTGCCCCTGAGCAAGGCATGATGCTTGAGGGTGAGATGTACTATGAACCACTTTGGATACAAAATATCTATTAAATGGCAGTTTTTTGTGGTAGGGTGATTGTTCCATGTGGGCTTTTGGTTCAGAGATGTTGGTAAGAATCACTAGAAACTGCAAATGATGGTGGTTCGATACTTGAATATTACTGTGCCAGCAATTCAAAGGTTGCTGGTTCAAACCCCTGAAGGGCAATTCGTGTGCAGGAGAGTTATACCCTATATCACTGTTTTGCCCTTGAGCAATGTACTTCTTGCTCCAGGGAGACTGTAGTTGTAGTAAACACACTGATGTAATTTGGATAAGAAAACATCTGCTCAAACTGTCTTTTGGTGGTAGGGTGGTGGGCTCTAATCCGAAGGTCATTTTTCAAAGCCTAGAAGGTTTGATTCATGAACTGGAGAGTTGCTGGGATTACCTATCGCCATTGTGCCCTTGAGCAAGACACGATAGAGGGGTTAAGCAGGACTGTCCTTGTAGCAAATGTGCCGTAAGATGCTTTGAATTCAAGACAGCTTTTGAGTTTTAAAAAGGCTCGGCACATCTACACAGAGATACATATGTTTAAGTACTTCAAAATGTTAAAAAATGGGAATATGATTTTTACTAACCTCTGGTTACACAGCTGGCAGGCGAAGCAGTCCAGGTGATAGACGTTCTCCTTGGCTCTCATGACCATCTCGAATGCTGGGATGAGTTTACTGCAAGCCGCACAGTTCCCTGTCACACCGAACAACCTGAAAGATTGAAAAAGATGTGAAGTTAGAACCATTGGATCAGCCCTAAAATTAAGGTGGGACTTTAGGGGTGATTCATGAACAAATTATTCTTACAAACCATAGTTCATAAGGTTTACTTGATTCAATTTTATGCTAAATCAAAGATATACAGAAAAAAACAGCGTAGTACAGTTCACAACTAGCTTTAATGAACCAGTTCTTTAATAGAATCGAAAACATACAAAGCAAAAAATGTTGTCCTAAATCCTATCTGAATTCTTATGAAGTTTATTAAATATGAATGCAAAATGGACTATATACAGGTAGCTGAAATATGTCCAGCTGAACAAAGAGCTTGTGAACTGAACAAAAAAAACAGTACCGATACTAAGCCTATTTCAATATTTCCCATAATGCATTGGACAAAAATGCATAAGTGGAGTGCAATGTGACCATCATGGAGATGTCCTGGCAGGGAGAGGTTAGCACCACAGAGTCGCTGCCCAGGGATGAGCCTATTATTTTCCACCCCGCTTGCGGGACATTACGGAGAGGATTCATTAGGGATTCATGGCTGTTACTCCACTGCGACCTAGACCGAGTAAAGGGGGGAAAAGAAATATCTGATAACGAAATCATATAACAAAATAACCTATTAGGCGGACTTCTCCGGGCACTTTTAGCCGTCGTTGTTAAAATGATAAAACTGCATGCCACTCTCCGGCTCTGTAAGAGATCGCAATCTGATAAATGATCTCAAGGCCTAGGATATGCAGGGTTGTTTATTAACCTTCAGAAACTATGTTTCCCATAGGCAAATAAAAAAGAGCCGAGCAGATAGATTGTACTCTCATGAATACCTAGAAAATTAAAGGCTACTGTCAACACACCTTAAGACGATGAAGAATATCTTCAATAGGTAAGAGGAGGACGAAAACGAGCGTTCGTCCTGTGGATTGGTGCCGATTTAATTAAACGAATTATGCCTTTTTCTTTGAGCTGTCTAAATATAGACACGTTTGCGATATCACATCTCCACTATTTTCAGAAAAAGTGCATAGCCAGAAGGCCTCAGCATGAAAGAGATGAAATGATGAGGCATTTTGTTTCCACTCGCATCTTGCATATATATATATATATTTATGATCTAAATGCAAATATAAAAGGATGATAGATTCACTGTATGATAACTCCTTTATATAAGAAAAATGATTATGGTGCATTAATGCATGTTCTGAAAAGACAAGACGCATTAATGCACGCTCTGGATTTTAGCTGATGAATGATAGATGATATCCATATGAAAAAATTATGCTTGAAGGTCTTTTTGTCATCGGGTTGAATCAAACTAGTATTGGGGTTTGCCACTCTAGCGAGCTGTGAGCCCAAAACGTCTCGTCTCGTGCAAATTTAAAGTAACCAATACCTTTCCTGGAATTGGACAGTCATGCCTTTTTGCTTTGAGCATTTGAGGACAGAGGTCTGTGCTTTGCAAACACACAAAGCATTGAGTGAAGACGACTGCGCTCACCTGAGAATCTAGCTGTGTATTACACAGGCGGCACTGAGAAATCAATAGATGTGTTTTTATTTAAAGAACTGACTGTATTTTTTCCATGTAATGGATTGTGATCCATCAGAAAGTAGATGTAAGTGGAGTATCTTGATGTACAATGATGTTCTTTGGGGAATTTGTTTTGCAGCTTCATTTTGACTGCTGATTTTAGCTATTCCCTTGTTTCGAAACTGACGGATGTACTCTTGGCTCATATTTTCACACAGCACATTAATATACTTTATTTTTGAGTTTCGAGTTAGATGAAAACGGTGAGTCCTGAGAATTGACTGAAATGGTTTTGCAAGCCAGCATATTTATTTATCTGAAGTCATCTTTGATGAATAACCGCTGTACACTGTACTAGATTAAAACTGCTTGATACAAGTTTAGCTCTATTAACAGCTTTAGTGGCATACAATTATTAATCATTAAATCATTAAACAAATTGTTTGGGAGTCACTGAACGAATAAGGTAAAAATAAATGCATATAAAAAAATACTGCTAAATATTTTAAACCAAAATTTAAAATGACAGTGCATGTATAGGCTATAAAATATGTATTATATACCTACTGTATATCGACTAGTGGTGAATCTCCACAGACATTAAAGGACCCACTGCTGCTAAAAGTAGGGAACTGTGCCACAAGCATCCAACGTCCCTCCGTGCAGGAGACTCTCATCGAGCTCATAGAGCTTTCTCAGCCCAACAGGAAAAGAGGAGGGGCAGTAAGACGGATGAAGCCCTACCTGCCACTCGTCTTTCACCGGTCTGCCAGTTTGATGCCGCAGACGCTAATGGCTCTCAAGGGAGGCGGCAAATTAAGCGTGCTTGGCTTGTAATGAATTCGGAGGTGCATGTTCTCTAAATGCAGTCTGCAAGAGAAAAACCTGAGAGTCCAGAGACAGATGCAGACCGGTCTTCCCATTTATGTTCCGTAGGGTGAAGAAAACTGACTGAGTTTTTCAGTCAGTCCGCTTTTTAGTCAATGGTGAGTGGCTGTGTAATATTTGTAATATTTGTTATAGAGGAAATCAAACTCCTTTCGACAAAATAGCATGTATATTTTAGCAGGCTGAAGAGGCAGCGTGAAATTAAAATTCATGGCGGCTTGGATTAATAAGTTAAAAGAGAATGCGCAATCAGTACCACCTGATTGGACACAAAAGGTGTTGGAGGTGCACAGCGGCTTTTCACAGTTGAGTGGCACCTATTTGATGAGAGGAAAACAGACACCAATTAAATTATTCCACAAGGCTTTATCCTAGTGGTCGCAGAAGCGAGGCTTTACTGTAATCATTAGACAGTGCCCCAATGGAAAATGCATGAGCTATGTCACCTCAATATTCTCATCCAGCTCAACAAAATCCTTGTAAATTACTCCCTATCAAACGAGATCCCTCTGGGACTCTAATATGCAAGTGATTCAGATAAGACAAAGAAACGAGACACACTGTTATGGTCCAAACGGTGTCATTTTGGAGCCCCTTACACCCAGGGTTTTCAACCGGTGGTCCATGGAGAAGATAATTAATTTCTAACTATTAACTAATTTCTAATTTTCGACATAATGATCCAGTGTGGTAATCAGGGTTCTGCACCATTCACAAGTGAATTGAGTATATATTTTTTTATTTTAATTCAGTTCCTGAATTTAAATTGATTACATGATACAGAATTTGCTATTTGTTTTTTAAACAGTCCAAGTATAAAGTTTAATAATAGTAAACAACATTAACTATAGGGTTGAAAGTATGCATATTTTATTGTTACTACTAAAGTAAATATATGTAACGAAGACACTGTAAAACTGTTACCACCTTTTAAAAAAGCTTCGAAGACATATGCTTTTGAATATATAAATTTAGTATATTAACATATTAATGTTTGTGGGCCAATGTGTGGGCAAAAACACTTAATTTGTCTTGGAATTCCATTTCGGTTTTACTTTCAGTGAAACTCTTGGTAGATATATGTTTTAAATGTAATTTATAATGGGGAAAATATAGTTTTTGTTCTGGGCTTTCTAGCTGAGAGTTTAGGTAGGGGGTCCTGGACCCTGTAAAAGTAAAAAAAAATAATAATAATGTGATTTTGAGCAAAGCATAACGTTTATCTGAAAGGCCTTTTCGCTTTATTTGTTTTGGTATTTTCTGAACATCAAGGGCAACAAATTAAGTATTACTTTCTCTTTTCTGTACCTCTTTTTTCCCAAGAAAAGAGAAAGAATGATAACACCGCCACCTCCAGAAGCATTTGAAATTCTGACAGTGCTCCCTCTCTCCATCTTGCTCCTCTCTCCCGCTGCCACCTCCGCGACTTCAATCGCTCTGGCCTCAGCATGCATTCATCAGCTGCCGAATTAGAATTTGTTTCCTCACAAACCATTGATCATCGGCCTATTACCAGGCAAATGACAGTTAATTACCCACTACATTAACCACCGGGACCCGGGGACCGGCCGCCTGTGCCATCAGTCACAGTGATGAATGTGGCAAGTTCAGTAATGCGCGGCCGTTCTCGCGTCCGCCTGCCACGCTGAGAGCAACCCCTGGATCTCACTTCTCGGCACCCAGGGAAAATCTATGGCAATCTGCATAATTACAGGCTCAGGGTTAATAACAGACAAATGATTTGTTGCGTCTCGAACAGCAGGCTCTCTCGCTGCTACCGTGCGGCGCTGTGTCTGCGGTTAGCATCGGTGCTAACTTTAACATCAATGTTTGGGGAGATGTGAGTGGAGTCTGGAGAGCCTAAAAAAAGTCAGGTTATAGCCTTAAATATTGATGCTTGCGTTATTGATGTTGTAGAGAGGATCGATTCTCGCATACAAATATTGATTGTAAGTGTTTGGGGTCTTGAGTTAAAAACTTGCTACAGATTTTATTATTTATTGGCATATAAATGCATGCGTGTCATGAGGACCTAAGCGAGGGGGTTAAAAAACACTACTAGCAAAAAGAAGCTTTATCTGGACTTACTTTACTTTATGAACATGACTTTTTTATAAGCAGTTGTTTTTTGTTTGATATTACTTAAAAGAAGTTGCTTGATTAGCACTGTTTTCTGACCTAGCTGTGTTGCCTTTTGAAAAACAGTCAGTCATGATATGCTACTTGCTAGTCAGTTTCAGCTGTTATTGGGGGAGGGGCATTCTCATTCTAGAGAGGATTTGATTGGACCAAAATCTCTGCAGTGCAGATTAAGTCATCAGAATTTTTCTTTATTATTATCCTGACTAGAAGATTAATTTAATGAAGAGAAAATGCTTTAAAAAATAAAATAGTCAGCTTAGTACACTAGCATATAGATGTATGGATTCAAAATGTCCAAAAAGTGATTTCTTAGGGTTTCCAAATGACTGAATTACTGTTAATAAAGGCAAAAGAGAGTCTGATAATGTGAAGTTTTGTCCTATTTGATTGATTTTAAAGTGAAATATTTGCAATTACCCTTTTTTTTCTCTGAAATTGCAGAATGTTCCACTTAAACGAGTTTTCAGTTTTGATACTATTTGGCTCGAAAAGAAAAGTCGTCCAACCATATATACGAAAAGCAGGAGGGAGCAGTTGGCAAAAGCTATCAAACGTGTACTTTCTTCAATCTAGCGCCTACATGTGTGATTTTCGAAGATTAAACAACTCTTGGGGCAAAATTATTTCAATTACAGCGGGCGTGACCTGGGAATTGTCTGTGGGATAAGATTTTCCTCCTTGAGTGCCCTGACTTTGCCTGGCTGCTGGCTCAATCAGTTCTAATCTGCACCTGGACTCTGATATCCTAATGATGAATTATGGGCCTCTCCGCTTTCCACTGCAGGGCAGATAGAACAGCTCTCCGCTGACCTGTCAGCCTGCTTAGGCTGAGGCAGAGACCCGCGATAATTACCCAGAAAAGACCATGTGCGTGTTTAAAACTCATGAGCATCACATGAACATCATTCACTCATTAGGCCCTTCACTCTGTCTCCTCTTCTCCCTCACCTCAGTAAATGCGCAGCGGAGACGGTTTTTACAACCGCACTATGAGATCGAGCGCTGAAATTCTTCCTGAAAGTAAAGGGTAATTGTTTTCTGACATCGAAAGTTACTGCCTCTATCTGCCTCAACAGGGTAATTACTGTAAACAGCTCTCTAAGAAGACAACAACGTAAGAAATTGACTCGAGAAACCGCTATTATGAGATAATAACATAGAGACTCGTATCAGGAGATAAAACGCAGACTTTAATGGACTCCCGAAAAACAATGGCGGTCAAATATTTTCACGCATTTGTGTATTCAATAAACAGCCGAGATGAAAGGTGCAAAGCCTCTTTCAAGTGAAAATCACAGTGAAACACAAAATAATTATGCCCTCGCCATACAAAAACCGTCCAAAAGCTTTGGAGGGCTTTTCAGCAAGAAAATCTGGCAGGGGTGTGCGGGGATTCGAAGGGGTATTTTGAAGAGGGGTGTAATAAAAGTTTTCAACCCCCGCAGGGCCCAGATGTGCACTTTGATAGGCACTTCTCGGTGCCAACCCACCTGCAGTTGCAAGCTGGGCACCGGGGTGTGCCACGCTAGCCCTGCAATTATCTGCACCAAACATGCGCAGTCCCACGAGTCACTGCTCTTCACAGCTAATTAAGCTAATCTCAACTGGAGGGGACCATCCAAAAACATAATGTGTCCAGGCGAATGATCTCAAAAACGTTTAGCTCGAATGGAAATGCTGCCGTTGTGAGCTTTACGCTCTTGAATGCAAACAAAATGGCGGATGATGCAGAAGTTGCGTTCACAGTCAATGTTTAGGATTGACGACCATACTTACAAACAGGTGCGACTTTCAAATAGTCAAAAAATAGCAATCAGAAGTAAAGCGAATACTGTGATTATGAACAAATAACTCAATAAGAGCTCAATAGCTAACTTACTGTTAAAGATGCCAACTTTCATAACAGCTGACTACTGGAAATTTGAATCAACAAATTATTTTTTAAATCAGTCAGAAGCAAATCAAATACTATCTATATGTACAACTTACGAAAGTGCAGAATTTCAAAAAAAGGATTTCAGGTTATTTGATGCTGGTTGCTTCTACATATTTATATTTAATTGCATCTGTTTATTTTTGTATAGGTTTTTTGTAACAGTTTTTTATGTATTTTTCCTACATGGGACACAAGCTTCAAGTCTTCATGCTTCAATTCTTAAGTTATTTTGAACTGTACGAGCTTGAATATATTTTTTATTGTTAATAATGGACTGACATGCTATTACAGTGCTTTAGTTTATGCACCTTTTTAATCATTTCAGAAAAACTTAATTAAATTAGTGCTTTCAATTGATTAAAAAAGTTAACTGATTAATTGCACACATTTTTTCTAAAATGAATCATAAATAATCACAATTATTCTCAAAAAAAATAATATTTTATCATTGACTATAACCAATAAACATTATAATACAGCTGAGAGCTATCGATTTGAACATTTTCTAGACTTTAAAAAATAACAACTTCTAATTTAAGTGATGTAAAAAACATAAACCCATTATAGTAAATGTCATATTTATCTACCTGTGCCCTTCAGCAACTAGAAAAATAACTGAATAAATGTACCAAACACTAAATTCTATAAGCCAACTTCTATAACTTTTGACAGTTGGAAATTTTAAACGGGCAAAATATTTCATTAGTCAGAAGCAAAACAGTATGTATGAACAAAAAACTAAAGTCAAGAACCGTTCCTGTTCCTGCAATAGTCTACTAATTATTAAAGATGCCAACTTCCATAGCTATTGACAACCGGAATAATAGTTTGCAAAAAGCTGCTCTCAAAGCACATGCTAACCAATCTCATCTGATCTCATCAATTTCAGGCAGTCACTTTTGTTAATAACCAAACTGTTTGTGAACTCATGCATTTAGCACTTTAAACCAGGGCTGACAACCTTATTCTGCTGCTTTGTTAATAGAGAAAAGCGTTGCTGAAAGAACGTCCTACGGTTGTGTATGGCATCACCGAATGAAACGTGTTGAGCTGTTGCGTTAGGGCATTGTGTAGGTGTCGGCACATTAAATGGATCATTCTAAAGGTCTAACTTCATAGAAAATGCTGGAAAGATGCATTGCAGCATATGTGGCCTTTGGTGAATGATAGTTATGGCTACATGAAATGCTTTGAAGTATACATCACCTAGGAGCGAATGTCATTTTAGAGAGGGAGACGAAAAACTTTTCGATACTCTAAATCATAATCTACTTGAGAGATGGTGTCTATTTAAAGGAAAAAAAAAAAAAGAGAGATGACTTTCGCTCTTAAGAAGTTGAAAGAGCTGTCAAAAAAGTGTTTGTTGTATGTTCTTGATTTTTGCAGGACTCGTTTCTGCCAAGGATTGAAAAGAGGGAGAAAACAATACTGTCCTACCCCTGACCCCTTAGCTGAATGCCTGACCTTTCCATCAGGACAATTTAGCACAGAAGAAAAATAGAGGATTAAGTATTTGCACCTCTACTTCAAATTCGATCGATGGTGATTACAAGTGCCCATTTTGACCTCTCCGCGATTTCAGATTACATGTGAAAAGCCCAATTTAATTACAGGAAGTCAAGAACACACACATTTGCAAGAATGGAGCATTATTGGCCACGTAATTGCCAGACATGTGAAGTGAATTGTATTGAGGAGAGGTTAATGGTGGCAAAGCTTTTTTCCAAGCACAACATAGCAATTATAGGACGCCTTCAGAGCTTTTAACATCTCCACGCCATCTCATTTAACACAAAATAGAGGCGAGAGGGGACACTGGATTTCTTTGTTCTGTAGCTTTATCTGTTAATTTATTTCCTGAGGACGCAAGACTTAAACCATCTGTTCCTCAGATGAGAATCCGTTCGTAATATGGAGGCCTCCTGCTTCAAGCCGCTGTTTGAAATGTCACAAGACACGAGAAACTGTGAGAAAGGGAGAATGAGATGAAAGGAAAAAAAATCTTGGGCCTTATTGAAGGATCAAAATCATTCGTTTGCAGCCAGAAACTGGACACTGTTTGTATTTCAGCCAAAGGACATAATGTGATTTCATTTGACTTTACGTAAACATATAGTCATGCATATTACATGCACAGTACATTTGTGACTCATTCATTTGAATTGGATCAAGCAAACATTTGCATTTGCTAAACCATGGCAAGTAATTGCTACTGTTAACTGACTGATTCCTAAATCTTTAATAATTATTATTAATATAATGGATAGAGATTCTATCACGTGTATGCAGATCTTTGCTGTATTTGAGAATATTTAGCCCTTTAAAAAAAAGGTGGTATTATGTATCAGTGCAGAATATAAAATATATTTATTTATAAATAGATATTTCTGTTCAGTCGCATTAGTTAATTTTATATAGGTTTTTATTTTGAATAAAACGTTTATATATTTTTCCTACATATGCTACAAGCTTCAAGTCTGTCAGTACAACTGAAGCAACAAATGCTTCAATAAAAGGTTTCTTAAGTTGTTTTGAACTGTACAAGCTTTACTGAGTTTGAATAGATTTTATGTTGTCGATGATGGATGGATATGCTATTACTATACTGCATGTGCATCCATTTAGTTTTATCCCTTTTTGAATTTGGCTGTCTTGTCAGAGAAATGTAATTAAATTACAATTATATAAGTAACAAATCAAAGACAACTGAATAATCCAATTTTTTAAATAATTTTTAACTATGCAGAGTTAGGAAAGGAGAAAACCGATAGCGCCATATTGTTGCAGCACTACATTTGCAGATCCCATCTGTGGAAAGGTCTTCAAAACCAACCTGATTAATTTTCATTTCCTTTCTTTTACTGAAAAGATAATTAAGAAATATTTAATGTAGGATTTTAATTAGACAGAACCCTGAATGCTGCCCCAAATTGAGCTTGAGGGGTGTTTTTGTGGACCCAATGATTGAAATGTTTTAATCACTGATAAAATAGATTGGATGTATTTTTTTTTCTCCCAGGAATTCCCAGTGGCAGTTAAAATGAAAACCACCTTGATATTGTTCAGAGTAAAGTAATTAGTAGAATGAAGATAAAGCCAAATGAACTCTTGATCAATACATTAACCGGCACCCTGCTCTCTCCACCCACCTCCCTCTTTTCAAAAGCAAATTAATTATACGTACTCCTCTCAGTATCAAAACCCTCTGTCGCTTTGTGCCAGGGACATATGGGTATCAGAGTAATGCGTTACGGACAGCAGCACCTACACTTCCCGCGGTGTGATGCTTCTTTTTTATGCAGATTGGTGGTAGAGAGAAGCGAATCAGTGCAAATGATCTTGCTATCCAAGCCTGACAATGGAGAGGTCTCTAATGAACAGGCCAAGAGCAGACTGCTTTTTTTTAAACGAGGGCTTACAAAGGCCATGGGTCTGATCAAATCCAAATATCTGGAACGGATAGTGTGGAGGGATGCTGCAGTAACTTTGATTGGAGGGAAGATGCTTAGCAATTTTACGACAGCCTGCTTCGCCCATTTTTCTTTTTTGTCTGTTTGAGCGTATCATCTCACTGCAGAGTATAAAGTTAGTTCTTTTGACTTTGCTTACTCTGAACTGGTCAATGCTATACAACAATTAAAAAGAAGATAAACAGACAAGACTCTGCAGTACTGTTTTCTCTCTGTCTTGCCATTTAAATAGCCAGTCAATGATAGCATTTAGCATGCAATGTACACAGAGAGCTAGTAGTCACAAGACAACAGCTTGACACTCTCTCTATGGCTAAGGAACAAACCAGTGTGTGCGATTGATCAGGACATGCATGGCTAATGCAGAGTAAATATAAGGCTGACTTGTACAGACTTTTAATCTCTAAACGCTAGAAAGGCAAAGTGAGCAAAAGTAGATTGAAAACTATTGTGATTCAGCTAATTCAATGTGGCAGCAGCACCCTTTTCCACCTTTTTTACTCATTTAGTACCCATGTCAGATATACATGCAGTGAAGATTTTTAGGAATGCATCGATTATATTTTAAGGCTGTTGTAAGGAGAGAAAAGAAAAAAAGAAAGTGAAAGGAAGGAAGAAGGAAAATGATAAATCTATCAGGAAACAAAGAAATATATCTAAAAAGCTTTGTAATTAGGAGATTCAGGTGAGGTTGACAGCTTCTATGGAGCAGTAATGTTGAAATAGTTATCCAGCAGACAGGAAGTATCCGTCACACTTAAACAAGGGCTACATCAGATGATTTAATAAAGTTGTTAATTCTTTTGGTGAGATGGACTTGTTTGTGGATGTGTCCGGTTCAAGGGCAAACTTGAGCGCCTCATTTGCATTCTTCTCTTTCTTTTGGCTCTCTCATGAATAAATCGGGGCGTTAAAACGGCTGCATTTACATCTCATTTTACACAAGCACAGTTGAGCAACTGCGTATGACTGGTTTCACCCACACCATTAACACTGAGAAAAAATACTTGATGTAACACCTAAATAGAAAGGGGAACGCTACATTCTGATTATAGTCAGAATAAAGAAATAATTTTCAGAAGAGAAACCATTTAATGTCTTGCCAGCAGTGGTCTTCAGGTATTTACCAATACCGAAAAAAAAATTGTGTGCCTGCTGTACTTTTCAGTCAGGCTACGCTTTGGTCTGCTGCTCTCGATAGAAGCATGTGTATTGATGTAACATCCACAGCAAAATAAGCCTGACCATGTGATCATATGAGATATTTTGGCAGATGCTGTGTGCCTGGAGCTGTGGGGCTGAGGTGAGGAGCATCCAGCGGCGTCTCACAGTTCCGCTAGGCAGCACACTAATTGAGAAGTCGCTCAGGGGTTGAGCGCAGGGGGCTCGCTGCACTGCGCTCCCTATCCAAATCAAGCTCCTGTAAGTGGGGCTGACATGGACCAATCACCATCTGGAGGTTCCTCCACTAAACCCCCGCCACTTCCTGACTACCATGAAAGAATCTGCTGCAATCCTCCCCCTCCTTTATCTCCATAAAAGGCTCATTACTAAGGTTGTGCAACTGAGGGTCTGAGGCCAAGCCTGTCCTCACGAACAGCAGTGTAACTGTCGGCGAGCAGAGTTGACTGCCTTGTGGAGGTCCATAGAGCTGCCAGTCATACGTAGGCAAAGACGGCAAGGTTTTCCAGAGCAGGAGAGGGTAACACCTACAGAGCCTTAAAGCTAGCATTTCAGAGAAGGTCCGAGGTTTAAGTTGGTGCTGTAGTGCTTTTTTCTGTTTGGTTGTTAAACTTGCATGTGAGAGAGACAGCGATTGATGTTCAGGTTGGGTACTGAGAGGCCTTGTGGTCTCTGCAAACTTAACACTGCTAGTCTAAAGGTGTAAGCATAGTGGACAGGTCTGGAGAGAGGGAACTTCCTTGGACCAGGGACCCACAAATCTGTACTAAATAATTGGATGTTCAGAAAGTGCGAAGGCGAGGAGTGGGAATGCCTCAAACAATAAGTTTGAGATCTTAGCCTTCAATGTGCTTCTCAGTCAAACAGCTGGGATTTCAAAAAAGAGCTTGCGGATTTACTGACTATGCCACTTGCACTTGAGGAGAAAACCATAAACTGGAGGTGTAGGTTTTATGAAATTGCGATGCAGACCAAATCGGGTTTACACCTAACGGCAAAGCACCAGCCAAAATAACTTTGAGTGTGCGTCTGATCCTGCAACAACATTGGCTGTCTTTGTTCCTCTGCACAATTCCCCATGAATAGTTTAAAAGCTACCAGGCCAAGCAAGGCGATGCTTCAGAGAAGCAGGGTTTATTTTTTCGGCCTCCCTCTCAGAGCAGGGAATCCGTTCCTCTCTTGTTTGCTGTACTGGGACTGTTGCTTTATCACAGGTAAAAGAGGAATTGGTTTTGGAGGGATTGCATTAGGAGGAGGTTGGAGAATGAGCCACGAGGTTTTCAAATGGCTGCGTTTTTGAGCCAAGATGGCGGATGGCTTCCAAGCGCAGAACCCAGAAACAAAAGCCGATCGGTGTCTGCCAAAGCTCTGGGGGCGGCAAAGGGGCTTGCATATCTCAGCGTGTCAAGCGACAAGGCTGGTTATCACACTCTCGCATGCCGGCAGAGAAGAGATGCCAGCCAAGGATGCAGTGGCACCACATCCCCGGCCACAGCTGTGCCAGGCAATGCTTCTTCTTGTAAAAGAACAT
The DNA here is from genome assembly GCA_032359435.1 of Enteromius unitaeniatus. Taxonomy (NCBI): domain Eukaryota; kingdom Metazoa; phylum Chordata; class Actinopteri; order Cypriniformes; family Cyprinidae; genus Enteromius; species Enteromius unitaeniatus. Next base: position 5,954,336 of record JAUMHI010000037.1, on the reverse strand, counting down.
TGAACTGGACAAAATAAAATTGAATATTAGAAAAAAACGTTACACAACATACTGACCTAATAAACTCTTCTAAAAGCACACATCTCTTGCTTGCTAGTGCTCAGTCAGACCTCCCTAAAATGATATACTTGATCTTCAAGATTTCCCCTCAACAGCATATATAATACGTGGCCGATATTCTCCAGCTGCACCTCCGTTTAATCTGTAAATCCGAGTGGATCATAGACACACTAGAAGCCGAGAAGAGCTCGAATGAGGTAATATATGCATGGAAATGACCTATGGCAATCCTCACAAAGAGGGGGCTGAGAAAGGTCAAATAGCCTCCAAACTGTGCTCAAGTTTAATTAAAAAGACAAAGACGAGCGGTAAATTCCATACGCTCAGCCCAGATTACAGCTTCTCGCTTAGGAGAGCCCAGGCCTGGGTTCTTTCAGGAAACCCCCGGACCTCTTCCCAAACGGCCTCGCGCCATTTTCCCCATTCCTTTGATGTCAATATAGAGCGTTTATTAAGGGCATAAAGGTTAATCTCTAAGGAGCCAGGATATCAAATAGTTCAGAGTAGAGGAAAAAGAAATCCACATAAATGTCTTTTGGAGAAAGTTAAGTTCAGGGTACAGGAATGATCGTCCCGTTGAGTCCAGTCAGCAGGTGCAGAATTTAATTCTGGCATTAGGCGACGGCTACAGTTTCTGAAAATTAATGTAACGACAAGAGCACGGGGAAAAATGAAGCACCCATATGGTCCTAATGCCTGTGGAAGTGCTTTCGACAACGAGATGTATCACGACAACTATTTCAGGAAAGTCATCTCATCAAAAATGAAGCCCATAAGGTAATAGTTTATTCAAGCTTAATATAACCTTGCTTAACTGCTTCAGGGGCTTAAATAGATGGGGTAAAATGAGGGTAAGAATGTATTTAGGTGCAAATGTACTCGTTCATCCTGTGGAAACTTTGTGTAAGGATCTTTTTCTTCTACGTAACTACTGTAATCATTGATTGAGGCTTGTCATGAAAGCTGTGCTTTCTCTGTTTCTATATCTGTTCAAATCTTAAAGAAATGTAGGCATATACAAAGAAAAAGCAGAAGGAATCAATACAGCTGCATGTGCAAGTACTGTAAGCAGCGGAAAAACAGTTCCTCCAGCGTTACAATAACAGATAATATCACACTCAGCAGGTAGTAGTGTTTTAAGAGCATGTGTTCCGCAGCTAGCAAGGTGCTTTTCCACAGTCGACCATTTGAGCTACAACAGTACCTGCTACCGTGAATACAAAATAATCTGCAAACGCATAGCATTTCAAACCCATTTGTCTAATGCTTTGTGATCATCCCTCTTGTGCACGACTGTCCGGCCAATTTCACTCTTGGGACAAAGTAAACACATTCATTTGGCAGGTGCAAGTTGAGATATACAGTAATACAACAACTCCAGTGAAGTGAAACACATTAAAATAAAATCACATTTAGCAGTGCAAAGCAATAAAACGAGGCACGTGATGGACATTTAACTTCGGTGAAAGGGCTTGCACTTTTGTTGTTTCGCAAGGTAATGGTGGCAGTTCATAGCAATAAATCCACAGGGGTTCCTATTCCTACTCAGAATCAAATCAAACCCATCTGAAGCCCCAGGGTGGCCCTTTCCGATCAGCAAGCGGGGTCAAAGTTGACACTTAATCTATCCTTGGCCTCATGGAGTCTGTCTACTTGTGGCACAGTTGAAGCCATCCAACATTTTGCTTCCTATAAATCCACAAAACAAATAGGACTTGAAAAACAGTCATCCCTCTTTCCCCTCCTTCCTCTCTCGGCTTATTACAAGGTTCCCATACGCAGGCTCAAGAGTGCAGCAGTGCCTGGAAAAGGTAGGGCAGATTAGGTCTTTATAGTCCTCTCCCAGATTAGATGGAAATCATAACACAGACCAGTGCGCTGAACTCTGACCCCTCCAAAACCAATTTCATTGGGAGAGATTGGAGTGATGTAGCTGGATGTCTGTGTGGTACAGTGAAGAAAATTAAAGCAGGATTTGTAATGCATTCAAAGTGAGAGTGCACGGGAAAGGAGGTGAGCACAAATAAATTGCTGTCACTACCCTCCCACACACATCTTCGGAGCCCTGTTTCAGTTATAACATTCATTTTAATGGAAACTTGTTGGATTAGAGGTGGTGTAGGGAGATTGGAGGAACACTTATTTGGAACTGCTCTGACCACAGCAATGCAGCTATGCAGACAATGACAACATCTGCTGTTTTAAAAAGAGTGAGTTTACGCAAAGATTAAAAAAACGGATCAAGTTAATTTTACGTGTCCCTTGAGCTACAGGTTAATGAACCCATGCATGTAGCTCACCCATAAATTTGAATTTTTAATAGAATACAAAAATATATTTTACAATGTGATAAATGATATAGCAATAAGTGTTGTATTATATTATATTATATTATATTTTAAAATATTGTACACACACTGTACATTTAAATGAATACATTTAAATAATTAGTTTTCCATGCAACAGACTTACATTTACAATAATACATTTTGTATTATTGTTAACAAATTAGAATGATATATTGTATTATATTATATATTTTTACATGCTGTATAGACAAAGTACATTTGATATTATAATTTATATTATAAATTAAACATTTTTATACTATACTATTATATTATAATTATTCTTTTTTTTTTAAGGTTACACCACAGAAGCAGGTGGGATGAGGGGTGAGGTGTGTCTGTAAGTGGAGGTGGGAAGGAAGACATTCAAACGCTGTCTTTGCTCTGTCCTATTCTAATAGATAGCTTCATGCTCTGGCAAAAGGTATGCTTAACAGTGCCAGGTGGTGACATCTTAATTTTTCACGGCTGGAAACATGGCGTTGCCCTACTCCCCAATCGCTCCCATGCATTATTCCTGCCTTAAGCACTCATCCTCTGGGGAAGCAGGGAGGGGGGAAGGGGTATTGTTTTACAAGGCGCCCAGCTGCGGCCTAGTTGCCTTGCCCTGGGTTCTTTTCAAGGAGTTGTCGTGGGTGACCCCCTCTGGCTGACAGTTATTAATAATAACACACAGCGGGGAATAGTTCACCTTGTGGCGATGGAGCGGCCGCTGCTGTTTAGAGGCTCGCTGTGCATCCTCCAGGGGCAAGAATCATACAGGACGCCATGGGGAACAAATAAAACAAACAGTGGGCAAGTGCGTAAAAAAGACGTTGAACTTCTTACTTACTAACTTTTGTGAATCATTACTGTAGTTGCTGTGGATTTATGGTAGCTTGTGACTGCTTTCTGTAATGTTTTGTTTTCATGAACCCCCAAAAGCCTACATCTCTTTATTACGGTTTTATAATCTGAAAAACGTTCTTTTGCAACAAAGAAACGTTTGTGAAACAGAAAGGTTCTTCAGATTATTTATGAAAGCATTTAGACAAAAAGGTTCTTCTATGGCATCCTGAAGCACCTTTATTTTATATAGGTGCTTGAAAAGTACAATTAAATTTAATGTGTATTAATCTTGTTGATGTGGTATCCCAATTTTGTAAAGCAAATAATAAAGAAATAGTTCACCAAAAAGGAATCTGACAGAAACTTTTATGCTTGAGATAGACATTGGAAAAAGGTAACTTGTACATTCTTTTAAATTTTTCCTCATTTTCCACAGATGAAAAAAACCCACCATACAGGTAATTTAGGACCAAACAAACATACTCTTGAGTGACAACAATCACCTGGTCTGCATGAAAACTGGTCATCACAAGGTTTCAATCGCAGTATCAAAGACCGAAGCTCAGCAGAAAGCAACAGAACACCGGTGAGGGGCTGTCTAATGAGACGAGGGGGATAAAGAGGTAAAGTGTCCAGAGCCGCAACACCATTAAAATCTTCACCGGGAAGAAGGCCTTTTGTACACGCTGAGTGCTCTGTTGTAACGAGTGCCGTTGAGACCGAGCGTTATCCGCGGCTGAGAGAGACGGCACACCCGCTGAATACACACCTCAAGTGCCTGTGATCCCGCAACACCAAGGGCCACTCCTATTGGAGCACCTCTCTACAAGGATTTACCTCCTTCAAGTCATCAATATTTCCTCTATTGAAATCAGAGTTCATATTAAGGCTGCATAGTCTTTCTGTCTGAAAATGATGACGGGCTAAACCAAACTTTCCAGTAAGTACCAAAAGACGTATGCAGTAGTTTTGAACGGTGCGACCAGACATATTACCTAAATTATACATTCTCCCTCAGACATCAATTCAAATTTTAATAAAAAAATGTTGATTTTAAAAAAAGCTTCATGTTATGAAATACCTTCTCTCACATTATGCAGAATTGTTTTCTTGACTAATTGGGCTGTCTAGCTCTTTCAATGCCATCAGCAGATGAACCGGAGATGGAAAAAAAACATGCAAAAACCACAAAAAGACTTTAAAACCGGAATATACTATAAATGTATAAAACAAAAATATGTGGTTCACGTCACAAAGGCATAGTGACAAATGACAAAAAATACTAAGTCTTTCATTAGCTTTAAGAAAAAGCCATTCTTTTAACAGACAGACGAGGGAAAAAACAATTACAGCACAGGTGCACCCACAGAAAACAGCTTTATGTAGGGTGCAGAGTGTTTTCAAAAGCCGACCTTGCAAACACATCCCCCAGGGCCTAGAAATTTGTCAGCTAGAGATGGCGCAGGCAACAAAAGTCTTAATGTTTTAAAACCAAATAACATGCGTTTGAAGTGTTGTGTAGCGTTTTAATCAAACTGATGTTCAATATCTCAACATGAATGGTAAATTGTTCTTCTGTCAACGCTTTTGTTTTATGTGTGTCATTAAAGAATTTTTATATTAATACAGATCTTTATTCAAAGACCACATTTCACCTTTGTTTCTTTTTTTGCTGTAGATGAGAAATGGCCTTCATGTGGATTGGATTTCAAAACAATATTTCAAGTATTATCTGGGGGGGGGGGGATATAAATCACTGAAACAAACTGATTCATATCAAAGTTGGTAATAAGACAGAAGTGTGCGTTACAAAAACTAGCAATGTACAATGTAACCTTGCTACATAGCTAAAGTTACCAAAAAAGCTTCAGGTTTGGGTCAAGTACTAAACTGCTTTCAAAATGGTTACTTTTCAAAACTGATTCTAGCTGTGGAAAGACAAAATGAAATGTTAGCAATGCTCTGTTTTAGCGTTCGGTGTTTGCTATAACCGAAATCCTGCTTAATGCCCTTCAGAAACAGAGAGCACTGCACTGTTTGTGAACATCTGCACTGGTCATTAGAACAAGAGATGGCCTCAATCTTTCAGCTAGCTTCAAAACGACTGAGGAAAACACAAGACAAAGTACACCGGGCTGCACAGCGCTAGTCCCGCCGGAGAGACCAGCCTAACCTTTAACAGACAACACGGCAGCAACTTTGTTACTTTAGTGTCACGTCAGCTTACAATAAATGCGTTTATGTTTGAGAATTATTGCTCTTATCAGCTGAGGGCATAAACTAGAGCACTGGAGAACTAGACAACTTCTGAACTAAGACGTTCTGCATTTCTGACCTTTTCCAAATTACAAGGAGAGTGTTAGCTTAGGTTAGCCGAGTGGGGGAAAAATGAGCATTGCACACCTGCACAGCACCCAAAACATAGATTAAACTAAAATAGCTGATTGCACACAGTTTGTGTTGAAGTCCACATACTGCGATTTTTCAAATAATTTGTCTCTGTCTCCTTAGGTGGTGACTCTTTGGACTTCTTCATGGCACAGACCCAAGTATGAAGCTTCTCGTGTTTTCAAGGGCGATAGTAGGCAAACTTTGCATGGCCGGCCAAGATTGCATCCGAGGTATGCTATTTTTTTATTTTATAATGTGTAAGCCACCTGGAGTTTTTAATACAGCTACTTTATCTTACCACCATCCTTTCGTTTCAAAATGTGCATCCTGAAATCATCATTTCATCAAGCAACTAGGTAATTATAACTTTATCTGTAAGTGTGCGACTGAAAATGAATCACAAAACCAATTCCGTTGAGCTCAATTTGTCAAAGTTCCTGACTTCAAAGATTACTCCCATTTTGTTGACCTACAGATAAACATATGGCACATCCATAAATGCATACAATCTACGGTGTGACTCCAGATGCAAATACTGTACGAAAAAGTGAAAGATACATTTTTATGGTTCATTTCCAAAAGTTTACACAGCACAAGGTAGATGGGTACCACAAAGTGGTTCCTGAATGAGGGGCGAAAGGGGGAAAAAATACAAGTTATTACAACCAAACCATGCTTTACATGTTGGTTATCTTTCACCGATAGCCAGCTTTCCATAACGGTAATAAATCCAGTCATGTTGACTGCTCTGTGAGTTTACTTGCATTTACAATCTTAGTAAAACCACTGTAGAGGAAAATTGAAGTTGGATTAAAAAAAAATGAATGAATAGATAGATAAATAAATAAGTGGTCACCCTGTGCTGTCTTTAAAATGGATGCCTGAAATTTACAGTTTTCCATTAACTGATGCCTAACAGCTTCCCTCTCCCTGCTTGCATCCTGGGCTTTCCTGTCTGTAACTACTTTCTGACAGGGTTCATTTTTGCCCGTTTCTCAACCTAAATGTGTCCGTCGCTTTTTTGTCTGCTGCTTTTAACTTTATCGCTTCCCGCTATGAAATGCAACCGCATCGGCATAAACATTGCCACGCCAGTTATTACCTTTATCATCAATAGAGATGTCTGCACGGTATCAAAAGAATCATTTGTTGTTTATACGACAGGCCAATAACATTTACCCATACTTTGAGAGCAATACCAGCATCGTGCTTTCCATCAATAATTACCTTCTCGATGCTTTGAATATGAATCGAATGATATCCTTTCCCCAGACCAAAACCATTTCTGCCTCTCCCTTAGACTACAAAAAAACCCCACATCATATTTGATAATACGTACTAAGGGAGACAGGTCTGGGAAGGCATAAATCTTTTTTTTTTCCTTATTTAATTTGTTTTTGTGTGTGTTGCGATAGGGATTATTATTTCTCAGCTGGTGGGATCACATCGCTCATGGTTGTAGACCCCTGAAGAATTCTATTAACCCTGGTTATGTCAGCCTTAATAACATGCCACACTGCTAAACAGGACTGGATTGATTCTGTGCGGACGTGGGGGTGGGGAATCTTGTATAATAAATCCAAGCATAATTTACTCGGAATAAGAACGGGCGAAATAGAACACAGAACAAAGAGGAAGGGATTAAGTCTATCTCTTATCTCGCCGGCACTAAGTTAAGAAAATAAATAAGGAAACGATCCAATCGAGAGGAGTGCGTCGGAGCGCTTTGTGGGATTGCCGATTGATTGGCTCGTCAATGGAGGCTGCTTTTCTTTTGTTGTGTTGCAGATGTGATTTGAGAAACTGGGACTGTGCCACGCTCGCCCCTAATTTGCTGCTGGCGAGGAGACGTGGAGCTGGAGGCACGGGAAGACCGCTCATGTGATGGCTAGAATCGAATCAATTCAGTCACCTTGAACTTTGAAGATGAAAGAATCACATGGGTACAGTTGGCCTCTCTCTCGCTCTTGTAGTTGTAAAATTATTAAAAGAGATGTTACATGCACAAGAACCTTATCGGTCGCATCTGGTACAAACCGACGCCGTACCACGAAGACGGATCTACACGTCTCCTAATGACACATCTGGTGCCATCTATCTCGTCGCCGCTGTTGTTTGAGGCACAAACTTGTGAGCGTCGTCGTGAATGAAGATGCAGTTTAGCAGGGCACAGTCAATGAGGCTTACTGCGAGATGGTAATCTCAGCCTGCCTCTGGCCCTCTGGCGATGCTTTACAGTCGCGTTTCCCCAAAGCCTGCTTGTGTACCGCACCTAATGGAGACTCTCTCATCGCCCATGCCAAAATTAAATGAACTGTGCCATTTCAAAGCGCCTACTGTAGCTTCTAGCACGCTCACAAAGCCTCGACTCCCTGGAGCGTCCCGTTAAGCATTTATATCATTTTATATACATGCATTGCACACATGTGTACGTGGGTTTATTAACACGACTATGTAACTACTAGGTAGAGACATTACACAAAAAGTTGCATGACACATTTTGTGATATGATTATTTATCATTTTTGAAAATATCATAAAAACACTAACTATTGATTTCAGTGCATTAATACAGAGAATATGTTAAGTTTGTGCACTAGTGACATCATCTGCATAGTCTAAACAAGCAGTATTGATGCCAATATAAGGTGAAAAGTAATAATAATTATGTATAATTATAATTTCTCATATAACATTAATATGTGTTTATTATAATTTAATTAGATATTAAAAATGATTAACAATAATCAAATCAAAGGTTAAATACCACAGACCTCTTCAGGCAGTCCATGAAAAGCAAGCTCTAATTTTTTTTTTATTTAATTTGATTATTTCTGGAAGATGCTTTTTGCAGAATATCATAATTTTCTGGTCGCTTTGAGAAGTTTGAGTGATGCTTTCTTTACCCAGCAAAATAAAAACACATATTTGAATATAGAATGTGTCACAATTTTCTGGCTTTGAATCTAATTTCAATTTATTTGATTGCATCAAAAGTTAATTGTGTGTTTTTCTCTATATCTTGCAATCCTACAAGAAAGTAGCTTATGCAATGATTCCTTTTTACTAACTAAGAGAAAACGTTAAGTTGTTTGAGGAATATGTTTACCAGATGTGAGGTATTGGAGTCTATATTTGTCCGTATGCTGAAAATCCATACTTGCAGACTTGTTGCTTTAAAACTGATGCATGCTGGGCACATAGATAGAAAAGCAATAAATTGAGAGCTTGGGTTTCTAAGGAAACCCTTCCATCAGTGGACAAAGGTAAGCTGATTGAACAAGAACCAGGGTGGTCTCTTGCTAAACAATGCCCCTCTATCAAGCCTCAGTGTGTTGATTGGATCCAACAAGTGAATCTATTGAAAACTCACAGAAATGGCAGCAGTTTATAGGCTCATAAAGATCCCCTTTGAGCTCCTTTTCTATTATGAAGAGCAAAGGATATCTAACAGCATGGGAGAACTCTGGGCGTTAAGGGCAGCCATTAAAGCCAGTGTTAACAGCAATATGGCTTTTTGTGGCACTCGCTTTGTTTGGGATTTGACGCGAGGCCCTTCGAGAGTTCTGCTTTGAATGCGGTACAGATTCAGCTGTTTTCAGTCACATCTTGTTACTTCCTATTTGTAGTAGTGTCTACAGTGCGTGTTATGAAGTTTTCTCTTACCGTAGGTAGTCCCTCCGACAGAGGATGAGGTTGGCTTTGGTGTACAGCGTAGAGCCCACCTCGCCGAGTCGGCAGTCGCAGCAGGCGCACTTGAGGCAGTCTTCGTGCCAGTACTTGTCCAAGGCCTTCAGCAGGTAGCGGTCCTTGATTTTCCGGTTGCAGCCGGCACAGCCCTTTGGCTTGGTGTCCGGCTGGACGGAGAGCATTTGTATACCTGCGAAGACGGGCAACAAGGGGTGACACAAGGGTGAAAACATGCTTCGTAGTGACTTTTGACAGTCAGTCATGTGCTGTGTATTTCACTCAAGAGATGAACACACACTTTTCGGTCAACAATAACAAGAAGGCAATGTAGCTAACATCCTCCTCTTCCCCCCGCTTTAGGGGAGGAGCCAAAGCTTGCCCCAGAGCAGGCATTGTGTAGCCCTTTACAGGGCGTGAAAGGGCTTTGTTGGGTAGAGAGGGAACAATGTGGGCTCATGCTGAAGGCCTGTAATTAGTATTCTCCTTCCATACAGAGGAGAGTAAGCTGTACCCCGCTCCCCCCCCACGCCACCGCTCGTCCCCTCTTTTTTCTTTTTTTTTTGTCCCGGCCCAAAAAGTTTTTGTCCTCCTTTTTTAAAATTACGCCTGATTCTGCCCCGTTGTCCTGCCACTGAGACAGTCCCCATTTCTCACCTTGTGCAGGAGAAGCTGTCAGAGCCATAGATTCCACCTAATGTATATGCTGCTCTTGGAGGGGGGTGAGAGCGCAAGCAGTGAGAAATTGCGAACTTTGAGTGAGAGGGTCACCGAGAGATTTTTCAGCTGTGGTAAATTGAGTGTCTCTGTCTGAATTGAGGACCTCCCTCGGGATAGTTATAATGCGCTCATCGCCGCGATGCGTTGTCCAGGCAATCTCACTGAAATACATTCATAGAGGAAAATGAGATTAAAAAGCCTTGTTTGGACGGCATGAATCTGTCTTGACAAGAAAAGTTTTTAAACATTTTCTGAAACATTTACGAAATTTGTGGCAATTTTACTCACCCTTATGTCATTATAAACTTGTTTCATTGTATCTTCAAAATGCAATGAAACTAAATTGAGACTTTTGCACTCTACAGAAATAAGTAAGTCAAACATGTATCGGAACAACATGAGGGTAAGCAAATGATGTTGGAATTTATTTTTGGGTGCGCTATCCCTTTAAAAAATAGTCGTGCATGTCAACACATTTGGAGACCATTAAGACTCTGCCCTACCTAACAGATAAGAGTGAGTTTGCCGCTTTCTTTTTTTTAACATGTGGCCTTGACGATAATTACTTTCAAAAATGATTTGCCAAAAGCGTGGCAGTTGGCCCTCACAGAAAATAAACAAGACAGTGCACCAATTAGTAAGACTGAGGACAGGTGTGAAATTGTTTCAATTCAACTGAGCATTACAATGCAGGGAAAGGAACAGCAGGTAGCCGATCCCTCTAGGGTCATAATTATAGCCTAGAGCAAATATCTGATGCAGTACCATAGGCTTAGACTGTGAACAACTTCTTTCTGCTGTAGGACCATGCTCGTTAAGATGTAGGAAGATTCAATGAAAACGAGGCGAGGGATAATGATGATTCCTTCGACCTCGCTGGCATTTTTATGATGCTTTATTTTGAGTTTATTCGAAGGAGAGGGCTTGATGAGGGGAAAACAGCAAGGAAGCACATCAGACAGGTAGCACCGCCGCACTGTTTGTCCCATTGTGTTTAAGCTGTTGAGCTTTTAATTGGCTGGATTGGATTGTAAGAGCAGCACACGGCTGATTTCCTCTGCTATGCGTTCTTGTTCTGTCCCACTCATCCGCACCATCCTAGCTCGCCTGGTTAACACAACAAAGTCACCGCCTCTTATTACCAAGCCAAAAAAGTTAGAGTTTCGACTCCCCTCTGTCCGCAATCACGGTTAGTTCTAAATGAATCGATTGTGGCCCAAACTAACTAGCCCTTCTATTCACAGGCTTGGATTCCCAATTTAGTTTTTTTTTCTAATGGGAAAGTGGGGTGTTCATGCCCTCATCGATTTTCCTATATCAAACAGTGAACAAAAGATTAATCTGCCATGCTGAAATCGGGCCTGGGAAGCCATTTTAACAAATACAGAAACTGAGTGATTTTGATAATGATTTTCTAGTGATGCAGAACACTCTATTGAACAACTCTGATAGTGTTTTATGCACTTCTATTCTTTGAAGCATGGCCGCTTTAGTCGCTTTAGACCCTTAACTGGCTCTTTTTAGTCTTTTAGAATTGTACAGCAAGACCAGTGTAGTTCGATTGCATAAAGAATGACTCTTATTAGACGGTTCTTTTAGTGAATCAAAAACATGCAGTGATGTACCCCAAATCCCGAGCCAATGACTCTTATGAATCGGTTCTTTTTAGTGAATCAAATGCATGCAGCCTGGTGACTATTGACTCTTTTGAACCGGTTCTTCCTAGAGATTCAAACATACTTTTGTACCAGTCGGAGCTGTTACTGAATTAATCTCACGCTTGATTGAACCACAAACATGACTTTGTCATATTCAACTCTAAATGAACCAAGAACTGTCACTGTGTTATTTTGTACCTAACTGATTGAATGGCACGAGATGAGCACTTTAAGATACACATTATGAATCAGTAGGCATATTTTACGAAATAAATGAATGATTAATGAATTAGGCCACCACGTTTTTGTTTAACATCATCACTTGTATAAATTATCAGACTGCATCTAATCCACATCTGAAAATCATCATTACGTCAATCTAAACGCATCTTTTGGAAGAACTGAATGAAATGAATGTTTCGATTGTTGTGTCGATGCTGATTAAATCTGAAATCTTCTCATGGTTTGCCAAAAGACTGCTGAAATCAGTAAACGTAACGCGAAAATGTGTATCCCGACAATATTACTAGAAGAGTACTAAAAGAACCATCAATGGATCCCTTACAGAACCGAAATCATTGCACGCAACCAAAATCGTGATAATTAAATTCTCGATCCCTACAGGCCTGGGACATGGTTGTCTTTTTTTTGGTCTTTCCTCGCTCTCTCAGATCTTTCGTTATGTCCCGTTCGATGCTCTTTGTGCGCTTCACTGTCCGCGGATACTGATGGAGAAATTTCAGGCGAGACTTGGCAAACACCGGGCGCAAAGTACCAATTTGATTTCACATCACAGCTGCGCGAGCCGGAGATGCTGACATTTCACCCTCTTATCAGTTTAATTACTGTTGCCATGGCAGCCTTGTGCACTGAAAAGGCCAATAAGATTTGCAGCTTGACAAAACGAAAGCGTTAACGCGTTAGAAACGGCTATACGCAGCGGCATGTCATATTAAACGTTATTTACAATTATCTAAGCACACCGCGAAAATTCGCAATTGAGGAAAACGCGTCGCTTCGGTGAAACGCAGCTGTGTAAGGTTAAGCAAAACTGCCGCTGTATGCACAGAAACATCCCAAGCCACACATTTAAACGCATCACACTCGCGTTGATAGGATGCAAAACGCAGCTCTTACCGAAACTTTTCTCCCTTTTCTGCATTGGTTGACCCGCTTCGGCTCCCCAGAAACACCATGCAACAAGACGAAGATGCGCGTAAAGTGAGCAGCTGTATGCGCGCGAGGGTGCTTCGCTTTTGTTACAAGTAACAATCCACCTCGTTCCGCCAGAAAAGAGTGAAAACGACGAAAACACCAATCAACAAAACACGGGAAGGAGAAGAAAGAAAGAGCGAGCCGCTATCGCTCAGCGCCACACGCTGTTAAGACTCCGTTTGTCACAACAGTGCTCGACTATGAAATTAGATCGACCAGCAGCCGTGGCGAGGCAAGTGGCGGCGAACAAATGACAGCGGATGACAAAGGCATATGCTTTACCCCTTCGCGCTCGCCGTAATCTTCTAATCCTATCGAGCCTCTCGCCTATTTCAGTGCAGCGCGTACAGTAAAAGGCACCAAGTTGGATGCATACAAAAGACAACATACAGGAACTCGCATATACCTAAACGCAGTACATTTTACCAAGCATTTACGAAGTGATGCATGCAATACTTTTAGAATATAAACCAGATTACCACCACCTTCTATAATCCCTTTCAAGCTTTAAAAACTGCTCTTGTTTATGCACAGACTTTAATCCAAGTAAAGTGTGTATATCATCATGCATGCATGCACATCCACTATTTGCAATGTTGTTTAAGCGCCCTCTTATTGTGTTAATAGCTGTCTGGCTATTGTTTGTTCTTTACGTCAGTTATTTACTGCCGGGCACACAGCTTAGATGTTTGTTTCCTAAGAGAAACATCATTTCATTTTTGCCCACCGCTCTGCAATGGGCAGAAATGACAACCTGATCAGTTGATCTCAAATCATTTCAAGCACGTGCACAAATTCTACATCTATTTCGTATTAAACATCAAAGACTACTAAAAGTATCCTCGGTTGATTAAGCGATTAGTTTCGCAGTGCATTTAGGACCGTGAACAAATGAGAGCAAATCCGTTCGGAAAAGACAATTAAATCACAACTCACTCACCTTCTTGACCAAGTTATGCAGAAGGTTAAGTTAGGATAGAGCACCGACTCCAACTCAATATTCCTCGGAGCAAAAGTTCACGAATCTGACATTGCACCGCGGATAAGAGTGATCTTCAGGTTGAAAATAATGAGGTCCACATGGATCATCTACGAGTAGTAGTTCGCACCAAAAGCTACAGGTGTTCTCGTCATGTATTGAGTATTCTGAGAAAAGCTCACAACAACTTGCCCATCAGTGAGTGAGGAACGAGGAATAGTGAAGCCTAGCTTTATTATCTTCAAACCCAATCCCTCACCAGTGAGACATTACACGAGGAGGAAAAGGTCATTCTGTTATTACCGACAGCCGGAGTAACGGAGCGCGCGCTCGCTTACACAAACTTAATGCTCACCTCTCTGAGACGCGCGCGCGCAAACATGCTATGAGCTCTGTACTACACGTTTAGACTCTCTCTCTCTCTCTCTCTCTCTCTCTCTCTCTCTCTTTCTCTCTCTTTGTTTTAGCAGCTAGGCAACAATTTCGTGGTGCTACTTAGTGTTTTGTAGCGCTGATTCATAAAACGCACACAATTATGTATATGCATACACATGTCTGTCATTTTGGCGACAGGTGTTTTGCTCTTGCATCTGTTTGAATCGTAATTATATTAGTACTTGTGAATGCAGGCAAATACACAGATTATACAGATTCCAATAAGAACAAAAAAGGCTTTCACAACCTGATGCCTCCTATAAGGACATGAAGTTTTACAAATAACTTTTTCATCTTAAAAAAACGATATTATGTCGTTTAACAGGGCCAGAATTTAATATATATAAACTTTTTAATCTCTTTCTCAAAAACAAAATGTTATTCAAAAACTTCAAAGTAACCAAAATATTACTTGAAAATGATAAAGCGTTCTTTTTTGTTGATTATAAGGTGCTGCAATAAATCATTAAGGAGCATTTCATTTTAAGAGTGTAAGAAAATGCAGACTGCATTACAGTATATGCACTTGATTAAGTACAGCACCTGTGTTATCCAAGAATATTTTGGTCTCCTATTAAATCGACACCAACTTCATTCAGCATTTAGGTGATTCATTTAATAAAACTTCATAGACTGTTATTTCAGAGCACGCAGCTTTAATTGATATAAAACAGTGCTTGCTATTCATTTGGCTCAAGCAGCAAACCATAGATGTGTTTCTTTTTAGCATCAGCTATATTGTTGGTTACGCTACTTAAAAAACTGTGGCGGTAAGAAACTCACCAAGAACTGTACTTTACACACACGTTGCACAATCTTTTGTTTTATACCTAAATTTTTTTCAGGTAACCCCTGAAAAGTGTCCTCGGTGTCTGCGTACTTGTAGTTGGGAATCACAAAAACTGGAAACGTAATGATGAAAAGAAGAGCTGTAAAAAGCATGTCTTGCCTACTGTGTCATCTGTAATCACACATTTAAAAATACCCCTTAAAAGTAGCCTAAAGAAGACTTAAACCTCAGCACTACTGTGTGATCTCTTGTCTGTAAGCATTACAGTTTGTCTTCAGTTGCTAAACCTAAATTAAGTCGTATTACACAATAATAATTTCCATTATTGATCATAAACTTTCACGCTTCATGTATGCGATTGCTGTGCACCTGCAAAATCAGTCCAGAAGATCCAGACAAAACTGTGCGTGTGTGTGAGAGAGAATAATAAATTTCACTGTTTTCACTGCTTTTTTTCCAGTCTGTATTTCTAAAGCTATTCCTCGCCCATTGGTTACACCTGTTCACTCTAATTAGCACTGCTTGATGCCCATGTTGCCGAGGTAGGATGAATCACAGGCGTTCAGTGCCACCTACCCTCCCTCCCCACACACACATACACACAGAGAAAGAGAGAGAAAAGGAAACATAATCACACACTCACTGTAGAGTTTATTTTCTGTCATGGCCCAAAAGTAGTCATTTATCGTCAGCTCAGTTTGGAAGTGACTAAACCGAGAATGTGATGGTAACAGAGTTGGGTAGTGGTAAGATTGTGGCCCCATGCCAATCACTCTCTGCCTAAAATACAGCAGTAATGAGATGGGTCATAAAATGCTCCTCGCTTCCATTATGAGTGATGAGATGCATTAAAGCTGACAGGGTATTACCTGCCAGTAATTAGGTTTTGTCATGGATTGAATTATTTCAAAGCGGGCTATCTTGGTAATCATGCAATTTGCGGTGGAGACGCTTTAAGCTGAGTAAAAGAGAGCGGGAGAGAGAGAGTAGGGGACGCTGTAACCCCTTCTTCTTTCTCTATCCTCCCGCCACCACTTCATCTCGCGCATTATCACGTCAATTATTCACCAAAGATATCTGAATTATTGGGGGTGATGAGCTAGAGAGACTGTGGTGAACGCAGCAGTCCGTCACGTTACGTGACGCTCGCGCGAAACAGTTCAGCACGCAGTGGCGGGAAGCGCGCGCAGTCTTGGCGAACGGACGTCGTTAAAATGAAGAGCTGCTTATTATTTCGCTCAACCCCTCTTTCTCTCTCTCTCTCTCTCTTTCACACACAGACTTGCGATGTAGCGTCAGCAAAGAGAGGGTTATCCGACAGACGACCACCCCGCTTCATCCGAGGAACGCAGGTTCGTTTTTGTGGTAGAAATGAAAGCGGGAGTTTAATTACCGGGCTTCACAAGGGGAGGACTGGAGTAAAAAAGATATTTCCTGGTACTCATACCCTGGTTTAAGCCTCCTTTGAGCATCTCCAGCGACTATTCATTTCACGGAGGCTTCGGCTTAATCCCGGTTTTAAACCGCTGCTAGTAACGTACAGAGACTCTAATGCACCCACAACAGAAACAACTCTAACTCTTCGCTTCCTTATTCAGGAGGGAAACCGTCAAAGCAGTTGGCAATTATCCCGAGATCCTTTATCCTAACAACCTTAATTAAAAAAGACCATCACCAATTAGTTCCGGTTTAGGGTCAAATTAAAACACTGCACGAACAATGCTGCTTAATGAGGCTGCGGATCAGAATATGTTTGAGGAGGGTACAAAAAAAAATCTGATTGAAAGATACTGTACCGAGGAAAAGTTGGCGATTAAGACGAGATGGTAGCTCAAATATAGCCGGTTCCCTTGTCAAGTTCCAGGCGAGCGGGTTAAAAACACGCAGCCCGCCTCGGTGCAACTCCTCCTCGCTCCCGCTCTAAAAAGATTCCCCTCCTTCTCCCCACGACGGCTGTTTCTTCACTCGCGGTCTCGTTCCCTCCCTGGCAGCAAAGCAAAACAGACCTGAGCCGGCCCGCACGTCTCCTCTCCTATTTAAGCACCTTCACCAGGTCCCTAGTTAGCAGCACACTCCAGCTCATCCAAGAAGCTGACAAGCACCGTTAGGGAAGGCAGCGCATGTTGCTCTAATGGACCTCATTAAGTTCTACTTACAGATGTTCTCTTAACATAATTGATCTGCAGCGAGTTGAGAGGACGGCAACCTATTCCCTAGCCCCCAATTATGGCCCGGTAATTAGATCCCCAACCTCCAGTTCTCCACATTCACCCTTCTAACATTCCGAAATATCAAAGTATCTCTTTCTCTCAAAGCAAACCCTCCTGCCTCCCCCACCACCTAACCTTCGTGTCTCCACCTCCTTTGCTCCCTCCCCTCCCTAAGACTCCATTCCTCTGACAGTATTGACAGTCAGATCTGCTAACCTTTGTAGTGAAGCCAGACTTAGTAGTGCACTCACTCCAATTGACAGAGCTCAGTCTAGCTTTTTTCCCCCTCTCGTTTTTCTTTTTTTGTGCGCTCTCTTTCTCTCTGGTTCTCCTTTTCTCTCCCTGCTGAAATACCTAGGGAGAGTGAAGGATGGAGCGTGAGACACATATGGAGGGGGGAGACGGATGGATAAAAACAAGTTTGCACTTTTTGATAAAAGGTTGTAATGATAATATCTGTCAGGGGAGGATCTCTTTTTTTGCACAATGCCCTTTTATCTTTAATAATTCCTCTGATGGTGAACGTGAGTGCAGGAAGAAGAGGCAGGTGGTGGTGTGAACGCGGAGCAGAGATGGTGCAGCGTTTATAATGCCAATCAGAGCCACTCCCTCCACCTGCTTAATTATCCGCCGTGCTAAAACACAGAGCACTTTAGGGAAATGTGAATGTCACGCTTACGCACTTAAAAGATGAGACGGTTTCGTCACACAGGGAGAAGAGGAAGCTGCGTTTGGTGCCAATCATTGGTGTAAATGTTTCTAGATCATGCACAGTTTGTGGTGTAAATGTGACGTGAAGGTGTAGGCAGCAGAGCTTTGCTAGAACGCAAACATTTCAATGTGTGATTTAAGCATTTATTTATTTATTTTTTTAAAATAGTCTTTTGAAGTCTTAGTGGCGGTCGATTAAAGTTCAAACAGGTCCAGACGGGAAATTTCCTTCCTTATCTTGCATTGTTTCTAGAGCCTATTTAATGTGTGAGCAATGTGCGTTCATATGCGTTCATTGATTATGAAAGTATTCACGAGTATTTATTGTGATTTTAGCCTTAGTCCAGTCACATTAGTGTAATTTCTGAATGCAAATTTGAATGCTAAAAGTTAACACAATCAAATAAAAAAAATCCCTTACTTTTGCCATCATATCACACAGTTTTGCTTCGGATGTCCCAAATTTGAGTGCCACCTCACGGACCCCTCCCAAACCCATCTTCCCTCTCTCTCCCACTTGCCTCCCTGTCATGTCTCCACTGTCCTATCGAGAATAATGCAAAAACACCAAAATATATAAAAAATAAACATTCCCACTTTCCACTACAATTGGGATAACTGCATTTTGCTTGCAAGCTAAATGTTCATCCTATAAAATATTGGTGGGCTAACAATATTTTTTATGGACAAGTTAAAATTTTTACTGAAAGTATGCAGGCTACCAAATGAAAGGGCCATTAAGGATCATTTTATTTTGTTTCGCCTGAAGGGAGGCAGATGAGTGATAAATAGTGTTTGTATCTGAAATCGATTTAACATATTGTGCATTTGTAAACTCTGGGTTACATTTATGCTTGCTAAATTTTATTTACATTTTATTTATTTTTTTTACCATAAAGTGTTATTTTTATCTGCATATTGGGTATCATTTATTGGCTTATTAGTCCCAAATGTTGTTTTTTCAAAAAAGAATTTTGACCATAAGTGCCAAAAAAAGGTCACTTCTTTACTCTGATTATCATGCTTTCTGTTGCTGGTCAACGTAGTTTTTTTATTCCCTAAAAAACTGAAACAAACTTCTGCATGTAAAGGTTTCTGTGACTGTACAAAGCACATAATTATTTAATGAGTCAAATACTGTTTAGTTGATTGGATATTTTTTGCTAAACAGTTGGCCATTACATTCTTAAAACCATATTGTTTCACACTGTATACCACAAACAGGGTTTCATAACAAGTGATGGTAACCAAATTTACCTGGGGTTAAATTCTTGGTTTAAAAAAAAAAACCCAATTGCCTGGAGTTAAGCATATTATAACAAGAATATGTAATTATATTGAAGATAATTTTTTTGTGATGCATTGTCTGCAGTCAAAGAATATGCGTTAGCGTCCAGATTCTTTGCCATGTGGCATTTTATATCCTTCTTTTACTGGTAGTTGCCCCATTGAGAGTCATGAATTCACCTTTATATTCATCCAGCACATCTTTTCCTAACACTTTTCAAAATCCCAAACTAAGTTACCCTAAGTTCTTCCACAATCTAGTAAGCACCTCCTGACTCAAGTACAGATTCACATTCAATCTAATTCCACATACTCTTCTAGAGTTCTTTGCTCCCAGTGGACACAAAGGGACACATGTGACTTTGCACTAATGACCACAAGGGCCTCTCCTTAAAGAGACACCCAATAATTGCTTCAGGTAGGTGACCCTCAACTAGGGTCAAGGGATGACTAGTTTTTAATGACAACTTTCGTACTCCCAACCTTGCTCTCTCTGCCCTGTAGACCAATTTTAGTTTTTGGCCGAGAGACAGCTAAAGCGAATAATAGAGACTCCTCTGCAAGCTCTAAAGAAGCACCTTTAGTAATGGGCCTGAGGGGACACCTTTGAAGTTAAAGAACACCCAGACCACAATATACTGGCCTGTCCTATTGTTGCAGTGGGAATCAATGGAGATTACTTAATTCAACCAGCAATTAATTTGTTAAGGCCAGTCTGAGAGCTAGAATATCCAAGTGCGATGTGACTCCATTGCAGAAGGAAGGCATTCCTTGACTGCCTGATCTTGGTCTGCAGTGAGATCAGATCATTTTAATGTCCAACTACACATTCAGGATGATTTTATGGATGTTGAAGTTCTATGGCGCATGTCAGCTATTATGATTTGTGATGTTTGTATTTTTTATAGTCATTATGATTAGAGTAAACTGCTGCTTTTTAAAAGGCTGCATAAATTTGGAGACTAAATAAACCTTTAAATTAATTAGACTGTTACCTTGTGTGTCTCCACAGTCCACTGCACCGGATAAATATTAAAGCATATAGATGGAATAATTTTAAATGTATGAGTGTATGCATGTAGGTTGTACTTATTCTAAGTAACATAGAGCCCACAATTAAACATTCTATGTGATAAAATATCTATAATGGTGAATATTATGCTGTCGTTTTACACTTGAGCTTCTAGGTCACGTTAGAGTTTGGAGGTCAGTTTTATGCTTTCCAATTAAATCTTCCATCACAATTGTGCCTTTACAGTCAATAAAGCCAGTGCCTTTTGAGTGTTAGGCCACACACAGCCAGTTATTTTCAAAACCACAAGATGAGCCTTTGAATAATATTTCTACAAGCCTTTAATGATAACCTTGAGCAATACTGGTACCTGCTACATAATATCTATTGATTCTATCCAGCATGATTTCCTTGAGTAGCTCGGTTGAAATGACTTGTGTGTTTGGAACTAAGCATTTCAAACAGACTGCTGTATACCTCTGCGGCAATCAATCAGCCTTAATCCAAAACCAATTTACTCCGCCTGAAGAGGAAAATATCTTTTAATCTCTTGCCGACAATCCCTGATTGCAGTGCTGAGCATCAGTTGACAGTAAAATGGAGGCTTGCTTGTGATGGAACCTCTAGTTTATGTACTACTCAAAACAAGTCTTTAACAAGACTTGTTATACTATAGGCGAAGAGATGCTGTTAATTGCAGTAAAATTGACGTTTGAGTTCATTGTGCTCAGAAGCAGCGCTATTATCAGTGCATATGTGTAGGTTCAGTTTTTTTTTCAGTTCAGTTCAAGGTTTATCTTTGAAAACCCAAGTATTTCATTTCAAGCACAACCACTAGTGCAAATTGAACAAATCCCACCCCTCCACTTAAACTACAGCTACATATTATTCCACTGTTCATCTGTTATTTGTAGAAAAAAATGTAATCTCTCATTATTTGTAGTGAAAATAGACTTTTTATTTTTAAACCTTACGAAAAATAGAGATTGATCCCAAAAGATAACTACAACTAATGAGGGCGCTGGACATCACCTCACCTTGTGACGCATCAGTTACTGTCAAATCTTAACATGTACTGTACATGACGAAAGTAGGTTTGTATTCATAATAAAATTGATTGTCGTATCAATGCTCAAAATGCGAAACAGCAATTTGTCACTTTTTGACCCATCAAAAGTCTCTTAATCATGTCTGCTTTGTCTTGATTGCAAATAAAAGGAGTCAAAATATGCAAGCAACTTTGTCTCACTGACAAATGACTCCAGAGGCCCAGGAACAAAACCAGACATCTCGTTGTAAAGTTTTGGCGCTGCTGATGCTGTTTTGGAGGCTGGGGGGTTGATCTCAGAGTCTGTCAGCCAGTTAGATGAGGCTCTGATTTTCATCTGCGTGTATATCTGGGAGCACTAATTGGCAAGATGAAGCGATGATTGATGTCACTGATGTTCTCCTGCGCTCTTGCTGCAATTTTCCCACCCACACGCGTCAGTCAGTGTAATGACATGGTGTTGCTACCGCAAAAGTTGCCCTTTTACATTGATCTGAGATCAGCACTGTGCCATTTCTTAAAATAATTAATCCTGCGATTCAAGGAGGGGGAGTTAAACCTTGATCAGTACTGCTCATCTGCTTTTACGCTGTACAGTTTCTCCCTTTATTCCAAACATTGAAGGACATCACCTCTCTCTTCAGTGCCACTAGCCTCTAGCTCATTCTCTTTCCCAATGCTAATTGACTCAAAAAAACACAAGGTGAGGTCCCCTGGATGAACTAAAAGCATGCACAGACAGGCCTCACAATGGCCTCATTACAAAAATGAGCTGGAATAGAGTGCGGTAAGTGTTCAAACTCTTGTTGGCCATGGGAATAGAAGCATTTGCGCTTTGGTGAGCGTTTCAAAACATACTTAGCAAGAAATTAATTTTCTGCACGTCAATAGGTGGCATTCTAAGCACCTAAAGCTCTGTTGTTTGAATGAGAAACATTAACCTTCACCTTCAGCAAGGGCCGCGAATTTGGCAGATACCAAAACTCATAGGCTTAAAACAAGAGACATAGTCAAAGCAATACACTTATTTCCATGCTATTGAGTGCTCTCAAGGTAAGGCTATGCAAGTAAGATTGAAAGGAAAATCAGCTGAAGTGGCTTTTAGATGTCATTATTTGACTAATATTTTGGACCCTGATGGTGAATCTTTCTGAAACAGCCTTGACTAACTTTGCAACCTTTTTCTAGTATGCAAGTTGGAGGTATAAAAAAGGATTTAAAGACGATTTGCCTCTGCTTTGCTATGATCGATCCTTGGAGAACAACTTTCCATCATGCAGAGGGGGGCCTGAGCTAGAGACGACAGCTAATTAAGATGGCTAATCGCCACATTTCACAGTGGCTAGAACAACTGTCACTCTTTACGATCTGTTTGACGGCTCCTGCACAAGCGCGTGACATCATAAAACTGCGCCAATAATCTACCCCAATGTCCAGAGTCAAGTCCTGTGTGTGAATATGTATATTCCGCTTTAACACAGTTTGCAAAAAGCTGTTAGACCCTCATTCATTTTCCAAGCACAAAGCTAAACCACTCGTTAAGGTAAAGCATTGTTTTTTTTTTTTAAAAGCCGTAGTGTAAGGACTTACTTAAAGGGATAATTCACCTAAAAAAAATCTGTCATTATTTACTTAACCTCACATCGTTCCAAACCCCATATATTTATCTTTGTAAAACAAATTAAGATATTAGTAATAAAATCCAAAACCTTTCTGACCCTGCATATTGGTCTTCAATTCATGTTCACAAGAGTACAACGATGCTTTCACAAGTCTCAGGTCTGTGTACTATTGTAGAATCCAGATATGCTGTGCCATGTTTACAAGCAGAGGAATGCACATGTATGCGTCTTGTTACTCTTGTAGAAGTAAAGAAAGTTTTATTTTTGTTTTCTTTGCACACAAAAAGTATTTGCGTAGCTTCATACAATTACAGAATCACTGATATCACATGGACTATTTTGGTGATGTTCGTGGTACCTTAAACTTGGTAGGACCCTTGCTGTCTGTGGAGGGTAAGAAAGCTCTTCGATTTCATAAAAAAATATCTTAATTTGTTTTGCGAAGACTATCTTATGGGTTTGAAATGACATGAGACAGAATTATAATTTTGGGGTAAATTATTCCTTTAAGTATGTTATTAAACTACAGCTTTTCAAATACGCAATGCTTTAACTTAACGAGTGGTTTAGCTGCTCCAACAGCACTTAAAATAATTAACTCATGGCCTGATAGATGAGCTTTAAGTCATGACATACCCTGGAAGAAATGAGCAAGATCAGAGACTTTTTGATGCCAAGAATTATATTATGGCACTTTTCCAAGAGGCCTCTTGCTAACAAATAAAGGCAGCTACACATTTTCATGTTTCATGCAAGGGGCATGATAAACTGGACAATTGTTTAATATGAACTCATTGCCTTTTGGAGCACCAAAAGTTTAAAGCCCCCTAAGCTAATAGAAAGCTATATCCATAAATCAGCCAGTTTGTCTTCATCACATACAGTCCCTAGCACGGAAGACAGAAAATATAATAAACATCCGGCAGAATCAGATGATGCACACGTTCCTTTTTTTATATTTGGTTTCTCATGTCACAACCCCTGTGAGCTTGATGGGAATGTGTTCTGGCATAAAGCTGCAAATTAGACGTGTAGTTCAAGCTTCTTTTGGTGGTTCAAAGCCAACCAGGATTGAGGCTTTTTTCCCTGATTCATATGGTACACAGCGACAAAAACGGGGTTGATGTACAAGCAAACTGAGAATCTTTACATCTCATTCCTGGCTCTACGTCTCTCTCGCGCACACACGCTACCCCTTTCTCCTTTTTTTATTTCCCTCTGTGTTTTTGTGTAGGAGCTTGCGAGTCCCATCCTTTATGTTTTAATTGGCTGTTCTCTTTGCATGTCAGGGGACCCGGTGGAATAGTTACCAATCCTCCAGCGACGATCAGACCGGATGCCGTTCACGGGAGGGTGCAAAAAGGTGTTTCAGACACCCTCCTCTCACATCGTGCTCCATTGTAGTTCAGATTGCTCTGACGCCATCTTCACAGTAGCCCATAAGGTGCACCTTCTTCAAACGTGCTGAATTATCACATGTAAAACAACTGGGATGAGTATATCGGTGGCTTTGTCAGGAAATGTAAAGATTTTAATGGCAGATGAACAGAAAGAAACACCCAAAACGTAGTTGAGTGGAGAGAGACTGTACAGCTCAGGTAGTTCAAGGCCCATTATTTTCCAATATGAGGCTGTCTGTCTTTGCAGGGACTCTTTCTCCATGATAGGAGAAGCAATATTGAAAATGGAAGTGGATGCGCAACTGAGCTGAAGCATTGGGCCCACCAAATTGAAGGCAGGAGACAGAGGCCTATGAGCTGGCGTCTCATCAAATGGCTCATGAGGCCTTACATTTTTTTTTTTTTTACTAAAGCGATTTGCGCATCCTCTGTGCGGAGATGAACACCACCCTGGCTAAGCCCTGACGAGTGCTTATAAGAGAAAACTGTTTGGGAGTGATTTCCCATCTGGATTCAGCTCGGATAAGCAGTTTTAAATTGCAGTAGGACTTATACCATTGACTACATTACTGAGTCCGCCAGGCCACGATATTGCATCACTTGCTCATTGTCTGATCTCAGAATACAGCTAAGGTTAAAAAAAAAATAAGGCTGGCAAGAAGCGGATGTACTCATTTCAGAATGGTACAAAGTATATCACAAACTTGCAGTACTTGCGGGTGAGGTTAGAGTAAATTGCGGAGGTTGCCTGTATTTGGTTGATTGGAACATTCAATGAAACAGCCATAATCATGAAAGATTTGATTGATCTTTTTACTTTGGGAATGTCATGTATTGAAGCCACTGCAATGTTCTTTCGACTCTTAGTTCTTTCATATCCCAGCAAAGTGAGTGATATTCTCAAATGCACCTCTGTCATGAGGGAGGAAGGAGGAGACGTTTATATGTGCAGCTAGGGACTAAGTGTTCTTTCTGGCAATTTTTTAAAAGTCGATCTGTTGAGATTCTGAATGTGTTGCAAAAAAAGAAAAACTTTTTTTGGAACACAAAACATGCAACATGAGTTTTTGATTCGCTTCTCAAGTCATAGTACCATGCATTTTGTCTTGTAGTTGATTAAGCCCTTGTAATTTTTGATATGTTATTTTACTGAAATTTACTGTATGTGAACATAAACTGCAAAAAATATCTGAAAAAATATCATAAATCTGCAAAGTTGTGATGCAGACAGTGCACAATAAATTATGTTTTTCTCATAAAAAAAAAATCTCAGTTGGCGCATATCCACCTAAACAAGTCGTCAGCAATTCAAATCTTTTTCTGCCACGCGTCATGAAGTAACATATTTGCGTAATGTCTACCCACGTTCTACGTCGCAAACAACTTGCCCACCCACAAACAGTACAATTTCCACATGGATTCCGTCATGTCAAGAAGATGCTGTATCCTGCGCCGTTTCGTTTTCCGAAACATGCTGTAGTGGTAAACCAATCATAAAGGACTGCGCCATCTGAACAATCACAGCAGTGAGGGCTCACGGAAAGGAGGGGTTTAGACAGACTGATTCTTTGAACGCCTCACCTCACGAGTAGTTTACGAATCATTTAGAAATGGGGTAAAATTAAATCTATTTTTGGATAATTAAATATATTGGGTTACTTTACGGGATACTTTATAATGTACAAGTACATTTATTTACAACTTATATAATATTTTCTCAAAACCTTCTTGTATATAAGACAAGAACCTGCAATTCCGCCAAATTAAAGATCTGTTGTGTATGTGAATTTGCATGTTACATTGTTAGCATTATTAATTACATTCTATTTTTAATTATAAAAAGACAAATTATAGAATGATTTAATTTAAAAAACAAAAAACAAAATGATTGCGTCTCTAACTGTCCTGCTTAGCTAAAAACACTTCTTTTGCTGGTACAGTACTGCAAGATTTGTAGATTAGCCATATTTAATAGTTTACACTTTTGCAAAAACATTTAGTTCGTTTTTAATTAGGGGTGGCATAGATAAATTTTTTAATCTGGATTATTTTTTTAATTCATCTAGATTAATGTAGATTAAAATGGCTCATTTGAATTCTGCCAAAGGCATTCAGAATATGTGTGCTACCTAAATAATGACTAAAAGTAA